>CM053031.1:135486140-135943640 GCA_028564925.1 Lithobates sylvaticus
TTAATGTATTCCTCCTGCAGGACGTGGATAATGGCAGAACAGGTCTCTGGAATAATGAGCCCCAGAGCCTGGGGGGAGATGCCTGTCGTGAACTTGAGGTCCTGCAAGCTTCTCCCCGTCGCCAAGTAACGCAACGTGGCGACTAGCCTCTGCTCCGCACTGATGGCTTGCCGCATGCAGGTATTCTGCCTGCTAATATAAGGGGACAGCGAAGCCAACAGACGGTGAAAAATGGGGTCCGTCATCCGGAGATAATTCCTGAAATCATCAGGATTATTCTCACGGATCTCACGGAGCAAAGGCATATGCGAGAATTGGTCACGCTGGCGCAACCAATTCTTGGTCCATGAACTCCTCCTCACCCTGTTCATGGACCGGGCTCGTGCCAAGGTGTTAACCGCAAGGCCTATGAAGAACGACCTGAAAAACAGGAACGAGCGGACCAGAACGGCCTGAGAACCGGTAGGAACTGATCCACACGCACTGAAAGCCAGATACAAACCTCACAAGCACAAACTGAACGGCAGAAGCGAACGAATTAAGCAGAGTCTGAGAAGCGCGAATCGTCTCTAACCAAACGTCAACTAACACGCGATACACACGAGATTAGCTGACGGGGCCCAAAGGGTGTCGTTTGGGATCTCGAGCTTCCTTTTTCTAGTCCCGTCGTACGTGCGTACGTCATCGCGTGAACCGCCGCACAAGCGAGCCGTTTCTTCAGTGCGCATGTACCGATGATGTCTGCACATGCTGATACAGTGAATATTTCCTAAACGGTATAAGTTTATGAGCTATTTACGGTACCTACAGGTAAGCCTAATAGGCTTACCTGTAGGTAAAAGTGGTGTGTAAGGGTTTACAACCAAGTTTTTTGTTTTTATATTAATTCAACCCATTCAATCAGCTCTAATTAATTCCTTCCTCTGCTTAGCTATTTTTTTTTTTTTTTATCATAATTATTTAACCTTTTGTTTTTCCATTCATTTAGTTCCTTAAAAAATAAAATAAGAAAAAATCACGCGAAATAAGTTAAAAAATACACATTTTACTTGCAAATTACTTCACCACATTTTGTAATAGGAACATAATTTTAGTGTAATTATAAAAACAGGAAAAACTGTATAATAAAATATGCACATTAAATCTAAAGTAATGTTAGTTGATTTAAAAATAACACTAGTTAAAACTAGAAAAAAAAGTACATCTTTTGTTGATAGACTGTATAAAAATTATTAATTTTGCAAGGCAATAATATCAAGCGAATGCCCTGTTTCTACCAAAAAACAAATATATGTATTACTTTGTTATCCTGAGTAATGACAACTGTGTTTACAGGTGTAAGGCCCCTTTCACACTGTCGGACCGTTCAGGTCCGCCTGTCAGTTTTGTCGGCAGACCTGAACAGGTGCGCCGTGCTCCATGCTAGTTTATGGAGCGAGGGATGTCAGCAGTGACATGTACGCTGACATCCGACCCGGTCCGATCTGCTAAAAACAGACATGCTGTCCATTTTCGTCGAATCTCTCCATAGTAACCAGCGGCGCTCGACAAGCCCCTCCCCGCTCAGTGAGCAGAGAGGGACCTGTCATCAGCCAAAAATATTGTGAAAGAAATGCATATTAGAGTGACAATGCCAAAGTTTGCATACTGTATGTGTGAGAAACCCTCCTCTAAAGATTTCTGCAGGAAATAAATCCATCTCGAATTCCCCACTGTTCTCAGTGGTTCCTCCTGTGGCCCTCACATCATTACTTTTTCCTGGATGTCATAGGCAGCAGGAGAGGCACGTATATGCTTTACAGGTACAGAATTAACCGCTTCCCGACCGCCTCACGCAGATATACTGCGGCAGAATGGCACGGGCAGGCAAAATCACGTACCTGTACGTGGCCCTTTAAATGCCTGCCCGTGGGTCGCGTGGTCGGGAGCTCCGTGACCCCGGCCGCGGGACCAGTGGACCCGATCGCCGCTGGTGTCCCGCGATCGGGTCCCGGAGCTGAAGAACGGGGGGAGAGGTATGTGTAAACAAACCTCTCCCCGCGCTTCCTACTCTGTCTGTCATTGATTGGCTGTTCCCGGTCATCGGGAAAGCCGATCAATGACGTCAGACGTCAGCCCCGCCCCCTGATGTAAAAAAAACACACACACACACACACACACGTCACAGCCCATAACACTTCCCCTCCCCCTAGTGGTTAACTCTTTCACTACAACTGTCATTTATACAGGAATCAATGCATTTAAATAGCATTGATTGCTGTATAAATGACAATGGTCCCAAAAATATGTCAAAAAATGTCCGATGTGTCCGCCATAATGTCGCAGTCACAATAAAAATCGCTGATCGCCGCCATAACTAGTAAAAAAAAAAAATATTAATAAAAATGCTATAAAACTATCCCCTATTTTGTAAACGCTATAACTTTTGCGCAAACAAATCAATAATCGCTATGTAGAAGAATACGTATCGGCCTAAACTGAGGAAAAAAAAAACATTTTTTTTTATATATTTTTGGGGGATATTTATTATAACAAAAAGTAAAAAATATTGCATTTTTTTCAAAATTGTCGCTCTATTTTTGTTTATAGTGCAAAAAAATAAAAACCGCAGGGGCGATCAAATACCACCAAAAGAAAGCTCTATTTGTGGGAAAAAAAGGACGCAAATTTTGTTTGGGAGCCACGTCGCACGACCGCGCAATTGTCAGTTAAATCGACGCAGTGCCGAATCGCAAAAAGGGGCCTGGTCCTTTGGCTGCCAATTGGTCCCGGGCTGAAGTGGTTAATAGGCATTTTATAGTTTCAACATAAAGTCACTTTTAGTTTTTCTTAAAACGAACAATGTCAAAATCCACTTATGTTCATGTTTAGGTTGGACTGTCAGCATCAGTATGCAGAATCAAGGATAATATCATTTTTTATTTTGAAATTTTTATCCATCCCACCCCAGAACTGGTACTTAGTGTAGTGTTCATATGCTAAATATACTGTACGTAATTTCTCCCCCCTTTCTTGCATATTTTTAGACACTCCCGATTGGGGGACCTAAAACTATTTTTAGGACCATTGACATCCTGGTATCTAATTTTTTGTGGCACCGCACAAATGAAACTGCAGGTCCTTCAACAGCCATGGAAGGAGGGGGGTTTGGCGTTTCCTAACTTTTACCGTTACTTTTTGGCAGGGCAATTGGTTAATGTTCATAGGTGGCTGATTATGCTGGAGGATGATGTGGCGGTGTCTCTGGAGGCATTGTATCATTTGGTATTCTGGGGAAGTAGGGCCCCATATCCTCTCACTGTATCTATAAGATCCGCAATTCGGGCTTGGAAAGTGACTAGGCAGGCAGAACATTTAGGTGATACTATAGTTCCCCTTATATGCCCTTAAGGAAAAACCCTCAGTTACATTAATTGTATGCTTATCCGGAACATTTGGGGTCAAAACAGTAGGATCTGTGGTGCAGAATGGGACACTGCTTACATCTAAGAATTTTGACTGCCTTTCACCTCTTTCGCTACCTACAGCTCAAACACACCTTCCAGACTCAGTTTGGCCACTGAGGTTTAGTGGTGCGTATGGGTGACTTAGAGGCCTTACTAAGGAATGACACTCTATCCTCCATATACAAACAATTTATTGACACAGCTAGGTTACTTCTACCCTGTCGTAATGCTAGGTTGGTTAATTTTCTTAGTATGGATGAGGATGACTGGGATGATCTTTGGGACTCCTCTTTCACTAGACTGGTGTCTGCTAGAGACCACCTAAGATTGCTAGATTGGCTAAAATATTCCCCTCTTAATCACCTAGTTGATGGCAATGTAATTCTTCCCATGCGGATTTTATTCATATATTCTGGGATTGTACAGCAATACAACAATTTTGGCTCAATGTAGTACAATGTATAAATTCTGTCACAAAATTAAACATAATTCCTTCTGTGGAAATTTGCCTGCTGGGACTGGTTGGCCCCTACAAAAGGTAATCCGATTTCTCCTAACCCTATTTGCTCTATTACTTTATAATAAAAAAAAACTCATGCTCCGACCATCACAACCTGCAAAAGCTCTAATAAATAAAGTAATACCTTGTTATAAGCCTACATATGCCAGTAGAGGGGTTCTGGCAAAATTTGACAAAATGTGGGGAGGATGGGTGAATGATGCATCTACTGCATGTAGAGTGAGAATGAGAGAGAGAGAGAGAGAGAGAGAGAGAGAGAGAGAGAGAGAGAGAATGAGAGAGAGAGAGAGAGAGAGAGAGAGAGAGAGAGGAGAGAGAGAGAGAGAGAGAGAGAGAGTAGAGAGAGAGAGAGAGAGAGAGAGAGAGAGAGAGAGAGAGAATGAGAGAGAGAGAGAGAATGAGAGAGAGAATGAGAGTGAGAATGAGAGTGAGAATGAGAGTGAGAATGAGAGAGAGAGAGAGACAGAATGAGAATGAGAGAGAGAGAGAGAGAGAGGGACAGAGAGAGAGACAGAGAGGGACAGAGAGAGAGAGGGACAGAGAGGGACAGAGAGAGACAGACAGACAGACAGACAGACAGACAGAGAGAGAGAGAGAGAGAGAGAGAGAATGAATATGAATATATATATATATATATATATATATATATATATAATTATAGTGGATCTAAAGAACCTACACAACCCTATTAAAATGTCAGGTTTCTGTGATGTAAAAAATTAGACAAAGATAAATAATTTCAGAACTTTTTCCACCTTTAATGTGACCTATAAACTGTACAACTCAAATGAAAAACAAACTGAAATCTTTTAGGTGGAGGGAAGTAAAAATAAAATAATAATATGGTTGCATAAGTGTGCACACCCTTAACCACTTCATCCCCGGAAGAATTTGCCCCCTTAATGAACAGAGCATTTTTTGCAATTCAGCACTGTGTCGCTTTAAACTGACAATTGCGCCGTCGTTCAACGTTGCACCCAAACAAAATTGATGTCCTTTTTCTTTCCACAAATAGAGCTTTCTTTTGGTGGTATTTGATCACCTCTGCGGTTTTTATTTTTTGCGCTATAAACAAAAAAAAAGACTGACAGATTTGAAAAAAAATTCAATATTTTTTACTTTTTGCTATAAATACCCCCCAAAAATATATAACAAAACGAATTTCTTCCTCAGTTTAGGCCGATATATATTCTTCTCCATTTTTTTTTTTGTATATTGATTGGTTTGTACAAAAGTTATAGCGTCTACAAAATAGGGGATAGATTTATGGCATTTTATCATTCTTTTTTTTTTTTTTATTAGTAATGGCGGTGATCTGCGGCGGACAGATCAGACACTTTTGATACTATTTTGGGACCACTGACATTTAGGCCTCATGCACACTGGATGTTAAAAATAACATTTAAAAAAAAAACGCCAGTAGCTTTGTAGTGAGTTTGTCAACGTTTTTTTAAGTTTTTGCAATAGTGAGCAAAAACATTAAACGCTGGTGAGCCGTGTTTTTGAGCGTTTATCAGAATTTTTTGATGTTAGAACCCATTAGTTTTGAGATTTTTTTAAAGTCAAAAAACGCCCCAGCCAAAAACTGCAATAATTTATTAACTGAAAAAAATAAAAAATAAATAAAAAAAAAACGTCTGAAGTCAAAAACAGCTGCTGTAAAAATGTCCAAAAACGTCCAGTGTGCATGAGGCCTTATACAGCAATCAGGGCTAAAAATAGCCACTGGATTACTGTGTAAATGTCACTGGCAGGGAAGGGATTAACACTAGGGGGAGATCAAGGGGTTAAATGTGTGTTCCCTAAGTGTGTACTAGTTACTAGTTAATCACTTAACTAAAGCCCAGCTACATCTACTAGAAGTCTGTGTAACACTGTCCTCTAAACAAGTTGACAATACTGCTGTCCAAGAGTGGCTAAGTTGCTTCTCTGTAGATACAGTGAAGTAGTGAGTGTAGCCACCCTAAGGAAGGAGGTGTGTTACTGGGCAGATTATCACGAGAAAATAAAGGAAAAATAACCAAAAAATAAAGGATGCAGCCACAGCATCTAAAAGTTATTAAGCTGGAGGGGGCGTGGCCTGGAGCTGCATGCGGTTATACGTGTCTGAGCTGAGCTCCGCCGGCGGTAACATTATTATATGATCCTAACCCCAGCAAACAGAATCACCAGCTCGGTATTTCATCATCATAGTCTCGGTACTCAGCGGAGCTATGTCGCCACCCCGCAGAACAGCTGATGCGTCTGCTAAACTTGCACAATACTGGACAGACACAGGCCCAAGATGGCGGCTCCCCGTCCTCATCTGCGGCCCATGCTGATGACAAGAGTGAGATCCTGGAGGCTATTGCTGCATGCCAAACATCCCTCACCACCAGAATAGAGGAGGTAAAGATTGACATCTCTTTACTCAGACAGGACATGCAGCAACTGAGAGATAGAATTGGGGAATCAGAACAGCGCCTGTGCTGGGTAGAGGATTTCATCCCTCCACTACAGGAGTTGTCTGACCAGGCGAGCCGCCTCATTGCACAACTCCAACAGAAGCAAGATGACCTTGAGAATCTCATGCGGATAAACAACCTGCGATTCATAGGTCTCCCCGAAGGCAGCTCATATCCCTCTTTTACAATATGTTCACCACGCCCTCTACAACCAAATTAGCATACTCCATTAAACAGAAATTGACAGATGTGGCAGGTGACATGGAAGATGAGGACTGGGGTGAAATACTAGAGACTCACAAACTAGCATCTCCCAAACTGTCTGACGGACTTATACAAACTTACATTACCCACAGGGCTTACCTGACGCCACAATATCTAGCTAAATTTTGCCCATCTCGCAGTGACAGGTGCCCCAGGTGCCTGATTTCTGCTAGCACCTTTGATCACATCCTCTGGCAGTGCCCTCGGATCCAGGGATACTGGTCTCAGATAGTCCAATTCTTGCACGACCAGATGGGTTCACCAGTATCCCTGGATCCCAAACAATGTTTGTTGGGCTTATTCCCTGAAGATGAAATAAATAAATTTACACGTCATTTCTTGCATGAAACGCTGTTTATAGGAAGAAAAATCATAGCTCTCAACTGGATTCAGGTGGCAGCCCCTATGCTGTCTGCCTGGCTTGCCAAGATTAATAACACGCTACCATACAAAAAAGTGGTTTACATGAATAGAGGGTTCCCAGCCAAATATAATAAAAATTGGGATAGATGGCTGAAATCCTCTACAACCTGCACCTCGTAATTTCTGTTCGACATATTTTACGCCTATGAAATCTATCCTTTGGACTTTGTATTGTTAATATGCAAATGTACAGGGGGTCTCCGAGTTACGAACTCGTTAGGGACTGTCCTCCTGTTCTTAAATCGGAAATGTTCGTAAGTCGGCCGCGCATGCGCAGACCGACAATTACGGACATTTCCGATGTTCCATCGAATGCCGTTCTGCGCATGCACGGCAAATTACGGACATTTCCAATGTTTGCTGTCATTTTCCGAGGCTCCGTCTGGCGGCGCATGCGGAACGGCCGAAGGTCAGCGGAAAATGGCAGAGGGTCCCCGCAGGGCCCGGTTCGTAAGTAGATGTTCGTAGGTCGGGCGTTCGTAAGTCAGGGACCCCCTGTACATGGTCTTCAATGTATATTGAAATAACTGACACCAGCAATACCGGTTGAACTCATGTTTGTTCAATAACTTTTTTATTCTTATATATAGTTTATTGAGCAGTAAGATTATATTCGCCAGGTCGCATTTGCGACTAGAATTAGCGACCTGGCGCGGCACAGCTGGAGGTATATCCCGTCTCCGTGCGCACCCCCCCAGCGCGATCGCATTGGGCCGCGTCGGCCGGTAATTGAGGCCGCGGCTTTGAGGCCTTCTGCAATCCTATGCTTCCCTCTGGAATCTGGCGCCTTCTTGTGGTGGCCGTTGGTATGAGAACCAGCAATGCTAATGGGGCTTCCCCTGCCTGTTTTCACTGCGAGCCCATCTCCTTCCCTTTAATTAGAACCCCCAAACAATATATATATTTTTTTATTCTAACACCCTAGAAAATAAAATGGCGGTCGTTGCAATACTGTCTGTCACACCGTATTTGCGCAGTGGACTTACAATCGCACTTTTTGGGAAAAAAATACTTTAAACGGATAAAAGCCTCAGGAAGGAGCGGAGCTCCAGCAGCGCATGTCTGCCTAGATCGCCAGCTTGACCACACCCCAGCAGAAGTAAAAGTAGCTCACTGGCATGCAGATACCTAGAAAGCAGGATGCAGGTGGAGTAAATTGACAACATCTCAGGGAGAAGCCCTTTCTCACGTTAGATTCACCAATTTTCTCTTACCTTGTTATTGACACCAAAACTGATGTACCAGAAATAAGTGTACTAGCAAAAACACAGTTCCCCAGCTCTTTCCCAGCAAATGCTTGAAAACGCAGCTCTATCCTATCAAAAATGCTCCTTCCAGACCAATTGTTTAATTTTTTACACACATGCTAAAAAGCACATTATTGATTTTAAAAACCATCAAAAATATCCTCCCAACTGAATATTTTTTGAAAGCAAAAGGACCGATCAATTAAAAAAAAAGGATGGACTCTATTTTTCATATTGCCAATAACTGCATAAAAAGATTAGACTGTGACAAAGCAATTTCTGCAGTGCACAGCAAGTGCCAAATTGTATTGCATCACACCAACTTGTACAAGGCACATTAAACGAAGCGCTTATCCCAGTGCAATGTTGTGAATGGGCCTTTCACCGTTCAAGGATTTTTATATTATAATTTATATTTTTCATGTTTATACTTGATGTTGTCAGTTTTAGTATTGTGCACTTGAAAATTCCTCCGTATGGGACCATCAGAATATACCTCTGGTGATGCCTTGACTCCTCTGCTATAAGCCCATGCAAACTGGTGATAATGATCTGCTGCTTATATGGGGGGGGGGGGGTACAAGGACTTCTCTACTTGCATGTAGAGATTATCAGATGGACTTAAAGCCCTCAAATAATTTCTACATAAAAAAGGAAAGCGGTCTGACAATCAAAAATAAGCTTACAGCTACTATTATGCCGCATACACATGATCGTAAATTCCGCCAGCAAAAGACTGATGAGAGCTTTTGGTCCGAAAATGCAACCATGTGTATGCTCCATCGGACTTTTGCTGGCGGAATTCCAGCCAGCAAAAGACTGAGAGCATGTTCTCAATTTTTCCGTCGGAAAGAGTACTGATCGGAAATTCCGATAGTCTGTACCAATTCCGACGCGCAAAATTCCTACGCATGCTCGGAAACAATTTGGATGCATGCTCGGTAGCATTGAACTTCATTTTCTCGGCTCGTCGTAGTGTTGTACGTAACCGCGTTCTTGACAGTCAGAAGTTCAGCGAACTTGTGTGACCGTGTGTATGCAAGCCAAGCTTGAGCGTAATTCCGTTGGGAAAACCATTGAAGATTTTTCCGATGGAAAATCTGCTTGTGTGTACGCGCCATTATGGTCTTGTGCTTCTTTACAGACTCCTTTTGCAATGTACCACAATTGGCAGTTTGGCCCCTTTCACACTGGGGCGGGAGCCGCGGCGACGGTAAAGCAGCGCTATATTTAGCACTGCTTTACCGTCGTTTTTTTTACCGTCCTGCTAGCGCACCGCCTCCAGTGTGAAAGCCCGCCAGCTTTCACACTGGAGTGAATGGGGCCGTTTTTTTCAGGCGGTGTACAGGCGCTATTTTTTGCGCTGTACCGCCTGAAAAATGCCCCAGTGTGAAAGGGGCCTTAGGGTTGAAGGCCTTTCAAAGCAGTATCCTATGCCATTTGCAAAGGAATTCATATAGTATGTAACTAATGGAATAAATATTCCAGTGTTCTTAGCAAAGAACTACACTGTTCTAGCTGGAAAATGCATAATGCTTCATATATACTCATCGACAATCCAGACAAGTCTTTTTTAAGTGGTTAAAATTGTGACAAAAGGCCATTCTGGAGGTGAAAATACACCAAATTGCTCATGGAAACACAAGGACTGGTGTGCAGAACAGTGACAGCAGGCTCTCACACCTGTTTACCCCCTGTGGACCAGAGCAATTTTTAAATTTCTGCTATGGACCGGTTTATTCAGCAATAATTTTAATACTTAAGATAACAAGGTTATACATATATTTATTTTCTTTCTTTTTAGGATATTGTCTTGCAATAATGATTTTGTGATGGGGCAGTGAGAGCTCACAGTCTGATGTTATTAGAGGATATTACACGCTTTTGAATGTTTTTATCTTTATAAGTGCAATAGATTAAAACAAGAAAGCATGGAAAAAATAGTTGAAGAGAGAAGACGACTAAGGAATTAAATAGGGCTCATTAGGAGTACACTAAGGGTAGTAACAGAGGAACATTTTTATTTACTTGTCAGGTTGCTTTAACTGATATCATCTGCAGATCTAAGTTCATCCCTTTGATCTGCAGATGAATGAACAGTAAGATACAAAATGTAACAATATGTTACTTTGTATTTTGGAGCAGTGTTGTTTAGAAACACTTATTTAGACCCTTTTTTTTTTTTTTTTTAGACAGCTAGAGCTGCTGACTTTGGGCATTTTTTGGGTGTTTGTAGCATGCCCAAAGTCTGCAACTAGTTAAAGATAATGTGGCTGTAACAGAGGTCAGTTTGTTCCCTAAAGCAGTGGACATCAACCCTGTCCTCAGGGCCCACTAACAGGCCAGGTTTGCACGATAACTGAAATACATTACAGGTGATCTCATTTGCTGCTCAGTGATTGCAGTATTCTAGTCTGCATCTCCCCAAAGTAATACATAAAATCTGGCCTGTTAGTGGGCCCTGAGGACAGGGTTGATGACCACTGCCCTAAAGTGCTAGGGATGAAGGGAGTAAGGGTTTGAGGCTGCACTTCTCTAAAATGAGTTGGTGACATGGTTTAAAGATGATGGCATCCTCATTGCCTAGTAGTACAGGAAGATGGTTTAACATTTTATATTCCAAATTTCATTCTGCAGCATAACAAAAACCTTAAGCACATGGCCAAAATGAAAAAAGAACTACTTGTGCAAGAGATGGTATGACCCCAACAAAGCAATGATCTTAACATCATTGATGCAGTCTGAAAATACTCACCGAGACATAAGCAAGTTCAATTAAGTCTGTAATGGAACTGTGGGAAGCCGATTGGTCCAACCAGCCATGTGAGCATCTTCAGAAACCGCATGCAAGTTTACTGAACAGAATTGCTGCCGTTTTTAAGATGGGATTCAGACATTTTAGACTGTATAGATCACTAAAATGTATGCAATGAACACTAATAAATGGTGTTTTTATTATGTAAATATGTTCTTCCTATTTTTAGTAAGCACTGTTGTAGATTTCTTTAGAATGCAGCACTTGCAGGAGTCTTGGAGGTATTCCCAGCCTGGAAGCAGGAAGTAGTACCTCCTCTACTTTCCTGATCTGGGACATCTCCAGAGCTGCCGGCCACTGCCTAAGAAAACGCTTTGCTCTCCAATGACAAAAGTACAAGGCAGTTTTCTCAGGAGGATCCCTTTACTCACCAGTCATTAGCATTGCTCTTTAACACACAGCAGAGAGTGCAGGGGGGACACCAGCATATGACCCTCTCGGAAGTTTTGAATTGAGCATATAGTGTAGCAAGCATCTCTCTTCAACCCAGTGCAGTTTAGTGACAGGTAAGTATTAATTGAGTTGCTTAAATACTGATCTCCAGCATTACCTTCAAGTCTTTCAGTTGTATACGCACTGTTCCTTCACAGAAATTGCTATGATTTCACTGCACACTTTGAGCTTCTCACAGGTTCCTAGCTGGAGAACATCCAGCATTATCAAGCCCTTTACTCCCCGGTCTTACTTTCCACGATCTGCCCCTTTCTTTAATTGATTTTCAGTTCCTTCAGTCATGGAGGCTCACAGTCACACGTGGGAGTTACTTAAAAAAACATATGTAAACTGCGCAAACATACAAAACTGTGGTAACATATTGTACATATAAAATACAACTGGTGCAAACAAATATTAAAGTCCCAATGTTACAGTCCCAGTATAGTGGTTCAACATGGTGCACCACATGGACTATCACTCACCATCTCTAGTATGGTCAATAGCGCTTGTGGGGCACTCCCATGGTTAGTTGACACCGCTTGATTTATTCCAGATAATACTCAGCATACACAGTACCACTCAAAGGGAAAAGGAAGATGGATTTCTGCCATGTTAGTGAGAAATAAAAAATAAAATAAAAACTACCCTAGAAATCTGTAATAAAACAGTTCATGTTTAGCTTTATATTATTATTTTTTTATTTAGATATGGAATTTTAAACAAAGTAGGCTTAATTTTACATATATGTTTAATTGTTTATATATTTTTCCAATATCAGACCATATAAAGTATTAATGAATTTACCACAGTAATATCTTATTCCATCTCTAAATGTCAGTATTATGACCAGACAATAATGGAGTCTGATAGGATATCTACATTAAAGTTAGGTCACACGTAATTTGTATAAAGAAGTATAAATAATAATGTACTGGTAATACAATTGAGTGGCAACACTGAGTGTATTCAGCATTCCAAGTCCTGGTGCAATGCTAATTGGTAAACCAAGAGTTAATGCCCAAAGGGTATGAATCCAGTAACAAATATGGCGGAAATCCAGCTTCTTGAGGATGACCAATCGGGTTAAAACACGTAGGAGCTGGGTCTGCGTAGCCGTGAAGCAGCTTTCGCGGACGTTGTTTCCAGGCGCTGACCTCACTTCTAGTTTCATAGAGAGTGGCGGCCATCATTCATCCACATACAAAGCTGTTTACACCAGGTGCCGGTTTTGAAGACACAAAAGCAAGTCAGTGTATTTTTGTATTCTATTATCAATAAACTTATTGGAGGGGTTTTATGCTAGGATATTCTCTCCCTCTTATCCTTCCCTTTGAGTGGTAATATTGTGTATGCTGAGCATTATCTGGCAAAATCAAGCAGTGTCGACCAAACAGGGGAATGCCCCACAAGAGCTATTGGCCATACAAGAGATAGTTGGTCATCTATACATGGTAAGTGATAGTCCATGTTGTACACCAGAAGCACTGTGGAGTGGAGCACATTGTTATGTTTATAAGTAGCACTGGCACTTTATGTTGAACCACCACACTACAATGGGACCAACATTAAAAAAAAACAATTATTTTATAAATCAGATATTTTGCCACAGTTTATATATTACAATTTTGTATGTTTGTGACATGCACGGTTTACATATGTTTTTCAAAGTGGTACTGTGTCTTATTTAGCACACATACTAACTATTTTTATGTAATATATCAAACACTTAAAGCACTGTTTATACAAAAGCACAGAGCAATTTTCATTTTACATTTGGGGGTTACTCAGGAAGCTATGAAAAGGGACCACAGCCATGAACTGTCTGAATGGCACAGAGACACAATGATGATATTACTGGTTGCAGATAAGGTAATGCAATGAAAAGGTTTGGGAACAAAAATAATTAGCTGTGGTTCAGCTTCAGTCGAGAACAGAATTTTACAGCATTTGATCAGAGGGGTCCATGGCAGAAGCTCCATACTCCATGTTTAGCTCTCTTTTGTTCACAACTGATGTATGGTCATCTTTTAAAGCTGATCTTCCACACAAGAAAGTTAAATGTATTCCTCAACAGCCACGTTGGATATAAATCCACTCTGTTTGCACTAAATAGCCAGATATTTCCTTGTAAAAGTAGCAATGGCATCACCACTATCTCACACAAAGCCTGTGAAGAGACATAGTCATGGATATGACTCAGTAGGTCCTCCTGCAACAAGCTGACAACATAACTTCAAGTACAAAACCATTCGCTTTTTTTTTTTTCTGTAAAGCCGGCTCTAAGCCATGTATTACACAAAAGCAGACACTGTCTAAATATAGTAAAGGCTGCTGAAGTGCACTGCGGTGCTGCCCTGTGTATGTGCATGTAAAAAAGGTGTTTATTGGAGCTGATCTTGGGGTGTCCTACACACAGTATTTACCATAGCACATAAGGGGCTGCTTCCATAAAAATGAAGGCAATTATCTGTGCATGAGCCATCACCAACCTCAGGTCAATCCGAAGGTGCTGTGCTGTGTTCTAAGCATTAGCAGGAATGGAAACACGCAAATTAACTTACGCTTTATAATTAAATATATTTTAAACACAATGTCATGAATACTAGGTTCTCTGCACCAGACCTACTGTCATGTGTAAGAATAACAACTGAGTAGGAGTAAAGCTTGCCCCAAAATATATTCAGCCATTAAAAAGTATTACCTACAGTATATATTAACTTTCTTGCTAGGCAGCTCTATCATTTACAAATTAAATACATAGTGTACTGGAAAAAAAAATGGTTCTAAAGCCTTAAGGTTTTTCACCTCAATGCATTCAGGTAACCAAAAAACACCTGAGCTGCAAAAGACTGCCTTATACTTACCTGAGCCTGATCCCTCGCCGCAGTTTCCCTCCTCCCTGGCCAATGGCTCCCGCTGCTGTCCAACATATGCTGTGCCGAGCGAGTAGGGGTCAGTGCCGAGCTGCCCGCTCTGTGTGAATAGACGCAGACAGGGCGGCGCGGTAGCGAGCACACACGGGTATCCTTATAAAAAGCAGCACTGGGTGGGGGGAGAAACTTGGAGCCAAACTGGGGACCCCAGAAGAAAGGGATAGGGGCTCCTCTGTGCAAAACCATTGCACAGACCAGGTAAGCATAACACGTTTGTTGTTTACATTTAAAAAAAATAAAGCTTTAATATCGCTTTAACCTGTACCTTTATGTAAACATTTTATGGAAATTGGAAATCAAAGAGCACCATTACTTGTTACAGGTAAACTCTCCATTGTCATGCACATGAAGACCACTATGTCTGAATAGAATAACATTGTCAGATTGATATTTTCTACAGCAAATACTTTAAAACAAATGTAAGTAGAAATATAATTACATAGGTTATGATATGTGATTTCATATAATACCCTTTTCTTACAATTTTCGAGTTAAGAAAAAATATCATAATGGCCATAATTGCAAAATCATCCGCTGTGCTGGTTTACACTTAGAGGGTTTAAGGTTAAATCCAAACATTATAATAATGTACCCTGGAGGCTGATAGTATGTTTCCAAAGACATATCGGTCAATAAAAATGTTCAAAATAGACACCTCTCCATGGCACTTTCATTAGAGCCAAAAAAACTGAAACTGCAGTTCGATCATTGTAAATGTTCCAAAATTAATTTTAAAAAATGTAAAGTATTTTAGGCGGATGTGCAAAAATGTGCATCGTATAGTAATCAACACCTATAGTGCATTGTACAAAAGTATTCTGTCGCTGAAAACAAATACGAGTGTTATTTCCTATCCCAGCAGAATGCAGGTGTCTTCTGTACATGACTGTGACCTATGACCTTGCCATGAACTGAACATTTTAACTAAGATTGCACTGTGAAATCTGCTACAAATTTCCATGACAAATTTCCATGGCAAGTTATTGCTTTTCAGCATGCCTACTTAAAGTCTGGGTTATTGCCAAGAATTATAAAACAACGTAGGACATACAAGATTAGGGATTTTTAAACCTCTCAATTAAATGGTGAAAATGTTAACCCAATAAGACATTCCCAATAATATAGCAAAAAGGACTTCTATATTGCACTCTTAAAGCCCCTGAGAGCAGAAGCGGAGAAGAGAGGTGTCACTAAACAAGACTTAAAGTGGAAGTCCATGCAAAAACTAAAATCCCTGCATCTATAGACACCTGGTATCCAACACTAACCTCTCTATCCCTGTGAAGAAAAAATGGAGTATACATACCTTTTTGGAAGCCGATCTGACCCGCTCCGACCGGATCTCCAGCGGCGGAATAGAGGATAGACAGGTTAGTGTTAGATCCGTGGTGTCTATAGATGCAGGGATTTTAGTTTTTGCATGGACTTCCACTTTATCCACTTTTCTTTCATTTCCTGTCCTTATAGGGCCATTCAAAAATGAAGAGGGGGGGGGGGTTGTTATCAGGAACAAGGAACTTGCTGATGGTAGAAGAAAGCAGAGTGCCAGAGAGATGATCTCTTCAGACTGCTACTTCTCCTGCACGGTTCATTTACAGGCTGGGGGCAGAACGAGACCCAACTGTATTACTAAACCGCAGAAGAGAAAAACTTCTGCCAAGCTGTGTAGATTCTCAAGAATGAGTAGACAAATTTAAATCTGTAGTCAAGTAAATCAAATCACTTAAGGGCCTGTTCACACATACATATTCCTGTATTAAAATGCTTGAAAGATGGTTGTGCATTGCCTTCCACTGACGTGTGTTGACATGAATTTTTCTGCGCCTTGACATGCAATTTACACACATTTTTATACGCATTGAATTACTATGCATTTTGCAGGTTATTTCCTCTGACATCACCCAAAATACAGGGAGCACCTTTGGGTTTTTAGGGAGCATACATTAAGTATTAATTATGCATCTAATTTGCTGACTACCTATCACATTTTTGGAGGTCATTGAGCACCAGGACAGTGGAAACACCCACAAAATGACCCCATTTTCAATAGCAAACACTCCAAGGTATTTTCTAAAAAATACCTTGTAAGCCGTCAAGTAATAAGTCAAAATTTGGTTCAAATGAACAGATTTGGGACTTTTATGCAACATGCAAGACAATTGGGGTTGTCTACCTCATGACATGTACGTGTCAGGCTTTTTATGTAGGGAAAACCAAACGACCTTTCTTTCACAGAATCAGAGATCATGTATCCCTTATTAAAAAGAAGAAGATGGAGACTCCCATTAGCCGACATATGGGACTCTACCATTCATTCGATGTTTCACAAATGAAATTTTTTGCGTTAGAATTTGTACCAGACTTTGATCGCGGAGGTGACATTGACAAAACTCTATTGCAAAGAGAATCAAAATGGATTCATAACCTTAGAGCCACTGTCCATCCTGGCCTGAATGAATCTCTGAGCTTCAAACCCTTTTTATAGGGTTAGGTCGCCATTGTCAATTGTTCTTTTGAGATTCTTTCTTCTCATTTAAAATTACAAATTATTATGTGTATTAATTTTCATACTTTCCGAGTATTAATAAACGATTTTTCAAATGTTCATCACGTATTGGGTTTGTGTGGTGTATGGAGACCTTTGGTGTTGAGGTTGAGGGTTTATGGCAAGCTCCACTGCCTCAATGTATCATTGTACAACTACTGGCCATATATTGTCATGGTCCCTTTAAGGAGCAATTTTTTGCAGCCGTATATACATGTGAGGCAAAATGTTTTGAAATGGGGCTTGACTGCCTCATATGGACACTAGAGGCGTAATTGGGAGCCTCTAGACCTCATAAAGTCTATTTTGACTCCCAATTGGCGCCGCCTTAGTCACTTCGGGTTTAAACGATTGCGCTAACTGCAGCCTTTTCTTGGTTACATATTTATGTTCCAAGGTAATAGGGGTAGTTTATATGGATTTGTTCTGTGACCCAAATCAATCCAAAATACTGTTCACATTCAGCTTAGGGATATAGATCTTTTATATCCTTCTGCTGTTTTGTATTGATATTTATTGTCAGTCCATTTCCCTTTAACTCCCTTTGCTGACAGTTCATCAGATGTGGCTTTACATCCTGTGATTCCTGCTTGCTATCAGCATTGAGGTCAGTCTGTCTGGCTTCCTGTTGAGAGAAGCACTTCCGGTTTTCACAGCAGTCACTTCCTGTGCGCCTGGCACACCTGCTGTGACATTATCTGTCCTCACCTGACCGTTTGGCGCCAAAACGGCGGTGGAGAGGGTTATTTAAGGGGAATTGTTTGGGCTGTTTATTTGTGCAGCTCAGCGGAGGTTCACTCCCAAAACGATGCTTGGTAAAGGTAAGAGATCTCAGCAGACTATTTGCCACCCATTTTTTCTGGGAATTGATCACTAAAATGCCTTTTTTATTCTATTTTAAGGGGTTTAAGTACCTCACTCTGACCTCCTTATCTTCAGATAGTCTTCTATCCAGGCTGGCACCCTGAGTGGACGTAGACCCTCAACATAGGTAAATACATGTATAGGGCATGGTGATCTGTTCTTGGTTTATTGATGGCAATTATGTTTGTATGATATTTCCCTAATGGATTAACAGAATCTCCCTTTAAAATACTTTATAGATTCAAACTTGGACTCCCTCTTTGGCAGTCAGGAGCATTTTGTGCTTTTATTACTTTAAAATAGCACATCAAGCAAATACTTTCAGGTGGGTTCCCCATTTTGTGGGATAATATATATCTACTTATTTTCTTCAATACCACAATAATTCAAGCATCTTTACTAATTTACCCCATAGATGGATTACAAAACTGATATAGTTTTGGATATTATTTCCCTCTCTATGATGCACTCATTTCTACCCCATGCATTCAGCATTTATGTGGACTGCGGAATTCTCTCCCGGAACACCCAGGTTAGCATATGAGCTTACAAGCTCCACCCACTTCCCTGTTACGTGATGTTCATTTCTATACTATTTTACCTAGGCAGTGTTAAATTCTGTGTGTTCAATGTCTGATTGTATTTCTCTATTTCAGTAAATATTATATGACATTATCTAACTCTCCTGAGGAAGCCCAAGTTTGGGTGAAACATGTTGAGAAAAAGAGCAATAAATGAAAACTTCATCCCTGTTCAGTGATGTATTGTTTTTAAATGTTTTCACAAGACATATGATGTCAAAAGTGCAATATTAAGTTATGTTGTGATTTTCAATAAATTATTTTTCATATCTAAATATATTTTTCTGTGTTTTTGCGCCCTAAAAGTCCCAAATCTGTTCATTTGAACCACATTTTGACTTTATATAAGGGATGAGGCGCTATATTTTAGCTTTCAGCAACTCAGCTCATCTTATATAAAAAAAATCGTCAAGTAATAAGATTTCTAAGACACATCATGGACATACTTAGAATTACACCCCAAAACACAGTCTGCTACTGCTCCTGAGTTAGCACTGCAACTAACAATTATTTTCATAATCAATTATTGTTTTGATTAATCAGTTAATCAGTTAATCAAGTATAATTAGTTAATATGGTGCATAATTTAGTTAATATGTAGAGTTTAAAAAAAAAGACAATTTATTCTTGAATATCTACAGTATATGCAGTGGTAAATATAATGAGCCACCTATATGGTTGGGGAACAAAATATCTAATCCAGTCTGAGAATAACAGAAGTGATATATACACTTAGTAGGTTCACAACTGCCCCATAGCAGATTTACAGCTACAGGATGGCCGCTCTGTGCAGAATCACGTATATATACGTGATTCTGAACTTCAGGGTTTTGGGAGCGCAAGTGCCGCCGCCAGCTCGCTCCCACTGTGGTTTTACACAGCGGGAGCTGATCAGCATGTCCCGCAAAGCTGATGTCCGCCGGGACCCGCCAATTGTTCGGTACAAATGACACAGGGTAGAATGTCATTCTGTGAGTACAGAAAACCTGGATCCTGTGTTTCTGTGAAGTAGGAACACCGTTCCACCTCTTCCAGTAGTAAAAGCACTCCCTAGGAACACATTTACCCCAGATGTTAACCCCTTCCCTGTCAGTGTATATTTTAAGCACTGATCACTGTATTAGCGTCACCGGTCCCCAAAAAAGTGTCAAAAGTGTCATTTAGGTGTCCGTCTTGTCCGTCGTAATATCGAAGCCCCGCTATAAGTCGCTGATCGCCACCATTACTAGCATTAAAAAAAAAACATAGTTTGTAGACATTGCACCTTTTCGCAAACCAATCAATACACAACAATATGGCAGAATACATATTGGCCTAAATTGATGAAGAAATTTGATTTTTTTTTACCATTTTTTTTTATTGGATATGTTTTATAGCAGAAAATAAAAAAAATATATATATTTTTTTCAAAATTGACGGTCTTTGTTTCTAGCGCAAAAATTAAAAACCGGAGAGGTGATCAAATACCAGCAAGAGAAAGCTCTATTTGTTATGAAGGGGGGTAAACCTTCCGGAGCTGAAGTGGTTAGGTCGAATCTGGTACATTTCAGACTCAGAGATCAAAATTTTTATTGAAAGAAAAAAAAAAATGAGACCTAAAACACTGTTTTTCAGATTTTCAGACATGACTATAATATAATATTATGCATGACAGACTCCCTTGTCATAGCCAGGTAGCTTGATACAACGATCACTAACACTGTTCCAATGTTTCATTCATGATACCTTGCTTACTACTGTGATGCTGTACCTTGGGGGATCGCTGTGACCAATCACAGAGATCACACAATAGTAAACAAAGCATCATGATTGATAGCCTTGCTTACTATTGTAATTGTGATAGCTATGATTGTTCACAGCAATCACATGGTCTCAGCCCGGTACTGTGATCAGTAATCGGCTATGTCTGGTAGGCACAGTTGGTTACAGATTGCACTGCTGCATGCCTCTGAGGCCGCGCACAAGAGGCAGTTCAGGGAGGACATATGGGTACATTGTCCTGGAACAAGAGAGCACCCGTCCGGCTGTTTTTTTGTACATGTTTTTTTGTACATGGATGAGGTGGGAAGAAGTTAAGGTTTTTACATTACAAATGTCAGGTTTAAAAACAATCCCAATAAGAGCTTCAATGAATGGAAAGACTGACCATCCCTGTTTTCTAAAACGCTGGGTCATCAAGGGATAGTGGGATAAGAATGACCATCCCATGGGCGGGATAGGCCTCCCTGACATCCAGAAATACCAATGGGCATGCCACCTCACAAGAATTGTTGACTGGCACGTGCACGCTCATACCAAAACATGGGTTCAGCTTGAAAACACCTTTGATCAAACGCCTGCCTCTCATTTACCTTGGATTCCCCGAAAACTCATTCCTACTGCCTACTCTACGCACCCGCTCATTGGTCCCACCATACAAACATTTTATCAGGCCTGTAAAACACTTGACATGACCCCATCTCCTGGACCCATAACCCCCTTAACCCAAAACCCCGACTTTCCACCGGGCCTCTACGACCGCACCCAACAAGTCTCCCCCTCGGCCACACCAATTAGAGTCCGTCAGCTCTTCCACAATGGATCTCTCCGCCCTTACTCAGACCTCCCACTAATCCTACCGGAACTTCGTGTACCCTTTTTTAAATACCTTCAACTCAGGCACTTCATCCACCACTGCCAACCAACCGCCCTCTGGTGTAGAGATCTTACCCCCTTCGAAAATCTCTGTAATGGCCCGGAACCCCAAAAACACCTCATATCAAATATACAGTGGTGTGAAAAAGTGTTTGCCCCTTCCTCATTTCCTGTTCCTTTGCATGTTTGTCACACTTAAGTGTTTCGGAACATCAAACCAATTTAAACAATAGTCAAGGACAACACAAGTAAACACACAAAATGCAATTTGTAAATGAAGGTGTTTATTATTAAAGGTGAAAAAAAATCCAAACCATCATGGCCCTGTGTGAAAAAGTGATTGCCCCCTTTGTTAAAACATACTATAACTGTGGTTGTCCACACCTGAGTTCAATTTCTCTAGCCACACCCAGGCCTGATTATTGCCACACCTGTTCACAATCAAGCATCACTTAAATAGGAGCTGCTTGACACAGTAAGGTCCACCAGAAGATCCTTAAAAGCTACACATCATGCCGAGACCCAAAGAAATTCAGGAAACAATTGAGAAAGAAAGTAATTGAGATCTATCAGTCTGGAAAGGGTTATAAAGCCATTTCCAAAGCTTTGGGAATCCAGCGAACCACAGTGGGAGCCATTATCCACAAATGGCGGAGACATGGAACAGTGGTGAACCTTCCCAGGAGTGGCCGGCCGCCCAAAATTACCCCAAGAGCGCAGCGACGACTCATCCAAGAGGTCACAAAAGACCCCACAACAACGTCCAAGGAACTGCAGGCCTCACTTGCCTCAGTTAAGGTCAGCGTTCATGCCTCCACCATCAGGAAAAGACTGGGCAAAAAATGGCCTGCATGGCAGAGTTCCAAGGAGAAAACCACTGCTGAGCAAAAAGAACATCAAAGCTCGTCTCAATTTCTCCACAACACATCTTGATGATCCCAAGACTTTTGGGACAACATTCTGTGGACCGATGAGACAAAAGTGGAACTCTTTGGAAGGTGTGTGTCCAAGTATATCTGGCGTAGAAGGAACACTGCATTTCAGAAAAAGAACATTATACCAACAGTAAAATATGGTGGTGGTAGTGTGATGGTCTGGGGCTGTTTTGCTGCTTCAGGACTGGAAGACTTGCCGTGATAAAAGGAACTATGAATTCTGCTGTCTACCAAGAGATCCTGAAGGAGAATGTCCGACCATCTGTTCGTGTACTCAAGCTGAAACGAACTTGGGTTCTGCAGCAGGACAATGATCCTAAACACACCAGCAAGTCCACCACCGAATGGCTGAAGAAAAACAAAAATGAAGACTTTGGAGTGGCCTAGCCAAAGTCCAGACCTGAATCCTATTGAGATATTGTGGTATGACCTTAAAAAGGCCGTTCATGCTCGAAAACCCTCTAATGTAACTGAATTAGGACAATTCTGCAAAGATAAGTGGGCCAAAATTCCTCCAGGACGCTGTAAAAAGCCTCATTGCACGTTATCGCAAACGCTTGGTTGCAGTTGTTGCTGCTAAGGGTGGCCCAACCAGTTATTAGGTTTAGGGGGCATCACTTTTTCACACAGGGCCATGATGGTTTGGATTTTTTTTCACCTTTAATAATAAAACACCTTCATTTACAAATTGCATTTTGTGTTTACTTGTGTTGTCCTTGACTATTGTTTAAATTGGTTTGATGTTCCGAAACACTTAAGTGTGACAAACATGCAAAGGAACAGGAAATGAGGAAGGGGGCAAACACTTTTTCACACCACTGTATATGGGCTTTTCTTCTCTACAGACAACCCAAACAGAAACATACAAAGACAATGGGAGTCCGAATTAGCCACAGATATTTCCGAACGTGATTGGGGGAATATCTTTGAACACATGCACAAAGGTTCCGTGAACGTTTCCGCTCAAGAAAATAGATACAAACTGTATTCCAAATGGTACAGAACCCCTGACATACTGCACAAATGCTTTCCAGGCACCCCTTCCATGTGCTGGAGGTGTAACAATGCCACTGGCTCACTACTCTATATATGGTGGGGATGCCCCTTGATACAACCCTTCTGGACAGCCATACACCGTTTAATCACCGACATTACGACATACTCCCCTGACTTTTCCCCAGCTCAATACTTACTTCACCACCACTATCCACCACTATCCTCATATAAAAAGTCCCTTACCCTACACCTCATCAACGCCGCCACCATGTGTATTCCAACCCATTGGCGAACTATTGAAACACCTACCGTCACCGAATGGATTGATAGAGTAGATAGGATTGCAGATATGGAAAAACTCATCCAACAGGCCAAAGAAAACCCCACCAAATATCATAATACTTGGGCTTGTTGGTTACATTTTAGAAATCCTTTGAGTATTGGACCTCTCACACCAACGTAGTTAATTGAACGCTCACCCCTGGAAGGAACCCTAACTCTCTACTGTGTCACTAGTCGAATCCGCCACCCCTCTCCCCTCTTCCCTCAACTTTTATCCCATTACATATACTTTTGCTCGTTTTTGCCCCCTTTTTCCAGATATACCACACCACCTACTATACTCTCTGAGCACTACTCATGCCACCCTTGGAGTACACTGCCTCTCTGACCAACACCAGTACCACCATCTACACCCAGAATTGGGTTACAGTTATGCTTATAGGGGCAATGCAGTCACAACTCATTGTTATTCCGCATGCACACTACTAACCACCCAACTCTTTCTGATCCCCTTACCCGTGCACAGCTAGTTCCCCACAGGGGTGCACGGAGGTTGTGGCACCGCATCAAGGTTAGATTCGTTGTGAATGTACCCACAATTCCCCGCTGACTCATTCTGACTCTTCTGAAATTGCAAGCTATTCCATGCCTTATTTGAACCTTTACTACACTGACTTGTTTTCATGATTGTATTGTACACAAACTTCAATAAAATATTATTGTAAAAAAAAAAGAAAGAAAAACTGACAGCAATTAAGCACAGTCAGCGTATAAGACAAAAATACACAAAAAATAGATAGCACTTTAAAATTGGACAAAGATAGGGTATGGTGCCCATATAAGGTATTTGAGGTGAGTACAGACAGGTGAGTGGGGATAAACTCCCACCATAGACATCCATAAAATTCTTCTATAATGAATTTCAAAAGATACAGGGTTAATCTGCCACATCACATAGACCACAATATTGTACCGATCACCGGTCATGGGTATGGAAGGAACAAAAAATAAATAAAAGAAAAAGAAAGTCGCAGTCCGAGGCCTGAAGTGTAAAGCCATGCCAGGAACCCCCTTGATGCTCTGGCTCCTCGTGAGACAGGATCCCTCGAGCACAAAGGGTTTACCCCTACAGCTGACTAATAGGGGTTTGTAGTCCAAAGGTTCATCTCAACTAGTAAGGTCTCTTAAAGCTCCGAAGAGGTCAACTTTTCCTGTAAAATGAGAAAATACCCCCACTCTTTCCTTAACTTTCTTTTTGGTTGTTCAATATGGAGAGTGAAATCCCTAACCAATAGGAAGTCTCAGAAAATAGGCAACTCAAACTCAGATTTTAGGGCTTGTTCACACCAATCCTGTTGGGCTGCTAGCTGCACATCACCCTGAACACATCATCCCCACCGTGGTGGCAGCATCATGTTGTTGGGATGCTTTTCTTCAGAATGGAAAGGGAAACTGGTCAGAGTTGATGGGAAAATGGATGGAGTCAAATACAGGGCAATCTTAGAAGAAAACATGTAATGCGGCGTACACACGGTCGGAAAAGTCCGATGGGAGCTTTTCATAAGACTTGAGACTGGGGCAGAGGTTCATCTCCCAGCAGGACAGCACCCCTAAACATACAGCCAGAGCTACAATGGAATGGTTTAGATCAAAGCATATTCATGTGTTAGAAAGTCAAAGTCCAGACCTAAATTCAATTGAGAATCAGTGGCAAGACTTTGCTGTTCACAGAACAGTCTGACAGAGCTTGAGCTATTTTACAAAGAACAATGGGCAAAAATGTCACTCTGTAGATGTGCAAAGCTGGTAGAGACATCCCCAAAAAGACTGGCAGCTGTAATTGCAGCGAAAGGTGGTTCTACAAAGTACTCAGGGGGGCTGAATACAAATGCACGCCACACTTTTCAGATATTTGCAAAACATTTTGAAAAACATTTATCATTTTCCTCCCACTTCACAATTACGTGCCACTTTGTGTTGGTCCATCACATAAAATCCCAATAAAATATATTTATGTTTTTTGGTTGCAACATGACAAAATGTGGAAAATGTCAAGGGGTATGAATACTTTTTCAAGGCACTGTATTTGAAAATGGATCATTCCTAATGTACTCTCATTTCTTGATGCTTAAAAAGGAGGACAGTACAAATATTCCCTAAATGGCGCCTTTTTGGAAAGTAGACCATCCAATGGGTATTTAGTAAGAGGCATGGCAAGTTTTTTGAAGTTGTAATTTTTTTTAATCACACTTTTTTGGAAAATGAATAAAAAAAAAAAAAAAAATGTTTTCACAATTTTTACATACTGTCACAAGTGCATCATATGTGTAGGTGTAGTGGCAATCAGGGACTGGTGACAGTATGAAGACAAAAAAAAAAAAAATGATATATCACTTTTTTTTTTTTTTATTTACATTTTTTTTATATATATTTTTACATCCTGTGACCAAGTCCAGTGTTACCATAGTACTACTCTGGGGAGGTGATCGGGATTTTTTTTTTTTTTTTTTTTTACACACTATAATCACTGTTATAAGCAACAATTTGTTATGAATGAGTCCATTCAAATCAGTGTGTATTGTTGCGATTAGCCAAAACTAATCACATGGTACAGATGGGCTGTGTTTGGTTCTGTCTGTAACATGTGATCAGTGTGACCAATCACAGCGAGCAACACAATAGTACACAATGAATGGAAGCCATCCATTGCGCACAATTGCCATGTGATCTGCTGTGATCACAGCAATTGTACACAAGGCATGCAGAAGAGCAGATTAATTAGGAGAAATTTGAGATTAAAGTCACACTCAATAAGCTGATTTGGTATTCCAGGCAAACAAGAGGCACATACACCCGCATTAGAAGGGATACCCCAATAAGGAGACGCTCAATACCTGGGATTAAAGGGAGCCGCCCGCCAGAGGATACAGAGGCCCCCCTTGGGATCCAACATACATATATATACGCTGTTACCTTACAGCGGTAAGGTAAGGGGAGACCCATATCATATCTCACGGGGATTGGAAATCACCCACAGCTATTTGCTACAAACATCCACCAGCACCAATATCGTTACACCACAACCTGGATTCACCATCAGTGTCATAGAAACCTGCACTTTGCCCTAATAGAGGAAGGGCTCATCCCCACGGACTGTTCCTGCACTTTATTATTTATTACCCATTTCACAATATACTTTGTCACGCTGACACTGAAATATGATGAAGAACTTTCTGCGATTTTATATGTGAATCCCCACACTTATATTCACTTAATAATTTTGTCTTTGCAACTTTACTCTGCAATTTTCATGCGATTTTATTTGAACTATTTTACTATAACTTCATTTAGATTATAGCACTTTTTATGCACGTCAATCACCTATTCACGAATCCACTCAATTTTAATGTGATTCTCAATGCGATTCTATGCGATTTTTATGCGTTTTTAAGATATTTGAATTTTATGCGATTTTTATGTGACTTCTTATGCGATTTTATATATGAAATCTATACTGTCTTCTCATATTTATGCACAAATAGCACTTTCATACTAGGACCATTACCAATCCACTCTTGTGCAATATCTTTTTATACATTATACCTAGTGTCTTTAGTTTAACATACAGCGCAGCACTACTTCTTTACTAAATCACATGGTACCGGCGGTATACTGGGTTGTCATGTGCTGTGTCCAGTGGACGTCATATGATGTCCACCCAGATCTGGAGGCTAGAGATGCACCGAAATTTTGGCGGTCAATACATATGGGGCAGAAATGGTGTTATCGTCATTTTGGCAATAAGAGAAAATGCACGCGATTTTTCCACAATTTTCCACAGGTCATGTGACAACAAAAAAAATTGCATCAAAAACGTAACATGGGTGCGTTATTGATGAGTTCTTGCTGTGTTTTCAATGTATTTCAATAGGAAGGTGCGTTTTTTGTGTGTTTTTTTTTAACTGACCAAAAATGCAGCAAGCACGATTTTTAACACCACAATGGAGGTACAACGGACCAGTGTGAACACATACATAGAATTTAAAGGGGATACATTTTTATTGAACTTTTCTTGCACTAAAAAAAAAAGGTGCCAATAATGGCCAACAATAAATGCATATTCTTTAAATTCACAATATTAATAAAAAATTTGACTATAATACAATTACATATAAAAATATATATATTTTTTCAAAACTGTAATTTTCGGTTTTCGGCCAAGTGCATCCTGCATTTTTGGTTTCGGCACCAAAATTTCCATTCAGTGCACCTCTACTGGAGGCTCACTCTAAAACACAAATGCTAAAAATGTTTATTCTATTTGCAAGGCTTCTAGGTTTTCAGCCTAAGCCAGACCCTGCCTTTTACCAAAAATATGTAGAAGAGTACATATCGGCCTAAATTGAGGAAGAAATTTGTTTTTCTATATTTTTTTGTTATATTTATTATAGCAAAAAATAAAAAAAATTTTTTCAAAATTTACGTTCTTTTTTTGTTTAGAGCGAAAAAAAAACAAAAAAAAAAACACGCAGAGGTGATCAAAAACCACCAAAAGTAAGCTCTATTTGTGTGGGAAAAAAAAAGGACGTTGATTTTGTTTGGGTGCAACGCCGCACAACCGCGCAATTGTCAGTTAAAGCGAAGCAGTGACCTATCGTAAAAAGTGCTCTGGTCAGGAAGGGGGTAATTCCTCCCGGGGCTGAAGTGGTTAATTATCCATTAAAGCGGTTCTGCACTCTGAAAAAAATTTTTTTTTTTAAGGATGTAATATAAAGTGTGCTTACCTTTATTAGGGGACTCACCTGTTCCATCTTCCATCTCGATCGCCGCCGGTTTTCGTCCGATGAAGTTCCTCGTCTTCTTCTTTAGTGCTGGGGGCCATCTTGCCTGTGGGCATGTGAAACACCCACAGGGACTTTAGATGGCCCACCATGCACTGCCGTTACTCGCGCGTGCGCAGTAACGGCTCATCTGCCGAGATCTCACGAGATTTCGGCAGATGCGGCCGAAATCTCGGGAGATTTCGGAAGATGTGGCCGAAATCTCGCGAGATTTCGGAAGATGCCCGCACTGACTCCTGGGATCTATGACACCAGATCCCAGGAGACAGTGCGGCGTGACGACGATCGACGCAAGACCCGCCCGCCGCCGCAGAGGGAGAAGACCGGAAGTCTTCAATTACAAGGTAAGTAAAAAAAAAAAAAAAAAAAAAACATTTCATTTAGTACTCTTTGCCTGATTTGGAAGGCAAAGAGATTTACTAAATGAAATGGGTGTAGAACCGCTTTAAATGGCATTTGCACCAAACATTGAACAGGAAGTTGCATCTACTTGCCCTTTGGAAATACTGTGCAATAGTGAAATGTTATGGAAACTAATACTAGTTATTGAAACCTAGTAAGGAGACGTATTTCTCATGAAAATATTTTAGCAAACTTTTCTGCTAAAATAAAAATTAGTGCAGATCTGCACGTACCTGTACTCTGGAATTAAGCCATAATTCTGCCTGACATAAATTAAGAGCAGCTTATCTCTGGAGCTTTGACCTGCTGACACTATATTCAATCTTCAAGTAAATGCTGACCCGAGGGCTGCCAGCTTCCCCATCAAGATTCCTATACCACAGATGGAATAGGAACCCACTGCTGAACTTTGTGCTCATTCAGCTTCCTGGCACAGTTACCTTGCACAGCAGCTACATTTATACCAAGGACTGCAGTTATCATATGATTTATATTACTAATATCCTAACCATCCCTGTCCTCTTTTGCCAACATACACATTATGGATTTTTTCATCATCCTTTTTCACGCCTGCACCTGTAAGAATACTCTGTCACGAAGTGCTAAAAGCACACAGAAATGCCAAGGATATTATTAAGTGTAACGAAAGCTCAATACCAACCTCTTGTGTTCAATCTGTAGTAACAAAACTTTGCCCTCAAGTAAAGAAACAGCTGTAATCAACAGAATACACATGACTATTTTAAAACAGAACAGAGAGGAGTACAGTTTAAACTGAAAGGTTGATAGCACAATGTTTTCAATACACCCAATGGTATTAAACCAGACCGTTAACCAATGACACCCCACCTGGTGTTGTACCCTCCATGAGAATCAAAACATACTTTATATTTTGCAGCGGAGGCCTTCCCCCCTTTTCCTCACGTAGTATTAAACCAATTGCCACCAATCCAAATGCTTTTTGATGTTCACCCTAAGATAACAAAACGCACGTCGTTATTTTTAGATTGCCTTACAGGCCAAATGTTGCAGCCAAGCTCTTTGTTACCAGCATTCATAAATAAAAAAATAAATAAAAAAAAAAATAAATAATGTTAAAAAACAACCCAAACATTCCAATACTTCCCATTTGTATTTGCTTAAAACATGAGTTGTTGCGTTACTGTCCTGATGCTGAATCTGTCAATTGCTGGAATCCAGATTGGCTTTAAAGGATTATTTTGTAGTTTTTTTTAGCCCTGAAAAATGTAAAACTATTTTCTTTTTCTGTCGAATAAATATGAAATAAAGCATATAAATCAGTCTTATGTAGCTAGCTGGCAGAGCTTTTGACATGTTTTTTTTCCAATTACCACCTACTATAAAAAAGCATGTTTACAGATCCTAATAGCTCAAGCTGAAATGTACACACAGGGAGCAACTCAAAGTGATTCCTCCTGGGTGGCTTCAGCTGAGATTTCAATCAGACAAACCATGCCTCCAAGCAAGCTGCTTCTGTTGTCTCCTATTAATTATTATATTTGCGCTTAAATTCAAAAAGCAATACACATAACCCAGGTGTTTTCGAAAAGTAAAGTTAGGTTCTGCCTTACATACAGATTAACAGCTTGCCAAATAAATGAAGAACCATGCCTTGGACAGCATAAATTAACATAGTTGGTGGAAATTTGCATTACTTATAGCAGGGTTCAACCAGGGCACCTGCTGCCATTGCATCAATTTTATATCTGACCATTAGTGGCTTCACTGTTTCCCCTGCAGCTACTGCTAATTTACTACAGATGGGCAAATTAACATCAGCCCGACACTAAGCTTATAGTTCCGGCTCCTGATGTCACATTGCAGGATGAGAAGAGTAGCTCTCTTCTTGGAGCAGAGCCTGTGTTAGGGCTTTACTTTCAGATACCAATGTTGTAGATTTCTCAGATCTTGCATCAAAGTAAAAGCAAGTTTCTTCTGGTCACGGAAATATGGTTTGCCTGCCTGAATATAGCAGTGACAGTGGTAATGCAAGCCAGTGTGTCAAACCTTACAAAATGTCTATTTATTTGTAGGGATGCACCAAAATTTCAGCCACCAAAACATATCGGTCCAAAATTGTGTTTTCGGCACACTGCCGAAAGGAAAAATCTTACCGATAATGGTGCCAAAGATTGTGGGGGCATCTTCCTGGCTCGCCCCAGTCCTCCCACCTCCTCTCCTCCCTCCCCACAGAGCGCTGATCTCTGTGTGTCATGGAGCTGTGAACTGAATTGCCCGGGCGGCTGCAGTAATAATGTCCTGTGACAGACGGCACACTGATCCAGTGGCGGGACATTGAATCAGCATGACTTGATTACAGGAGGTGGGACATTGTTACTGCAGCTGCCCGGGAAATTCAAGTCACAGCTCCAGGACACACGGAGATCGCCGCTCTGATGCGGGCACGGGTGAGGCTGCATCCAGACACTGGTAGGCTGCATTTGAGGGGAACTGGCAAGCTGCATCCAAGGGGAACTGGCAGGCTGCATCCGAGGGGAACTGGCAGGCTGCATCCGAGGGGAACTGGTAGGCTGCATCCGAGGGGAACTGGCAGGCTGCATTCGAGGGGAACTGGCAGGCTGCATTCGAGGGGAACTGGCAGGCTGCATTCGAGGGGAACTGGCAGGCTGCATTCGAGGGGAACTGGCAGGCTGCATTCGAGAGGAACTGGCAGGCTGCATTCGAGGGGAACTGGCAGGCATCATCCGAGGGGAACAGGCAGGCATCATCCGAGGGGAACAGGCAGGCATCATCCGAGGGGAACAGGCAGGCATCATCCGAGGGGAACAGGCAGGCATCATCCGAGGGGAACAGGCAGGCATCATCCGAGGGGAACAGGCAGGCTGCATCTGACGGGCACTGGGAGGCTGCATTGATCTCTTGTATCATGTCTGCAGTCTCTGGCCATCTCTTATATCATGTCTGCAGTCTCTGGCCATCTCCTGTAGTATGTCTGCAGTCTCTGGCCATCTCTTGTAGTATGTCTGCAGTCTCTGACCATCTCCTGTATATGTCTGCAGTCTCTGACCATCTCTTTTATCATGTCTGCAGTCTCTGACCATCTCTTGTATCATGTCTGCATTCTCTGACCATCTCTTGTATCATGTCTGCAGTCTCTGACCATCTCTTGTATCATGTCTGCAGTCTCTGACCATCTCTTGTATCATGTCTGCAGTCTCTGACCATCTCTTGTATCATGTCTGCAGTCTCTGACCATCTCTTGTATCATGTCTGCAGTCTCTGACCATCTCCTGTATCATGTCTGCAGTCTCTGACCATTTCTTGTATCATGTCTGCAGTCTCTGACCATCTCCTGTATCAGATGGTTAGAGACTAGGGACATGATACAAGAGATGGTTGGAGACTGCAGACTGAAATTTTCTTGAGCTTTTCTTCCACCAAAAGTACCAATAATGGCCAACAATAAATTTATATTAATTTAAATTGATGATATTAATTAAAAAGCCGAATATAATACAATTATATATAAAAATTATTTTTAAAAAACTGTTTATTTTCGGTATCGGTTTTCAGCCTAGTGTATTTTTCATTTTCGGTATTGGTATCGGCACCAAAAAAAAAAAAAACATTCGGTGGACCCCTACTTATTTGCCAACTTCCTGTGGTGTTACTATTACTTTTATCTACCACTGCTCAAATTCATAACGTTAAGTATAAAGTGCAGCCCCTCAATTAATACAAACAAATGATCAAATAAATTATTAAGCGTGTAATTCATCCAAGTACAGTGCAAAACTGGTGAAGTCCATTCATCGATATATAAATAGTGATAAAAAATCCCACCAGTTCACATGAAGTATATAATGCAAATAAACTTCCACCAATAGTATGTAAACCACACAAACCACTTTGTGATATCCACAGTGCAGAAACCATCACTAACATTAAGCACTCACCAGAGGATACAGCTGCATAAAGTATAGCAGAAGCGCTTTATTATATAGCTCAGGTAAGCTCCACTTTTGCCCAGGTATCGGTCCCTTGATTGGCTGCAATTGCCACCATCCAAAACAGAACGGCAGGTACCATGGCTACTCTGCTTGCCAGTTCCAACAATGTCTCCTCTCTACTTTCTACCACATGGATCTTCATGGATCGTGAAAAGTGTTGCTGCCATTGATTTCAAACTTATCTTTTTTTTTTAAATGGTACATTTACTCAATTTTTAACATTTAATATGTTTTCTATTTTCTTTTGTGAATAAAATACAGGTTTATGAGACTTGCAAATCATTGCATTCTGTTTTCATGTAGATTTTACACAGCGTCCCAACTTTTGTGGAATTGGGGTTGTATGAATGACAGAATCGCAAAAACACTACATGTGCATTGGTGTTCAACAGTAACACTCACTTTGCACTAGCATTAAATGCATTGGAGTTCAGCTGCAACACTAACTTTGCATTGGTTCTCAGCGGCAACACTAACCATGCTTTGGTGTCCACCAGGAATGTTGCCTTTGCGTCAGTGCTCATTGTAAAACTCTGACTTTGTATTTGTGTTCATTGCAAAATACTGCCTTTGCATTGGTACTCAAGACTGTCAAAGACTGCTTGAAAATAGTAGTGAAGCCAATAAAAGTGTTCCAGTATTATAGTTATGGAAATGTATGAGAGTCAGTGCCGCGGCCGCAGTAAGTGTGAACCCAGCCTAGAGAATTCCCCTAGGAGTAATAATTTGCAGTATCTGCAATTGTCTCCTTCCAATACTAACAAACCCATCAGTCCATCCATCCAAGTGGTGGGGACAAGAGTTCCCATAGCGTAAAAACCATTTAAAATGTTTATTTAAACATAAAATAATTGTTGGTGTGGTGGTTGGTAAAAAAAACATAATTTAAAAAAAATATTGATTCAAGATTTTGAAACATCTTTGGATAATTTTTATCTATGCACATTTATATGTACCTGTAAACCACTGGCTAAGTACAAATTTGTTTATTACATTTGAGAAAAGTGAACAACAACTGCAAAATGTAGAAACATTGCGGAGGTTGCAGAAATCAGTCATAAAAGCATATAGCCAGTATAGATACTAGTATTAAAATAAGTGGTAACACAATGACATCCGGGAAGGGAACATCATCCAGATGGCTTGCTGGTTAGGCATGGAGAAGAGGTGTAATGAACCATGTGAGGCAACAGTGGAAGCGTGATGGAAGGGGGGTATGTGACAGCCCTCTGCCTCAAGCTGGTGGTCAAGCTCCGCTGGTGTCCAAGATGGAAACCGCAATGGCGAGGGACACTCTGCTGGAAACTGCAAGATGCTGGAGCTGGCCGCAGGAGTAAATCACACTAAGCTGCAGGCAGTGTGGTGTGACATCCACCGCTGGGAGATGGAGCCGGGGGAGGCCGAGCAAAGCCACTGGAGCCGGGCGCGCTGGATGTGGCTTACATGTTTTGCGCATGCACTTTTTTAAAGGACTTTGACAGTAGTTTTTCACCTTTCTCAAGTGTAATAATCAAATTTTTACTTAGCCAATGGTTTACAAGTACCTATGACTTTTACCCATAGGAGCGCTGCTCTGTTTTCTGTTTCTTGTTATCCATTTTTCCAGTGGTTTGCAGCTGCGCTGGGTTTTAGTTCACTCCACATCTTCCAGGGCACTCACATCCATATACATAACTGACAGCTCCTAGTGCTTAAGGAACTTGGTGTTTGTTTTACATTGTATTCATATGAACTTTTTGATTACCTATGAGTTTTTTTTGCACAATATAGATGTTTAGCACGATTGAGTAATGTATTATTTTGTGGGTAGAACACATATACATACTGTGTTTTGAATTGCACTTATGGATTAGCACTAGCGCTGTTCTTTGAAATCTGAAGTCCTCTGCTCTCCCATACACCCACTGCAGCTGTGATCTTCCAGTGCTGTGGGGGTTAACAGAGCAAAAGGTCCTCTCACTGGCACTGATCAAGAGTGCCACGTATGCCCACCCTCCTTTGTTCATAGAAGCTGTACTATAACTTCCATCAACAAATGAAGGAGGGAGACCCTTCATAGAGGATTAAAATTAGGCTTTTAGGACACAGACCGCACAAAAAAACGGATACGAGGTTTTACTCTTTCCTGCAAATTAGGTTCTGGGCTTGGTTTGGACATAAAGGATAAAGAGGTAGAGATTACAGAATCAGGGCACCCAAAGAGGTTCTGAAGCCTTCTTTCAGAACTGGTGAGGAATAGTTGTAAGAAGCTTCATACCTAAAAAACGCTATGCAGTTTAAAGAATAAAATGTAATGATTTACCCAGAGCCAACAAAGTCCTTCTCTATTCTTTCTATAAAACTGCTTTCTAACTGGTTAGAGCACACAGGCTGGGAAAAAAAGTTAGAGAACATTGCCATGTAGTAACATAATTTGCCTCAATGAAACTCGCCAGCACCCTCTTGTGGCTATAATACATAACATCTTTGTAATGAGCTTTGATTCAGGAGGATGAGAGATAAAGGAGCCTCAATTATGAAACTTCAGCATGACTGTTAATTAAGTGTGTCCTCTGGTGCATATTTGAGATTATGTCAAATGTACAACGGGGTCCTGTCAGCTTTATGATGTTTCTGGATGTATAGAGGTTTTGTCAGATGTATGATAAGGTGTTGTCACATGTAGGATTGGGTTTGGTTTTGTTACAAAGCATACCAAAGGTTAAAATGGACACAACATGTGTCGTCAGATGCCTAATTAGGTTTTTTTCAAATGCACAGTTATGTCACTTGAGTGCATTATGTCTTTCGGGCTGATCTAGGATGAGGTTTTGTCAACAGCAAGCTACAGTTAGGCTGGATGAGGCTGTATGGTGTAGATTACTGTGTATACATGATATCCTTAATAATGAAAAGGTAGTGTTCTGTTATAATGTAATGGGCTGTAATAGCGCTGCAAGCAAATCACGGTAATAAGATCAGGTCAGGCAGATAAGCTTACTAACCTTATTGTGTACAAGCACAATCCTAAGGCCTGGTTTAATAATTCCATATGCCATTAGAAGGTCTTGAACTTTTTTGAGCTCTGCTTTACATTTCTTGGTGGTGGAAAAATATTGTTTTCTTACTGGCAAATTCTTGAATAAATGTAGGACTGTGACTGTAGTTCCTGAAGTAGATAAGAACAAAAGATGTAAAATGTATTATTTGGAATGATACAAAATTCACACAAATACTGGAGCAAACAAATACCTGTATGCACCATTCAATATGTAGAAATCTAAAAGGATCAGCACATCCAAGTTCAAAATGACTATTCTACACAATCCATTCATGTGGGCTCTTTATGCATACAAGGTCCCAGGTGGTCTTTTGAACCCACCAATTTATAATATATATAATATATATATATATATATATATATATATATATATATATATATATATATATATATTACACACATATACACACTCGCAGTCTCCGCTCTAATTCATCCCAAAGGTGTTTTATTGGGTTGAGGTCAGGACTCTGTGCAGGCCAGTCATGTTTCTCCACCCAAATTCACTCATCCATCCCTAAACTGTTCCCACAAAGTTGGGAGCATGAAATTGTCTTGGTATGCTGACCTCTTAAGGGTTCCCTTCACTGGAACTAAGGGGCCAAGCCCAACCCCTGAAAAACAACCCCACATCATAACCCCCCCCCTCCACCAAATGATTTGAACCAGTGCACAAAGCAAGGTCCATAAAGACATGGATGAGCGAGTTTGAGGTGGAGGAACTTGACTGGCCTGCACAGAGTCCTGACCTCAACCCGATAGAACCCCTTTGGGATGAATTAAAGAGGAGCCTGTGAGCCAGGCCTTCCTGTCCAACATCAGTGCCTAAACCTCACAAATGCGCTTCTGGAAGAATGGTCAAACATTCCCATAGACACACTCCTAAGACCCCTTTCACACTGGGGCCGCCCGTGCATTAGCGGTAAAGCACAGCTCAATTTAGCTGTTTAGGCGGCGCTTTTTGGCCGCTAGCAGGGTGCTTTTTACACATGCTAGTGGCAGAAGAAGGGGTTAAAAATGCCCGTGTTGTGGCACTTCCGAATCGCTTTTCAGGTGCTTCGGAAGTGCTGCATATTCATTGTAATGAGTAGGGGCGTTTTGGGAGCGCTGTATACAGCGCTCCCAAACCACCCCAAAGATGCTGCTTGCAGGACTTTTTCAAACACCCTGCAAGCGCACCGCCCCAGTGTAAAAGCACTCTGGCTTTCACATTCTGGTGGCATGGTAAGCAGTTTTCAGGCGCTTTACAGGCGCTATTTCTAGCACTAAAATGCCTGAAAACTGCCTCAGTATGAAATAGGGCTAAACCTTGTGAACAGCCTTCCCAGAAGAGTTGAAGCAGTTATAGCGGCAAAGAGTGAGCCAACTCAATATTGAACCCTACGGACAAAGACTGGGATGCCATTAAAGTTCAGGTGCGTGTAAAGGCAGGAGGCCCAATACTTTTGGTAATATAGTGCATTATATATATATATATATATATATATATATATATATATATATATATATATATATATATATATATATATATATATATATATATATATATATATATATATATTATACATATATTATATATATATTATACACACACACACACACACACACACACATAGGATATAAAAAGTCTACACAGCCCTGTTAAAATGTCAGGTTTCTGTGATGTAAAGAAAAATTAGACAAATATAAATAATTTCAGATCTTTTTCCACCTTTAACCCTTTCCCTGCCAGGTCCGTACGTCATATTGGAACCTACAGAAATGCATGCACTGAGCTCCGGCAAGCTGTCAGGCTGGGGAGCGCAGGGGCAGCGGTGTGGTGGGGGTGAAGTTGGGGCTTGGGGCTTGGTATACGTGTTTTACCAATCCCCCCTCCCCTGTAGTACAGGGGGCACAGGCAGCAATCACTATAGATCACTCCTATATGTCCCACTGACAGCTGATATATAGTAAACCGTGAGGCTCCACGTACACAGGACGCTGGGGCAAACTCCTGTGAACGAACTTGAAACCGGCGTTTAGAAACGCCCATTTTGCCGCGTTTGCATGCCACGTTTAGTGGCGTTTTCCCGCGTTTGCGACTAGAAGCGTTTATTAAGATAACCACATAAGACCCTCCCCATACTCAAAAAACATTGTTTTTTAACTATTTCGGCCATTTTGACCAGAGTGAGTAGCAGCAGCAGAGAGAGCAGCTGTATACTTGTATTTGCCTCTATTTCTGTGCTTTTTTCAATAGATCCCATAATGAGCATATATGAGGAAATGCTCCCGACGTTGCTCTTGATGAGGCTAGAACGACGTAGAAAATTGCGTGCAAGGTCCAGAGTCAGAGTTCGTCGCTATTGGACCCATCCATTGATTGCGCAGCGAATGTCGGTAGTATATTTTTCCAACATGTACGTACAGCTGTGTAGCTACCCCGACAAATTTTTTAACTTCACACGCATGTCCATTGCCACATTTGTTTGATCAAGTTGGGGGGTCAAGCTCAATGGTGGGATCATCTTGGTCAAATCTGAACATTTGGATACAGCAATTCTAGTGGTGTATTGCATTGCATCAAGGGCTATATATGGTATATGAATCATCACAAGTAATTAAAACATTTTAAACTATTTTTTTTAATGTTTTTTTTCATCATATTCCATCATATTTTTGTCTTTTGAGGTCAAAAATATAGGGTACCTTTAAAAACGCTTATAAACTAAAATGCGTCTAAACGCTGGTACCGCGTTTAGCATCTGAAACGTGGAAATCTTCGGCGTCTGAACCCATTTTTTTGCTTTCAAAGAAACGCAACTGCCTAAAAACGTCAATAAACAAGACTGTGTACATGGTCACATAGGATAACTTTGAATGAGTTCAGGGGCAGTTAAAAAAAGCGTCCAACTGCCTCTGAACGTATGTTTAGCAGCATCCTGTGTACATGGGGCTTGAGTGTCACTATGTATCAGACTGTCATTTATGAATGAGGACTCTCTATACAGATTCCTTATTCAATCAAGTAAAGTGCTTCACAGAAAGGGACCATCTTCAGTCCCTTTCTCTGTCTGAAAAAAAGAAAAAAAAATATATAACTGTTAAAAAACAAACACACACAAACACACACACACACAGTGACTTTTTTGGGGGACGGCAACCCCCCCACTCAGCCTCTCCACGGTGACGCCCCCTCCCGCACTCACTCCTCCATGGTTTCCTTGGCTGAAGCCAGAAGACAATAGCAAATATTAATTTTCTATTGTCACAAGTGGGTGGGTTCGGGGCACAATGCTCTGCGCCCCGAGCCCAACCTTTTTCAAAAAAAAAATTAAAACTATCAGTCCGGCGCACTGCAGGGGAGCGGCCAGCTCCTGGTAAAACCCATTTCGCATGGAGCGGACTCTGTCAAGCAGATCAGCCTGCTTAGCGGGGGATCTGTCTGCTGATCCCCTCTGAGCAGGCGGATGACAGGTCTGCGTCCTCTTCGCTGATGCAGAGTGGACACGGACACAGCCCGCTGTTCTCTATGGGGCAGTCAGATAACATTTAGCAGTAATTTTGTACATTTTGCCATGTATGAATCTACTATTAATAACTTTAGTGTCGATTTTGCAAAAATATTGTTTTGATCGCGGTGCCTTAAAAATCAGTAGCACCTTCTTTTTATTTTACTGGCCATGTGCTTTCCGAAAATGTATGGTTTGGGGGGGGGGTTGGGGTCTTTTACAATTCCTGAAAGCTGTAAGTAAAAAAGGAAAACCTCCGGATTTTTAAAGAAATGTTTGCGTACGTCCGATTTTCACTATTTCTAAAATAGGCGCAATTTAAAATTTACAAATATTTGTTATTTAATAACTCAAAACAGGTTAAGCTTTTAAATTTAGTACGAATTTAGCAGGAATTTTGTAACTTACCGTAAAATCCTTTTCTCTGAATTTATTGACAGACACAGCGCTCCATTATTTAGAACCATAGGGTTATACCGCCCCCTACAGGAGTAGGACACTAGGCAGAAAAAAGACTTGGCTACGCCTATGGGCAGTCCTAGGTGGTATACACCCCCTCTCTGCTATAGGCCTTTAGTTTAGTAACAAGCAGTGTCAGAAGTATTAAAACTCCTTAGAGGGGTGGGTGCTATGTCTGTCAATGAACTCAGAGAAATGGATTTAACGGCAAGTCAAAAATCCCATTCTCTCTTTCGTTCATTGACAGACACAGCGGTCAATTATTCAGAACCCTAGGGACATCCCAAAGCAGTGCCAAACATGAGGGGTGGGACAATGAAAGATCCAGAGGCTAACACAAGAGCCAACCAGGGAACAGGAGCTCAACACAGAACAACTGGAGCCCAACCTGAACAATACCCCTTCAAGAGGGAATAGACCCTCTAAACAGCAGCCTGCAAAACCTTGTGGCCAAAAGAAGCATCCGCAGATGCCAGCTCATCCACTTTGTAGAACATTGTGAAAGTGTACACAGACGACCAAGTGGCCTCCTTGCAAACTTGCGCAAAGGACGCCTGATGACAGAAGGCCCAAGAAGCACTAAGCGCCTGAGAAGAATGTGCCATAACATGGAAAGGAGGAACCCAATCCCTGACAAAATAGGCCAGAGTCATCATCTGTCTGATCCATCCAGAAATGACCTTAGAAGAAGCCCATTTGTGATCACAGTGAGTCTAATCTCCAAAAAGACCCAGTGGTTGCCAAATACACCCGAATCCCCCGAAACTATGGGCAGAAGTGACGTTTTAACGTCGCTTCCGCCCTGCAGTGATATGGAGACGGGTGGGGGCCATCTTCCCCTCACTCGTCTCCATACCCAGGCAGGGGACAGTTGCGATCGACTCCACCGCTGCCAACGGCTCTGGTAAGCGGCGGAGGGCACCGGATCGCGGCAGGGGCCCCCTCACCCACCACCGATAAAAGTGATCTTGCGGCGAATCTGCCGCAAAGACCACTTTTATCTTAAACCGGACCGCTCACTGAAGAAGAGGATACCGGGGTTATGGCAGCTGGCTGCTGCCATAACAACGATATCTTCCTTCAAAGTACCGACGTATATTGTCGTGAGCTGGTCCGGAAGTGGTTAAGAAAAAAAACATTCTGCCTTTACAAATCCTTTAACCACTTCCCGCCTGGCCTATAGCAAAATGGCGGCCGGGCGGTGGTTTCGATATCCTGACTGGGCGTCATATGACGTCCTTCAGGATAACATGCCGCAACGGGGCCCGTGGGGGTGCGCATCGCGGCGATCAGTGTAGCGGTGTGTCAGTCTGATCTACACTGATCTTGGTAAAGAGCCCCGGTGTCCAATCACGGCTTATCACAATGTCAACAGCAAAAGCCGGTGATCGGCTTTTCCTCACTCGCGCCTGACAGGGGGGGGGGGGGGGGGGGGGGTCTGCGCTGATTGTTTATCAGCATAGCCCCCCCCCTCAGATGCCCACACTGGACCACCAGGTACTCCACTAGGACCACCAGGGAAGTGGGCAACATGTGGATGGCCAGGTAGGTAACCCCTGGCCATCCACATGTGCAAATGATGCCCAATCTGTGCCAGTCAGTGCCACAAATGGGCACTGACTGGCACCATCATGTACCAATCAGTGTCATCAGTGCCACCCATCAATGCCACCCATCAGTGTCATCAGTGCCACCTATCAGTGTCCAGCAGTGCCCATCCATGCCACCTATCCGTGACACCCATAAGTACCCATCAGTGCACCCATAAGTGCCCATCAGTGTCGCCTATGAGTGCCCATCAGTGCTGCATACCAGTGCCACCTATCAGTGCCCATCATCAGTGGCAGTCAGTGCCACCTCATCGGTGCCCATCAGTGCAGCCATATCAGTGTCCTTTATTGAAGGAAACCTTCCTTTTTTACAAAAAAATTTAACAGAAACAAAGAAAAACTGTTTTTTTTTTTTTTATTTTTTTAAATTTCGGTCTATTTTTATCTGTTGCGCAAAAAATAAAAATCGCAGAGGTGATCAAATACCACCAAAATAAAGCTCTATTTGTGGGAACAAAATTATAACAATTCTGTTTGGGTACAGTGTAGCATGACCGCGCAATTGTCATTCAAAGTGCGACAGTGCTGAAAGCTGAAAATTGGTCTGGGCAGGAAGGTGTCTAAGTGCCTGGTATTGAAGTAGTTAAGTGGTTAAACTGCCCTCATTTTCGAGAGCGAAGTTCATTCCTTTGATCTAAAAAATGAAATGTTACAATGTTTCTTTTTTTCTCTCAGGGCTGAGCAAAGTTGATAAACATGATGGTTGTTTTTTTTTTTTACAGCTGTGAGTGAGCAGAAAACAGCTGTGCACTTGTTACATGTGGAGTGAATCGTGGAAATGCTGGATTAAGATCGTGGGGGGGGGGGGGTGTTGAATCGCAATTTAACGATTAATCGTGCAGCTCTACTTTGTAGATTATTTTGCATGTGGCCAGATATGTACGGTGAGTTCTAAAAAAAAAAAAAAAATTATACTGCCCACTAGATGAACCCACACAGGAGCAGTGGGGGGGGGGGACGCATGCAATTCGGACAGGAATGACACCGCATTCCTATTCAAATTGCAAGGGATTCTTTCCAGTGCGATTTGCGCCCATTCATTTTGTATTGACGCAAATGGCACCGCAAAGTATCGGTGCATTTATATATATATTCTACCCTATTTCTGGCCCATTTGAACACAAGCCAGAAATGGGGTAGAATCTTTTAACACAATTCCAAAAGCTTAGACTGCCAAGTGCTAATACTTACAGTAACTTGATTGCTCCCCACCACTGGCCATTGCTGGGGAGAAACCAAGGCACTTTAAGCATTAACACTTGTCAATCTAAGCTTTTGAAACTATGTTAAAAGCTTCTACCTTATTTTTGGCTTGTGTTCAAATTTGCTTTAGCCTTGGTTTACATTGCAGCATGCAATGCCAAATCGGCGGCTTTTGATGGCAATGGCACCATCCAAATCCAAGGGATTTTGTAGGGTTAGATTCAGGTGTATAATTAAGCAATTATACCAAGCAAGTGCTAATGATCATCAATTTCATATGTAGGTTGAAACACAGTCAATAACTAAAACAGTAACAGTGTAGGAGGCCTAAAACTGGAAGAACAGCCAAACTCTGCTACTCAGGTTAGGTTGTGGAAGATAGTTAATGTCACAGGTCATTCACCATGGCAAGACTGAGCACAGCAACAAGACACAAGGTAGTTATACTGCATCTGCAAGGTCTCACCCAGGCAAAGATTTCAAAGCAGACTGGGGTTGCAATAAGTGCTGTTCAAGGTCTTTTGAAGAAGCACAAAGAAATGGCCAACATTAAGGATCATAGACACAGTGGTCGGCAAAGGAAACTTAAGTGAAGCAGATAAAAGACACATCATGCTTACTTTCCTTCAACATTGGAATATGTCCAGCAGTGCCATCAGCACAGGACTGGTGGAAATCAGTGGGACCCAGGTACCCACTGTAGCCAAAAAGCCATACCTCTGACATAGAAACAAGGCCAAGCCACTCAACTATGCACAAAAACATAGGAACTTGGGGGGGGGGGGAGAAATATGGTAGCAGTTGCTCTGCATTGAGGAGTCAAAATTTGAAATATTTGGCTGTAGCAAGAGGTAGTTGGTTCACGAAGGGCTGGAGAGCAGTACAATAATAAGTGTCTGCAGGCAACAGTGAAGCATGGTGGAGGTTCCTTGCAAGTTTAGGGCTGCATTACTGCAAATGGAGTTGGAGATTTGGTCAGGTTCAATTGTGTCCTGAATGCTGAGAAATACAAGAAGATACTTATCCATCAATCCATACCATCAGGGAGGCATGTGATTGGCCCCAAATGTATTCTTCAGCAGGACAATGACCTCAAACATACAGCCAATGTCATTAAGAACTATCTTCAGTATAAAGAAGAACAAAGAGTGCTGGGAGTGATGTTTTGGCCCCCAAAGAGCCCTGATCTCAATATCATCGAGTCTGTCTGGTATTACATGAAGAGACAGAAGGATTTGAAGCAGCCTACATCCACAGAAGATCTGTGAATAGTTCTCCAAGATATTTGGAACAACCTACCTGCCAAGTTACTTCAACAACTGTTGGCAAGTATACCTAGATGAATTGATTCCGTTTTGAAGGCAAAGGGTGGTCACACCAAATATTGATTTTATTTGGATTTCTCTTCTGTTCATTTACTTTATTTTTATCAGTTAACAAAATGAGTTAAAAAGAAAACTATTAACAGATCCATTTCCGAAAGCATTGATAATTTACACCTTTTTTCACACCTGTCTAAAACGTTTGCACAGTACTTTACATACTTTGATGGGAAGAGGTTAAATTTACTATCAATTACAGTATATAATGTGAGGACCTACATAAACAATATAATAAAATTAAGTGCAGTCGGGTATGCATCCATAAAGTAATGTATGTGACCAGCTAAAGACTGAACTGTAAGCAAACTAAATTACACAGCTTAAACAAATATTTTTTTTGCCAGTCTCCCTGGACTAAGATCTGGCAACTGTGTTTAGTGAATCCTGTGAATTACATAATCTACCACACTGCACAGCAAGAAAAGTGGCATTCCTGATCCAGCAATGCAGCTTTCCATGTCATGCCCCTATCCTTAGCCTTCCACTGAACACTAAATCTGCATCATAAACCATCAAGACACACAAGCCAACAAACTTGCACAGATAGATTATAAATCTAGATTATAAACTTAATATAACCTGACCATCGTACTTTCATTATTAAAAAACAGAAATGCGAGGAGTGGTCTCTAAAGATGTGTACTTCCCTTACCCTGTCCAAGGTGTGATGGCTTCTGAGATACAACATGTCCACTGTTACCCAAAACATACTGGGTGCTGATCTCATCGGCAGCAGTCTTTGTTGTAATATGCACCTAGGGTAAGAGAGAGCAAACATATCAGAACAACAAAGAAGTTCTATCAGAACCAAATCATAATGCTGTGAAAATGTTACACCGCAGCTAAAAACATACAAGGTATTCTGTGAATGGACAAGGGTAGTGAAGGGGTAGTAAACAACAGGATCTCCCCTTATCAATTCACAGAATGCCTTGTATTCTCTGTACAGAATATAATGAGTTTTGTGAATAAACAAGGGAAAAGGAAAGGTGAGTCAAAGACAGGATGCAGCTCTCATAACTACAGCACAAGAAATAAAGTGGTGGCTTTACTTTCCAGTATGAATGAAACTATGATTTGTATCTTACACAGCGGTGTCTGGACCTAGGATTAGCATCAATACAGATAACTTGTTTGCACACAGCACAAGTCAGAAAAAGTTATTATCTTGGAGTTGAGCTAAATGTGTAAACCTTTATGGGCAGAAGTATGAGAGCGAACATTGCTGGCCTAATTATTTTTGAAGAAAACAGTAAATTAAGTTTTTAAATGAAGCTGTATACAAGACCTAAAAACATACCAGTATAAAAGAGAGGACAGAGGAGAGGTGAATGTTTACCTTTAGCTTTTTTATATTTTTATAAATTCCCTCTTTATGATGCCCACTTGTGTATAAAAAATATTAAAATAAAAAAATAAATGAACTTGTCTAAATTTCTTAAGCGTTCATCAAGGAATGTAGCCTGAATGTGGGCATGATAACTGGCAAGCGTTATAAATGTGGGGTTGACGACTGGCCGGTGTGGCCTGAATGTGGGAGTAACAATTGTTAGGTGTCCTGAATGTGAGGGTGACAACTAGTGTTATTTACTCCTGCACAGTGTATTACAGACCACTGCAATCTGTGTTACTTACTCCTGCATTACATAAACTGCCCTCTGCACTCTACATTAAATGCTAGGTAGGATATAGCTGGTATATTTTTCACACCTTGGGATGTCGGCTAGAAAAACAAAATGTATTATTTAAGATAACTGAACCCCAGAGAAAAAAAAAAAAAAAAAAAAAAAAGTGTGTGTGTGTGTGTGTGTATGTGTATCTCTATCCAGCTTAACAATTATATACAACCTCCAACTAAAAGTTCCTCACAGAAACTGCCTAAATTTAAAAAAGCACTGAACATTTTAATCAGAGGTGATACACCAAGCAGAGAGGCAGCAAGCAACCAAACTTGCGGAGTAGCCTGGAATTTGGTTGCAGTGAATTCAAATAACTCAAAATGACAACTGAGTGGACATTCTGACTTAAATTAAGCCATTGTATCCTTTTCATACAATCCTCTGCGTTTCCTAATGATAGGTGCCCCTCTGTGTGCGCTTTATTAAAAAAAATGCAGTTTATACCTTTCAGAGTGCCGCTCGGTGCTCATGTGACCGGCCATATCTCCCCTGACAGCTACAGTGGGAGGAGCCGAGTATCCCCCACTGACATCAGCCGGAAAGAGAGGAGGAGTGGAGAGAGGCGGTCGGTCACGTATTTTAGCAGCACAAGGGGAGGGGCAGGCACTGTCACTAGCAGACAAACAGGAGTAGGACACAGGAGAGCTGCAGCTGACAGAGGCATGTAAACTGACCACGGTGTCAGGGCTCAGAAGCCATGATAAACCGTGGTCAGTTTACAGGGGGGAGGGCAGAACCAGGCAGGATCAGCCAGCTTTTTCTGGTGATAGAAAGGACCAAATTACACCGCACAAGCACTGTGCTGTATAATATGCTTTAAAGGCACAGGATCCTTTTTTTTTCTTTTTTTTTAGGGTAACAAATGCCTTAAAGCACAGATTCAGGACAGAACTGACATTTTATTAGGTAAATCACACTTGTTGCCTGAACTGAAAACATCTGGATTACAGATGTGGGTTGAACTACTAAATCTCTACACAATAAATTGTGTGGATATTTGTTGCACTTCAGCCAATGATATGCAGATGAAATAAGTAAACAAAAGTTGCTTTTCACATGATTGTCGTATTGAGGTTAATATTTAAAGAATTTATTGTGAAGATTCCAATTTTTTTTTTTTTTTATATAAATCTGCCTCATTGTCTTTACATATCAGCATGAATTCTCTCCAATAAAAAGATTTTGGCTTACCTCTGCTACAGAGCAGATTGAACCCAAAGCTTCCCCACGAAATCCATAGGTCTCCAAAGCTTCCAAGTCTTCGTGGTTAGTAATTTTGGAGGTGTAGTGTTTGATGCCCATAACAGGAGCATCTGCTGCTTTAATTCCATCCCCATTGTCCTGAACTTCGATCTTGTCAAATCCAAAGTTCTCCTAAAATACAGAAGCTGTACTGAATAATATGTTTTATATAATATAAAGTAGGGTTGTACCGATACCGGTACTTGTACAAATGCTCTGATGCTTGACCTGATACTTGGACAGTCAGGAACGATCGGTGCGGCGAGTTACAATCACTGATCTCCCTGCACGGCTGCAGAGTAGGGGACTGGGGAATATCTATCTGCAGTCCCTTTCTCTGTCTCAAAGAGGAGATGTCAGGGGTCTGTTTAGACCACTGACATCTCACCAATAAATATTTATAACATCAAAATTTCAAAAATAAAAAAAAATAAAAATAAAACACTGTCCACTCCCCCCTCAAAAAAAAAACACACACCACAACATTTTTTTATTTATTTTTTAAATGATAAAAATTTTTTTTTTTTTTAAATTTAAAAAAAATGTAATTAAAAAAAATGCTGACACAGTCCATGCCAGTGCCCATCAGTGCTGCATATTGGTGCCACTGTCATATGACTTTAAAAAAAGTATCGGTATCGGCGAGTAAATGAAAAAAAAGTATTGGTACTCTGTCTTTAAAAAGTGGTATCGGTGCAACCCTAATGTAAAGGCAGGTATTCAAATCTTCATCAGGCTGCTACCACACTGTCCACCTAACAAGCTGAAGGTGTGTTTTTGCCCAAAACAGTGCTTTTGTAGTATTAGAGAACAAAGGTCTTGCTATTCTCATATAGATATTCCAATGGTGTATATAGCTGCTTACTTTAAAGGGGTTTGCCTGCCTATCACTGCTGGTCGTCTTTTGAAAAGTTACCTGGCCAAGACTGCGTGGCTTCAATATTTTTGTCTAGAAGACAGATTTGCATAGAAGGTGGATGGAAGACAGATTTGCATAGAAGAGGATGGACGGCATTTCTAGCATATTAAGGCAGATTGAAAATCGCAGAAGTCTTCACATTGAACTAAAGCAGGGGTCTCAAACTGGTGGCCCTCCAGCTGTTGCAAAAAAAGTCCCATCATGCCTCTGCCTGAGGGAGTCGTACTTGTAACTGTCAGCCTTGCAATGCCTCATGGGACTTGTAGTTTTGCAACAGCTGGAGAGCCGCCAGTTTGAGACCCCTGAACTAAAGGGTATCCAAAATTGCATCCCGATTTATATCCCTGAATCATATGTTGACACTACACTAGTAAATGATACAAAGTTTCCCCCATCAGATAAAAGCACAACTTGATGCCTACTGATAAAACACTTTAGCAGAAAGAAATGCAAAAAAATATGCACCAATAAGATAAACATAAATGATGCAATTTTCTCAGGTCCATGTGTACAATAATTTTTAACAAACCGTCCGTGTCACAATAATCACCAATTGTTGAAAATTATTTGATTAGTTGTGTTACACTAGTGCGCGTGGTAACTGCAGCAGTCACAATAACGTGTGTTTCAGGAATGCACAAGTACATTATTGATTTTTTTTTATTCAATTCTTTATGTAATTCGGCATGTATCAAAGGTGCACAACATTTTTTTTTATTTTGCCATGTGTATAATACTTACTAGTTTTATTTCAATGCTGTTAGCATTAGCATCCAAGGCATTCTCCACAAGCTCCTTAACCACACTGACCACAGAAGTAATCACCTGGGAGCTGGATAGTAATCGGATGGTTTCTGACGGCAAGTGGTGCATCTCAAGCAAAAAGACTGCTAAGCAAATACAAAACACATCAAAGTCAAATATATAACAAATGCCTGACTTGTACAGTTTGTAAAACATAAGAAAGCATATGTATTTGGATAAAAACCAATATGGCTACAAAAGAGCCAAAAGACCCCTATATAGCAGCCCGCAGCACCACATTTTCTCTGGAAGGCTTTGCACAAGTACAAGAAATCTACGATTAAGCCTGCAAAGGTAAAACATATCAATTGGGGTGGTTTCCAGGTGGGGACTGGCAGCATGTGGTGTCCGTCCAGTAAAGCTTGAAGGAAGGATGTGATGTCATTGGTGTGTGCATTCTCTGTACACTTCCCCTTTACGCAGTCAGTCTTCCCGGTTCAGCAACTCAGCTTTCCATGCCACCTCTCCACTCCCAGTCTTCTCAATGCGCAATTACCATGGATCTATGGGCAATTTATTTTTCTAGTTTTGGACGGAGTAGGGAAGGATTACAACCAGTATCTGTTTTTACTGCTTTGCAGGGCTTCATTGGAGAGATTTCCCTCACTTCCTGTTCTGGTGACACAGTGTTACCAGACAGAAAGTAGGGTAACTCTTCTACAGCAACACAGACAGAAGGCAAAATGCTTGTTTTTAAAGTTCAGACCTAACTCCATGTTTACTTTACTTTAAATTCCATTTGATGTCACTGTTTGTTTGGATCAAGCTGGCCAAAATGAACCATTCCCTTTACCAATAGATGCAGCCGCTGTCAGCTCTGTATAAACTGTATGTATGCAATATATGTATTCCAGCAGTAGAACAGGGACTTGCAATATGCTGACAGCACAAAATCAAGTTGGACTGAGCACTGCTCAGCCATTTACATGAAGCCTTGCATTTTATTAGTGAATACAAGGCTTATTCTGATGGGCTGAGGTAGAGATTGTGACCTCATCTGCCTGTCTCTCCATTTCAGGCAAGTATTAGTCAAGAAAAGAAACGGATTGTGGTCTACCAAGAGGATCCCATGTCACTCTGCATAGGATGGTGCTGAGGCTCCCGCAAACCTCTCCAACCAATAAATGCAAAAAGCTGGCACCTGTCTGCGGGCTGTACAATCTTCTTTTTTTTAATCAAAACTTTTTTTTATTGACAAGAATGGGTAACGGGGTAAGGGGATAAACATATTTCCCCACAGTTGGATTGTGCACAAAATCAAACATGTACGTACATATGTACAATCTTCTTTATTAAGTCACAGGATAATGCTAAAATATTTCAGCCAAAAAAGGCCTTATGCCACCACGTACACACCACCGGACCTTGACAGCAGAGGTGTGTGGGCTTCATCAGACTTTTGCTGTCGAAAAATCAGATGGACTTTAGAAATAGAACATGTTTCAAATTTTTCCACCGGAACCAGTTCCTATCGAGAAATACGTTTGTCTGTATGCTAGTCCAACGGACGAAAACTGATGCCAGGGCAGCTATTGACTACTGGCTATTAGAGCTGCATGATTAATCGAGTGGGCAGTACAGTGGCCGGGAAACGAACACAGCAGTGAGTGCGCACTGCGCACTGTGTGAGAGTGTGACTGCGATCTGATTTCCAATTCCAACACAAGAGTGAACTTCCTTCCACCACTATCTGTTACTGCGTACAACAAAGAACACACACACACACACATATATATATATATATATATATATATATATATATATATATATATATATATATATATATAATGAACACCACACGGCGCGACCACAGTCAGCTTCGCCCAGGCCTGGCTTGCAGCAGATGACACAGTCATGGCTATTAAAGTGGGAATGTGAGCCTGTGATTGAGCCGGGTGAGGAGTGGACCACTGTCCCTTATTATGAATATTACCAGTCAGCTACCCCATATTATGAATATTACCCCAGTCTGAGTCAGCTACCCATATTACAAACAGTTTTTGAGAATTGTGAGATGAGAATTCATTCTAAGCAAAAGAATCATCATTCTCAATCGTGCAGCTCTACTGGCTATGAACTTCCTTATTCTAGTCCGGTCGTACGTCATCACGTTCGAATCCGGCGGACTTTGGTGTGATTGTGTGTGTCCAAGTCCATTCGTTCGGAAAGCCCGTCGGAAGGTCTCCGAAAGTCCGTCGGAAAAACTGTCTGACCTTTGCTGTCGAAAAGTCTGGTCGTGTGTAAGCGGAAACTTGGGGAAAGAAGTCCCCGATGCTTTTTTTTTTTGCCGGTGTGTGTGTGTGTGTGTGTGTGTGTGTGTGTGTGTGTGTGTGTGTGTGTGTGTGTGTGGGGGGGGGGGGGGGGGGGTTGGGTCATTAAAGTGGTTGTAAAGCAACGTGCTGGATAAAAAATATGCAGATCTGTACCCGATTTCAGAGTGCCTCCGGGCGCTCACCTCACTCCTCTCACAGTCTGACAACTACAGCCAGAGGGGCCAAGAACTCCCGCTGACGTCAGTTGGGAGAAGAGGAGGAGCGAGGTCAGCAGTCACGTGAGCGCAAGGAGGCGCTCTGAAATCAGGTACAAATCGGCATATTTTTTATACAGCACGTACAGTTGGACACATAACATTATCTAACAGGCGATTGTAGCAGTATAGCCAAGTTGCTTTACAACCACTTTAATGAGAAATAAGGTAGAGACCGGCATATTTTTTATACAGCATGAATTATCTAACAGAGGGGGTGTAGCAATATAACCAAGCTATGATAGCAGCAGGAAGAGAATTGGTGGGGAGCAGAGCGGCACTGACACTAGCTGACCGGCCGGGAGAAAGGGGAGAGGAGGCCAGAGGAGAGACAGCGGATAACGGAGGCATGAAAACTGGCCACGGTGTCAGGGCTCAGCAGCCATGACAAAACGTGGTCAGTTTACAGGGGGGAAGAGCAGAACCAGGCAGGATTAGCCAGGTATTTTTGGTTATACAGGGGGCCAAATTACACAGCACAAGCACTGTGCTGTTATTCATGCTTTAAGGGAACGTGGTCAGTTTACAGGGTCAGTTTACAGGGGGGAAGAGCAGAACCAGGCAGGATTAGCCAGGTATTTTTGGTTATACAGGGGGCCAAATTACACAGCACAAGCACTGTGCTGTTATTCATGCTTTAAGGGAACGGGATCAACTTTTTTTTTTCTAGGGTTACAAACACTTTAAGAATTAGTGGCAGCACTTTAGCCTGTAGGTTGGGAACATGTGCGATTTTGAAACGTTCCTGACTTGCAGTAATGTTAAAGAGGAAGTAAACCCTGATTTCCCCTGCAAAGTAAAAGCATAATGGGCTAGTATGCATCACATACTAGCCCAATATGTTGCACTTACCTGCAAAGGAAGCCCACGATGTCACTGCTGTCCCCGCTGTGTGGAAGAGTATATCTTCACCCCTCTTCCTTCCGGGGCTGTGGACTCCGGCTCTCTGACTGGCCAGTCACGGCACAAGCACTTTAGAAATGACACGATCATGCCCTTTCTTCAGTGCACATGCGCTGATGACGTCGGCGCAAGCGTATATGGTAAATATCTCCTAAACCGTACAGGTTTAGGAGATATTTCCAGTACCTACAGGTAAGCCTTAATGTAGGTAAAAGTGGTTGCACAGGGTTTACAACCACTTTAACCAAGCCTTGGAGCTACCAACATGTAATGCAAGGGCCTGCCTGATTGGATAGATGAGGTAGGCTCTCATATTATATCGTTTTTGTAAACCAAAAGTGAATTTTGCAGGTAAAAAAAAAAAAAAGTGTGTGTGGGGGGGGGGGGGGGGGGGGTGGGGGGGGGGGGGGGGGGGGGGGGGGGGGGGGGGGGGGGGGGGATGGGTGTGGGGGGGGGGGGGGGGGGGGGGGGGGGGGGGGGGGGGGGGGGGGGGGGGGGGGGGGGGGGGGGGGGGGGGGGGGGGGGGGGGGGGGGGTTGGGTCATTAAAGTGGTTGTAAAGCAACGTGCTGAATAAAAAATATGCAGATCTGTACCCGATTTCAGAGTGCCTCCGGGCGCTCACCTCACTCCTCTCACAGTCTGACAACTACAGCCAGAGGGGCCAAGAACTCCCGCTGACGTCAGTTGGGAGAAGAGGAGGAGCGAGGTCAGCAGTCACGTGAGCGCAAGGAGGCGCTCTGAAATCAGGTACAAATCGGCATATTTTTTATACAGCACGTACAGTTGGACACATAACATTATCTAACAGGCGATTGTAGCAGTATAGCCAAGTTGCTTTACAACCACTTTAATGAGAAATAAGGTAGAGACCGGCATATTTTTTATACAGCATGAATTATCTAACAGAGGGGGTGTAGCAATATAACCAAGCTATGATAGCAGCAGGAAGAGAATTGGTGGGGAGCAGAGCGGCACTGACACTAGCTGACCGGCCGGGAGAAAGGGGAGAGGAGGCCAGAGGAGAGACAGCGGATAACGGAGGCATGAAAACTGGCCACGGTGTCAGGGCTCAGCAGCCATGACAAAACGTGGTCAGTTTACAGGGGGGAAGAGCAGAACCAGGCAGGATTAGCCAGGTATTTTTGGTTATACAGGGGGCCAAATTACACAGCACAAGCACTGTGCTGTTATTCATGCTTTAAGGGAACGGGATCAACTTTTTTTTTTCTAGGGTTACAAACACTTTAAGAATTAGTGGCAGCACTTTAGCCTGTAGGTTGGGAACATGTGCGATTTTGAAACGTTCCTGACTTGCAGTAATGTTAAAGAGGAAGTAAACCCTGATTTCCCCTGCAAAGTAAAAGCATAATGGGCTAGTATGCATCACATACTAGCCCAATATGTTGCACTTACCTGCAAAGGAAGCCCACGATGTCACTGCTGTCCCCGCTGTGTGGAAGAGTATATCTTCACCCCTCTTCCTTCCGGGGCTGTGGACTCCGGCTCTCTGACTGGCCAGTCACGGCACAAGCACTTTAGAAATGACACGATCATGCCCTTTCTTCAGTGCACATGCGCTGATGACGTCGGCGCAAGCGTATATGGTAAATATCTCCTAAACCGTACAGGTTTAGGAGATATTTCCAGTACCTACAGGTAAGCCTTAATGTAGGTAAAAGTGGTTGCACAGGGTTTACAACCACTTTAACCAAGCCTTGGAGCTACCAACATGTAATGCAAGGGCCTGCCTGATTGGATAGATGAGGTAGGCTCTCATATTATATCGTTTTTGTAAACCAAAAGTGAATTTTGCAGGTAAAAAAATAAAAAAATGTGCATTTATTTTTTTTTAAACCAGAACCTGTAAAACATTGTGCTGCAATGCCTGGATCTTGCAAACCCTCAGTACACTATTTGCCTCTACCTCAGATAGAGGCAGGCAGTTACTGAATTGCAGAAAGAATCAATGAACTACGGAAACGCTCACCAGTGCCCTCACAGTTGAGAACTACAAGTGGCTGACGGGAATTGTAGTTCATTCATTCACAGAACTATGTGGATGAATGACACGGCCACGTGGGCTTAGCCCCACATGGCTGTTTTTAGATTGTGACAGTGAATGCGGGGAGAAGACCCCTAGCCACTGTCACATTGAGGGGGGGTAGAAGCCGTAACGTGTTACATGTTGCACCCTATATACAGGTGTAACATGTTCCAAAGGTGAACTTATGCCTTAACCATTTGCTGACCAGCGACGTACCTGTACGTCACTGGACTTTTAGTGAGTATAGCGGGATGATGTCTGCAGCTGCAGGCATTATCCCAGTACCTTTTTTAGAGACTAACTGGCCCCTGGAGTGTTTTAACAACCCTGCCGCAGCTTTACCGGGATCTCCCATTCCACCAGCCAGTGCTTCCGTCAGCTGTTTATAGAGCTGAACAAAGACCAGATCGCCTTTGTTGGACTCTATGATATAGTAACCCGGAAGAGATGACGTAACATCACTTTTGGTTTACTTGGATTTAAATGGCACCATTTTTAAAAATGAAAAGCATTTGATCACACGATCTTGGCTTTTAAGAGCAGAGGAATCTGGGGGGGATACAGAGTATCTGTCACTGCCTATTGCTGGATGCTTACATTCCTTGTGACAGCAATAAAAGTGCTCAAAAAAAAAAAAAAAAATTTAAAGCGACAGTGCAAAAATAAAATACATTTTTTAAAGTACCCCTATCCCCCCGTGCTCGAGCGCAAAAGCGAACATGCTCATTGTCCTGTATGCACGCAAACAGCGATCTTTCCTTGTGACAGCAATAAAAGTGCTCGAAAATAAAAAATAAAATTTAAAGCGACAGTGCAAAAATAAAATACATTTTTTAAAAGGTACCCCTATCCCCCCATGCTCGAGCGCAAAAGCAATCATCTCACACATATGAGGTAACACTGTGAACGTCAGATCTTGGGCAGCAATTCTAGCACCAGACCTCCTGTGTAAATTTAAAGTGGTTCCCTGTAAAGGCTCTTAAAGCCTCCCCTATAGATAGTAAAATGTAAGTCATTTGTCGCTGTTGTATGGGCGTACGCAATTTTAAAGCATTTGATATCTATTAACTCAGCGTAAAATCTTTTATATCTTACCAAAAAATTGGGTTAGCTTTTGTATTTTTATGCATTAACATTCATAAGTGTACTTTTTTCAAAAGAATCGCATTTGAAAAACCGCTGCACCAATACTGTGACAAAAAAAATTGCATATAGAAGCCATACAATAAAATAATAACATCTAGTGCTTTCATGCTAACTTTTTATCTGCAAAAAAAAAAAACTAGGCTGTGGTTCTTCTGCATTACATGTACACAATACCCCATACAGAACACAGCACAGTGTATGCCATCCATTCCATATCAATGTTATAGAACTGAACCATGCCCTACTGCCTTGTATACAAATCCAGTATTCATTCACCACCCAAAACCAAGGCCTGACATTGCAGCAAGTCTGTACAGAGACTGAGGGCAGAAAACTTCTATTATACCTGCACCACTCACTTTCACAACAAGTAGAACTATCTCTGCTTCACATGACCCATTGACGCTTCTGATGACGTCTCTAGAGTGCGACCACCCCGCTCTGTGGGTGTTACATACGTCGTCTGCTGCTGTACACGTCGCAGCCTGTCATATCTCTGTTTACCTGGCAAAGCGCAACAGGGAGATGTCATTTACAGCGCTCTGGAAGCCGGCTGTCCGTTCTCAATAAAGATCACAGCGCCTCCACAAACATGGCGAGCGCAGCTGTCTGAAGTGTGTAAAGTTTTGTTGAAGTGTGACAGTCCGGGGTAATGATGGCGGCGGTAGACGTGGAAGAGGAGAGTCTCTTGGCCTCGGTGTTCCGTAGCAGCTTCCCGGAGAGCTGGCGGGACAGCCCGGACTTTTCTGCCTACTTGTTGGAGCTCAGCTCCTTCGGGGTAGAGAAGCTGAAGAGGGAACCGGAGAGGCTGAGCGAGGAGCGGGCGCAGATCCTGCAGCAGACCCGGGAGCTGGCCTTCACCCACTACAAGACCTTCATCCGTACGGCCGACTGCACCGAGCTCATCTACCGGGACTTCGGACAGGTGGAGGACAATGTGTGCCGACTGCTGGGCAAACTGCCCGGCTTCCAGGAGACCTGCAGGTACCCCAATCCTCACCATAGTATCCCCATCATTCCTCCCGCGGTGTCCCCAGGATCGCCCCGCTCCCGCGGTGTCCCCAGGATCGCCCCGCTCCCGCGGTGTCCCCAGGATCGCCCCGCTCCCGCGGTGTCCCCAGGATCGCCCCGCTCCCGCGGTGTCCCCAGGATCGCCCCGCTCCCGCGGTGTCCCCAGGATCGCCCCGCTCCCGCGGTGTCCCCAGGATCGCCCCGCTCCCGCGGTGTCCCCAGGATCGCCCCGCTCCCGCGGTGTCCCCAGGATCGCTCCCGCGGTGTCCCCAGGATCGCTCCCGCGGTGTCCCCAGGATCGCTCCCGCGGTGTCCCCAGGATCGCTCCCGCGGTGTCCCCAGGATCGCTCCCGCGGTGTCCCCAGGATCGCTCCCGCGGCGTCCCCAGGATCGCTCCCGCGGCGTCCCCAGGATCGCTCCCGCGGCGTCCCCAGGATCGCTCCCGCGGCGTCCCCAGGATCGCTCCGGTCCCACGGTGTTCCCAGGATCGCCCCCATCATCACACACCCCTTCCTTAGTATCCCCATCATCACCCCTCCCCTAGTATCCCCCACCTTATTACTTCTGTCTTTGATGCCTTTCATTCCCTTTGTTGTAGTCATCAGCTATTACTCCTCTATTTTCACCCTTCTTATGATGTTGCTTACCTTATATCCCTCCTTGCCACTAGGGCTGTGTGCCCCTTTTTTATTACTGTGTCTTTTAACAAAAGTAAGTGGACTTTTTTTGGTTTCAGGGGTTTTGTTAAGCAAGCAGAAGATATCAGTTCCAGTCGACGTATGAACACACTGACCTTGAACCGACATACAGAAATCTTAGAGATCTTGGAAATCCCACAGTTAATGGATACTTGTGTGCGCAACGGTTATTACGAAGAGGCTCTGGAGCTCGCTGCTTATGTTAAACGCCTAGAGAAGAAACATTCTTCTATACCTGTCATCCAGGTCAGTTTCATTGATAGTAGAAAAAATCAGTAGTATAATAGTAATATATAATAAAATTAAAAAATTATAGTTTTTCTACTATTAGTTAGAATTGGTGACACAAACTAATGGCTACATGTGTCCTTTAACCACTTAAGTGCCACGCTATAGCCGAAAGATGGCTACAGTGCAGCTCTCTTGTTCTGGGAGGACGTACTCCCAGAATCTAGCCCCGCTGGGGTGTGCGCATGAAGCATGCGTTGTAACCGCTGTCTTTTGGACACAGCTGATTACAGATCTCAGTAAAGGGTCAATCACAGTGGCCCTTTTCCATGTGATCAGCAGAGTCCAATCACAGCTGGTCACATGTAAACAGACTTGCCGGTTATCGGCATTTCCTTTCCTCACACGCTGTGCCCGTGTGAAGAAAGGAGAGCCGATAACCGGCAAGGCTCTCGATGCATTCTTTACATTGATAATCAGGGCACTGACCATCAGTCAATGCTGCACCATCAGTGCACATCAGTGAAGAAGGAAAATTACTTAGTCGGTTATAAAATAAAATTTTGCAAGTAAGTAAAGGGTTTTTAAATAACGGTCTTTTTTAGTTTGTTTAGCAAAAAAAACCAGTGGTGATTAAATGCCACCAAAAGAAAGCTCTGTCTCAAAAAAAATAACTTTTTCATATGAGTTCGGTGTTGCGTGACCACACAATTGTCATTCAAAGTGTAATAGTGCTGAAAATTGTCCTGGGCAGGAAGAGGGTGAAAGTGCCCAGTACTCAGGCGGTTAAAAACATTCACATTTCTCAACATGTTATACCTATAATTGGGGTGTAAAATGTAAACCCCCCCCCCCCCCCCCCCCCCCCCCCCCAAAAGAGGGCACAGGGATCTTTTCCTCACACCTGCTGTCACAATTTCAAAACAGCGTGGCCATGGGAGGCCCCGCCCACATGGCTACCTCGTTAGTTCATAGTTTCCTGTAAATTTAATAAAAGTACCGTCAGCCCATCGCGGCTGCCTGCTTGTAGTGCTCAGTGAACTGCAAGGGCGCTAGTGAGTGCTTTCAAAGTTCATTGATCTTCCTGCTCTCTAGTGATTGACTGCCCTTATCGGAGGAATGGGCAGACAGCAATCCTGAGAGTCTGCAGGAGCTTGACATTGCACCCTGCTCTGCAAAAAAAAAATGTGCATTAATTTTTTTCAAATGGTGAACTTATCCTTTTAAGCTGAGCTCCAGTCAGGTATAAAAGGCACACATGCATGCAGCTCCCTGTATTTATTACATGCATTCTTTTTTTAAGTGCAAGCAGTGAAGGTATCTGACTGTAATTTATCACCCTATTGCAGTCCCATGTACAGCATAGCTCAGACTGGGAGAGGTAGAATCTGATGCCAACAAGAAGCCTGCTAATAGGAGAGAGCCGAATGAGCATATTAGTATGCTGCTTTGACTGTCCAGGCACAAGGCAGGGGAGGGATATAACCTGTAAGTGGTAGAGAACTTCAGCAGAAAACCGGTTCTCCTGCTCTGCCAGACAGGGCTGTGCCTTGTGGCAGGGCTTGGTCAAGCTCAGGACTGGATGGCCAGAAACACAAATACTTAACAACCTTCTATATGTAGTTCGTTTGGAAGTTTGGCTGTTTGCTTTTAACCTTTGTTATTTCTAGTACAAAACTGATTAATGTCAGTGAATTTGTTTTCCTACAGAATGTCTGTGCGAAACTGCTTGTTTTATTGTTTATTTGTATCTTTTTATGTACTTCTGGAATTAAACTTGCCAATGCATGATGTAAGGAATTCCCATTTAAAAAAGTGTGTTTGCTTGTTTAGTGGGGAAATCCTTTTTCCTTGCCGCTAAAAGGCAAGTGATGTCTGCCAATTTGCCATGGTTCTAGAACCAGACCAGAGTTTCGGTAAGGGTACTTTCACATTAGGGGGGCGGGTCCGTTAGTGGTAAAGCGATGCTAGTTTTAGAGGCGATTTACCATCGTTTTAGAGGTGCCTTTTGTCCGCTAGCGGGGTGCTTTTAATCTGCGCTAGCTGCCTAAGAAGGGGTTATTAGCACCTGTGTTGCGGCGCTTCCGAAACGCTTTTCAGGCACTTCGGCAGCGGTGCCCATTCATTCCAATGGGCAGAGGCAGTCTAGGAGTGCTCCCACACCGCCCCAAAGATGCTGCTTGCGTCGCGCAAGCGCACCGCCCCAGTGTGAAAGCACTCAGGCTCTCACACTGGGGAGGCATGAGAGGCAGTTTTCAGGAGCTATTTTTAGCTCTAAAATGCCTGAAAACTGCCTTAGTGTGAAAGTAGCATTACATTTGCTTTTTATTATTTATTTTTTTTATTCTGACACAGTTTTTGATTTTGTTTTTCTTGGCAGGGAATAGTGACTGAGGTCCGGCAATCTTCACAACTCATGTTAAATCAGCTTCTGCAGCAGCTCCGCAGTAATATTCAGCTTCCGGCCTGCTTGCGTGTGATTGGCTACCTTCGCAGGATGGATGTCTTCACAGAGGCTGAGTTGCGTATCAAGTTCCTCCAGGCCCGGGATGCTTGGCTGCGATCTCTGCAGAGCTCCATCCCTCAGGATGACCCATATTTCCACCTGACTAAAACTATTGAGAGCTGCCGTGTCCACTTGTTTGATGTCATCACACAGTATCGGGCTATATTCTCTGATGAAGACCCCCTCCTGCTACCACCTCCGCCCAGCGGCTTTTTTCCTGTCAATGAGTCGGCTATATTTCATGGTTGGGTGCTACAGAAGATCAGCGAGTTTTTACAAGTGCTGGAAAGTGACCTTCAGAAGGGTGTAGGTAGCCGACTAGACTCTCTTTTGGGTCAGTGCATGTACTTTGGACTGTCTTTCAGCCGCGTAGGTGCAGATTTCCGTGGGCAGCTAGCGCCTATCTTTCAGCGTGTTGCTGCTGAGAACTTTGCACGAGCAGCCAAGGAAGCCGTGGAGAAATTCCAGGAGGAGATGAACATGTATACATTGATCTCTTCCCCCATGGTACTGGGCAACAGTATCCCACCAGTTCCAACACCAAATGCCCAACCTGGAACCTTGCAGCCTCCTATGGTGCTTCTGGATTTCCCTCCACTAGCATGCTTTCTTAACATCATACTGGTGGCTTTTAATGACTTGCGTCTTTGTTGTCCGGTAGCTCTAACTCAGGAGGTGACAAACACGCTTCAAGATTCTCTGGAAAAGGTAATTTTGTATGCCCTCCTATGGCCTCCTCCCTGGCATGTTGTTCCTTGGAGCAAATTTTGTATTTTTGAAGCATCTAAAAAGAGCAGTGCAAATAGTTTGCTGTGGTTGTGCACTGCCACTGGCTTGCCTTGGCCCATCATTTTTTTTAGATTTTCTGTATCTGTGGGGTTGAATTGGAGGGAAAAATGTTGCCGTTATTCTGATTTTTACGCTCTCTCTCACCCCACACAGTCAGCTCCAAGATGTCTCTCTCTATAATATACTACATGTATAGCCCTTCCCAGGGCCGGCCTTAGGCCTTTAGGTGCATGTGCTGTGCCAAATTTGACAGTGCCCCTCCCAGTGACCACTGACCAACACATCCTTCTACATATATTTTGGTGAGATACTTAAATTTGGGGAAAGCAGCAGCTGATAGATGTTATGAAATCAAATCACTCGCTCCCTTTAAAATTCAGTGACTAAAGTGCATAACATAGACAAACAGCTTTTACTTCAGAATAACAAAAAGTATGAAATCTGCAAGAAAGTTTGTAAACATAAAAAATCCCTACAATGCCAATGTACATATAAGATTGTTCCCAAAAAGTGGAGTTAAAGTGGAAGTAAACCCTTCCAAAGCACTTTGGCCTACAGGTAAGCCTAGATTAAGGCTTACCTGTAGGTCCAATAAATATCTCCTAAACCTACATGGTTGAGGAGATATTTAGAAATGAAAAGGCATCGCTGTCTACAGTGCATGTGCCATAGACAGCGGCGCACTGCGCATGCGCGCCGTAGACAGCGGCGCATGCCGGGTTCACGGCGATATGCCGCTTTCCTGCGCATGCGCGGGAGTGACGTCATCGCCGCTCCAGCGAATCACAGCGCTGGAGCGGCGAGACCCGGAAGTCACTCCGGCCCTGGATGGCGGCGCAGAATATCGTGGATAAGGACCGCTTCGGGGGCTTCGTTTACAGGTAAGTCTTTCATAATGAGCTAGTATGCTATGCATACTAGCTCATTATGCCTTTGCCTTGCAGGGTGTCTTTTTGTTTTTTGTTTTTTTTAGAGGCTTTACTTCCTCTTTAAGTGTTGCTGTGCTTACCTTTTTCTGCAAATGACACTTCAATTTTGTTGTTTTTTTATTGCAAAGAGTCTTTTTGTCCTTAACATCAAATGTAAAATACATCCATAGATCTTCTCTTTCTACCAGTGATAGTCACAGAAGCCGACATTTCCGGTATAGTTTGGAGTCGTGGACGGACGGTGGGGAGGAACTGGAAGCCTGTATGCTGCAGTGCAGTGTGCACAGTGGTGTAGAGAAGGCCTGTAAAATTTGGAAATAAATGGCATGCAGCACACACAGTGCTGGAGCATGGATGGTGGTCTGAGGGGTGGCCTATAATCCGACAAAGAGGCTTGGAGGCCTGCACTGTTGCACAGTGTGCTCTGCCTCTGGGCACCTGGTGCGGCATCAGGACTCGGGAGGCTCAGGCCTGTAATGCACACAGTGACGCTCGCCTCTCATTCACACTATCTGGCGGACTTGCACTCTCTGACTCGGAGATGGCACGGTACTTGCTGGGTGCAGATTGCAGAAGTAGGCGGAGCTCCGAAAAAAAACGGAAGTTGGTAAACGTCTCTCCTTGCCATTTTCGTCTCGTCGTTAGATAATGGATCGGATTTTCGTCATCGTTTTCGTCAGTGGACGAAAATGTGCTGTACTTTTCGTTTTCGTCACTGTAAAAATGCCGCTGACGAAATCGTTGACGAAATTAACACTGGATACAGTATTGTAATCTACAGATTACAGTGTTTTTATGTGTTTTTTTTTTTTTTTTTGCCGCCAGGCTCCGCCCCATGGGACGCTTGCAGGGACTGGAGCCTGGAACAGTAATACAGCGGGAGGACATCGCAGGATCCTAGGGACAAGGTAAGTTACCTGGTTACTGTGATGTAACCCCAAGCCACACTCGAATACCGCTAGGGAGGTTAAAATGCAGGACACGATACATGTGTGTCACTAATGCTAGTGGGTCCTCACAAATCATGCACTCCGCAAAATGTTTCGCGGAACTCTACCGCTTCATCAGGATAACAGCATCTGAAATTAGTGAAAGAAGTATACATAATCATCAAAGTCAAACGTGATAAAGTAATACACAATGCGATTATTGCAAGTATGGGGGGGGGAGAAGGTAAGCACTGCCACATACCAAAAGGACCCACACACAAGTTAGGTCACGGTACCGCCAATGTTCCCCTACGGCGAATGTGGGGGACTTATACATGTGGAAGGATACGATAACTGGGGTAAGAAATAATAAAACCAAAGATTCTAATAAACATGAGCTCATGAGTCAGTTCAGAGGCGGGAAGTTGAAAAAGGAGGGGAAGGGGGACAACGCTGTTAGATACACCATGGGGTTGATTTACTAAAACTGGAAAGTGCAAAATCCTGGTGCAGCTCTACATAGAAATCGATCAGCTTCCAGGTTCTATTGTTAAAGTTTACTTGAGGCTGGGTTCACACTGCAGCACGCTCAGCCTCACAGCAGGAGTCCAGTGCGTCCCCATCCATCGTGTCAGGTCCGATTTCAGCCCAAATTTTAGGCTGAATTCAGACTTGAAATGAACCAAAAGATGCACAGAACCCACTCTAAGAGAGCCAGTCATAATTTCCTGCTATGCGAATTGGATGTGGAGAAACCCGCATCCAATTGGCAATCGTGTGAACCCAGCCTTAACAAGCTGAAGTTAGAAGCTGATTGGCTACCATGCACCGCTGCACTAGATTTTGCACTCTTCAGTTTTAGTAAATCGACCCCTATGAGTATTAACATGCTTCCATGTTTTGCTTTACAAACAAGGTGGGGCTGGACAGCTAAACTGTTGTGCCCAAAGTGAGAGCTGCTTTAAAAGAAGATTTTAGGATGCTGCAGCTGTTTAGATATACAGTAAAAAAAATGAAATGGTGTGTGTATATATACTGTACAGTGAGGGGGGGGGGAGTATTTGATCCCCCGCTGATTTTGTATGTTTGCCCACTGACAAATGATCAGTCTATAATGTTAATAGGTTATTTTAACAGTGAGAGACAGAATAACAACCAAAATATTCAGAAAAATGCATTTAAAAAAAAATGTATAAATTGATTTGCATTTTAATGAGTAAAATAAGTATTTATTTGATCTCCATATCAATCAGCAAGGTTTCTGGCTCCCAGGTGTCTTCTATACAGGTAACGAGCTGAAATTAGGAGCACAACCTTAAAGGGAGTGCTCCTAATCTCAGCTTGTTACCTGTATAAAAGACACCTGTCCACAGAAGCAATCAATCAGATTCCAATCTCTCTACCATCGCCAAGACCAAAGAGCTGTCCATGGACCAAGGATGTCAGGGACAAGATTGTAGACCTACACAAGGCTGGAATCTTAATGAGAGGGTGACAACAGTTGGTGCAATTATTCGCAAATGGAAGAAACGCAAAATAACTTTCAATCTCCCTCAGTCTGGGGTTCCATGCAAGATCACATCTTGTGTGTTTCAATGATCAGGCGAACTGTGAATCAGCCCAGAACTACATGGGAGAATCTTGTCAATGATCTCAAGGCAGCTGGTACCATAGTCATCAAGAAAACAATTGGTAACATACTACGCCATGAAGGACTGAAATCCTGCAGCGCCCTCTGTCTGAAGCTTGCTAATGAACATCTAACTGGGTGAAAGTGTTGTGGTCAGATGAGACCAAAATTGAGCTCTTTGGCATCAACTCCACTCGCTGTGTTTGGAGGAGGAGGAATGCTGCCTATGACCCTAAGAACGCAATCCCCACCATCAAACATGGAGGTGGAAACATTGTGCTTTGGGAGTGTTTTTCTGCTAAGGGGACAGGACAACTTCACTGTATCAAAGGGATGATGGATGGGGCCATGTACCGTCAAACCTTGGGTGAGAACCTCCTTCCCTCAGCCAGGGCATTGAAAATGGGTAGTGGATGGGTAATTCCAGCATGACAATGACCCAAAACACATGGCCAAGGCAACAAAGCAGTGGCTGAACAAGAAGCACCTTAAAGGGGTTGTAAAAGCCTTCTGTAGTGCAGCAGCCCCCCAGAGTCCCCCTTTTGCTTACCTGAACCCAATATTTCCAGTGACGAGAACGAGCCCAGCATCTCTAGTTGCTGTCTCTGTTCCTCATTGGACAGATTGATAGGCGCCAATGGCTACTGCTGCTGTCAAATCCAGTGACATGGGGGGCGGTGCTGAGTCCTGCTGTCTGTGTCAATGGACGCAGCAGCAGGACTCGGGAGCGCACGAGTGCCTCCTTGAAAAGTGGGCCTCCGAGGGGGCACTCAATGTGGGGAGGAGCCAGAAGCGCCACTGGGGGAACCCAGAACAGGAGGATTGGTGCCAAAACCCTTGCACAGAGAAGGCAAGTATGATATGTTTAAAAAACAACTTTACAACCCCTATTAAGGTCCTGAAGTGGCCTAGCCAGTCTCCAGACCTTAATCCCATAGAAAATATGTGAAGGGAGCTGAAGGTTTGAGTTACCAAATGTCAGCCTCGAAACCTTAACCACTTCAACACCGCCCATAGACATATGACGCCCACAAGGTGGATCTACCATCCTGGGTGGGCGTCATATGACGTCCTCGGATTCCCGGCCGCCTGGGGGGCGCGCGCCGCCGCCGGCGGCGCGCGCCCGCGCGCGCGCCCGCGGCATCGCTCGGGACCCGGTGCGAGTGCCCGGCGGCCGCGATGTCCGCCGGGCACCTGCGATTGCCCGTTAAAACAACGGGACCGGGCGGGACCGTGGAGCTGTGTGTGTAAACACACAGCTCCACGTCCTGTCAGCAGGGAGGAGACCGATCATGTGATCCCAGTACAGAGGAACACATGATCGGTCTCCTCCCTTAAGTCCCCTCCCCCTACAGTTAGAATCATTCCTATAGGGACACATATTAACCCCTCCACCGCCCTCTAGTGTTAACCCCTTCCCTGCCAGTCACATTTACACAGTAATCATTGCAATTTTATAGCAACGATCGCTGTGTAAATGTGAATGGTTCCAAAAATGTGTCAAAAGTGTCCGAAGTGTCCGCCGCAATGTCGCAGTCACGAAAAAAAATCGCAGATCGCCGCCATTACTAGTAAAAAAAAAAAAAAAAAAAATTCAAAAAATCTATCCCCTATTTTGTAGACGCTATAACTTTTGCGCAAACCGATCAATATACGCTTATTGCGATTTTTTTTTTTTTACCAAAAATATGTAGAAGAATACGTATCGGCCTAAACTGAGGAAAAAAATAGTTTTTTAAAAAAAAAATGGGATATTTATTATAGCCAAAAGTAAAAAATATTGTGTTTTTTTTCAAAATTGTCGCTCTTCTTTTGTTTATAGCGCAAAAAATAAAAAACGCAGGGGCGATCAAATACCACCAAAAGAAAGCTCCATTTGTGGGAAAAAAAGGACGTCAATTTTGTTTGGGTGTAACGTCGCACGACCGCGCAATTGTTAGTTAAAGCGACGCAGTGCCGAATCGCAAAAAGTGCTCTGGTAAGGAAGGGTGTTTAAAAGCCCTGTATTGAAGCGGTTAATGACTTGAAGAGGATCTGCAAAGAGGAGTGGGACAAAATCCCTCCTGAGATGTGTGCAAACCTGGTTACCAACTACAAGAAACGTCTGATGTGCTTTTCTGGATTTTTTTTTTTTTGTTGTTATTTTGTCTCTCACTGTTAAAATAAACCTACCATTAAAATTATAGACTGATCATTTCTTTGTCAGTGGGCAAACGTTCAAAATCAGCAGGGGATCAAATACTTTCCCCCCCCCCCTCACTGTATATATGAGCTGTTAAATGTGAATTAGATTTTTTTTTTTTTTTTGGACATTTTAAGTTTGCCAGCTTATAATAAACGTATTAATTGTGTACCAAAGAAAAAAAACGATATCTGGGGAAAAAAAAGTGACTGCCGGTCACTGAGGATATGTTTACATTATTAAGTAAGGTGCTTTCTTTATTATACCTATTCTTCCATTGAGGTGATAGCAAACATTGTTTTTATTCTCTACAGGTTGTGAAAACTATCCTATTACTCCATCGAGCTGAGGAAGCTGCTTTCAGTGTTCAAGAAAGGGAACTGTTTGTTCAGTTCTGCACAGTTTTCCTGGAGGACCTGGCACCATATCTGAACCGCTGCTTACAAGTTCTCTTCCCTCCAGCTCAGAGGGCTCAAATTCTAGGTAAAAACCTTGATTTAGGGAAGACCTGGGATCTCAGTAAGACAACAAATTAATGGGGTGGGCAACTACATGGCAAATGAGGTTTAATGTAGAAAAATGTCAGAGTGCAGTTGGGTGGCAAAAATATGAATGCAATCTACTCACGGGGGGGGAGAACCTCTGGGGGAATCTAGGCTGAAAAAGGACCTGGGGGTCCTAGTATATGACAGGCTCAGCAATGGCATGCATAGCCAAGCTGCTGCAAGCAAAGCAAACAGAATATTGGCATGCATTAAAAAGGGGATTAACTCCAGAGATAAAACGATAATTCTCCCACTCTACAAAACTGGTCTGGCCGCATCTGGAGTATGCTGTCCAGTTCTAGGGATAAGTCCTCAGGAAGGATGTGCTGGAACTGGAGAGGGCAACAACACTAATAAAGGGCCTTTAGTTATGAGGAAAGGTTACGAGCACTGAACTTGTTCTCTCTGGAAAGGAGAGACTTGAGAGGGGATATGATTTCAATGTACAAATACTGTACTGACCCCACAATAGGGATAAAGCTTTTCCGCGAAAGGGAGTTTCATATGACACGCGGCCATTCACTAAAATTAGAAGAAAATCAGTTTAACCTTAAACTGCGTAGAGGGTTCTTTTAATGTAAGAGCAGTTAGGATGTGCAATTCTCTTCCACAAGCAGTGGTTTTAGCGGGGAGCATCGATAATTTAAATAAAATATTAGGCACCTAAACAACCACAACATACAGGGATATAGAATGTAATACTGACATAAAATCACACACATAGGTTGAACTTGATAGGCTTGTGTCCTTTTTTTTTTTTTTTTTTTTTCAACCTCGCCTACTATGTAATTTTGTAAAATTATGGGTTCAACTGATGAAGAAAAAATGAAGTCAAATAAGGTGTTCTCAGACATTGACCATAGTGGAATTCAAAGGTACAGTAACATTGTAATTCCCTATTTGAAGAGGGGCAGCGATTTTAGGATCGTTCTGAAAAAGTATCAGGTCTCATGCACACAGGACATTTGCCCATCTCTCCTAGATGTCTTTCCTCTTGGCAGCAGTGTTTTTAGCAGGAAAAAAAACTATTGATGCATGCGAATGCGATTAGGCATGTCAAGCACTTGGGCGTTTAAAAGAGAAATTCAGCTCCCCCCCCCCCCCCCGGATCATTTACCTAGGTGGATGCAGCATCTGTTCCCCGCCAACTCTAAGACTGAGAACTGAGGGATCAAACACCAATGATCGCTCGGTTCTCAGAGCTCTGTGAGAGCTGGTGACTGTTAGTTATTGCTGTCTGCTCTGCAAACCCCCCACCCTCCCTCACTGGGCTGTGGGGGGGATGGGAGTGGCTGGCTCAGGCTCTCAGGAGCTCGCTGAGAGGCTGAGCCGGGTGCTGGTCCAGGGTTGTGGGTGGATCCCAACCAGATTGTCACAACCTTTCCCCAGCCTGGACCGGCTCTGTGATGAAGTACAGCAAAACGAGCCAAATGGCTCCTTTCACCAGCTTTTATGTCACTACAAGACATACAAGCCAGCAGGAAGGACCACTGTGCACAATGAAAGGAACATGTATTTGACCCATCTGCCTGGTTGAATATTTGCTACGACATTTAGAAACACAAGCTGCTGGAAAGGTAAGTATAGTGTCTGTTCATTTCATACATATGTATTTTTGTCATTTTAACCACCTATGGACAGGGCAAATAAAAGGCCTGTAAGCAGGGGGAAAGGATAGACCTCTCTGGTATTCAAATACTGTCATGGCCAGAGGCTGGGATCTGGTAGATGTACGGTATATCCATACTGCTATTAGAAAGGAAAAACTTGGTCTGGTGTGATGTCCACAGCTACCCTGCCCAATGCTGCCTACTTCTTTCACCAGGTCTGGATGCTTGTTAAGGATATCGTCCCTTTTCTCTGCCTTGCCTTATAGGACTGCCTTCTGGTCTTTATGGGATGTTCTATTCACAGAAGTCCCTCTTATGAAGATATGACCATGTAAGCCAGAGTAGAAATGGGTGTTTAAGCACCAATGACACTAAACGCAGCACAGGATAAAGAAATAACATTGCGAGAGGGGAATACTGAACTAGAGCATTTTTGTCTTTATCTAGAAGTAGAACTAAAGGTAAAACTTCCCCCCCCCCCCCCCCCCCCCCCCCCCATTTCTGGATAGAGGAAGATATGGTTATAATGCCAGATTTTTTTTGCCATCCGTGTCCCATTGGAAAGATTTCTCTTCACTTCCGGTCTTCTTATATCTCCAAAGGCCAGCTTCTAGCACAAGATTTTCCATGAGATCATGTTCAAGTTTGCAATCGCCAGACTGTCAAAATTGAAACGTTGTTTTTTTTTTTTTTAAACAATTTTGGAAAAGGTACAATGTAATTGTTTGGCAAATGTGTTATTAATAAGCATTCAATATGTCTTTCCAGGTGTGCCCCCTACACAGCTTTCTCGCTATGGCAACTTGGGCTCCATCAATGTCAATGTCCTGCATGAAGCCTTGGATGGACTATTGCCACAGAAGGAGCCTGTACTTGTGACTGACAGTGAACCAGTGACCACATCATCAACTGAATCTGCACCAGAAAAACTATTCCCACCCCCCAAAAGTATAGAAGTGCCAGTGAAAGACAGTGAACAGAAACCTGCTGCTCCTACAGAGATGGCTATAGAAGATAGCCAGTGACTGTTATATTGGGAACATGGCGATGAGAGGTGGGATTGGCCTGGTACTCGTAGATTAACGGGACACTCCAACTAAAATATTAGGTTTATACTTGTTTGGTGAACCGCATTGGAGCAATGAATACTGAATTGACCGCAAAGCACTTTGCTGACAGATGTCCACTGCAATGCACCAAAGTATGCCAGAAATGGTATATGCACCTATTTTAGTATCAAATAAATAGACTACCCTAACACAACATCTGCACTCCAAAAGTGGCAATTAAATTAAGTTAATAAAGGCCTTAGAAAAGAATACATTTGCTATAAGCATCATTAAACTCAGTCAGGGTTCACACTTGTCAGCTGTGCTGTAAGTACTATGTGCAATAAACAGGTGGATGTTCTCACATAGGGATCTGGCTTTAGCAAAGCAAATTGTAGAGAAGTTGCACTTTAATTAGAATTTTTTTTTATTTTTTTTTCACTGAATGAGGCCCAGCACTTATTTTAGACAAGTTAATGACCTGTGATCTGCACTCAGCAAGAGGGTTTTCCTCAGAGCTTGCCGATTGTGGTGAAGCTTCGTTTTGTAAAGAATACCCAATCACATGCAAGGGGAAAAAAAAAAATGTGTAATATATATAAAATATATATATATATATAATATATTTGGATGATGGAAATTAACAGAGCTTCACCACATTTATGAAGATTTGGGGGTAATTCACTTGCAGAGTGCAACTGCACTGCACAGAAAGCAGCCTATTTACCTTTAGCCGCTTCCCCACCGGTGCACGACGATGTACGTCGGCAGAATGGCACGGACAGGCATAAGGGCGTATATATAAGTCCCCTTTAAAATGCCTCCGTGCCATCGGGAGCGTGCCAGTCGGGACCCCCGTGAGGCCGGTCGCGGGTCCCGCGGACTCGATCGCCGCAGGGACACCCCGCGATCATCTCACGGGAAGGCTGAACGGGGAGATGCGGAAATAAACAGCATATCCCTGTTCTGCCTAGCAACTAGTGACGCCGATCTCTGCTCCCTGTGATTGGAGCAGAGATCAGCATTCACTAGCTGACAGCCAGGACCCCCCCACAGTAAGAAACACACCCCTAGGCATACTTAACCCCTACACTGCCACCCCTGGTTAACCCCTTCACTGCCAGTGTCATTTATACAGGAATCAATGCATTTTAAATAGCATTGATTGCTGTATAAATGACAATGGTCCCAAAAATGTCCGATGTGTCCGCCATAATGTCGCAGTCACAAAAAAAATTGCTGATCGCCGCCATTACTAATAAAAAAAAAAAAGAAAATTATTAATAAAAATGCTATAAAACTGACCCCATCTTGTAAATGCTATAACTTCTGCGCAAACCAATCAATAATCGCTTATTGCGATTTTTTTTTTTTTTTTTTTTTACCAAAAATATGTAGAAGACTACGTATCGGCCTAAACTATGGAAAAAAAATTTTTTTTATATATTTTTGGGGATATTTATTATAGCAAAAAATAAAAAAAAGAATGCGTTTTTTTTTGAAAATTGTCGCACTTTTTTGTTTATAGCGCAAAAAAAATGCAGGGGCGATCAAATACCACCAAAAGAAAGCTCTATTTGTGGGAAAAAAAGGATGTCAATTTTGTTTGGGAGCCACGTCGCACGACCGCGCAATTGTCAGTTAAAGCTTTGGCTGCAAATTGGTCCGGTCTGAAAGTGGTTAGTAAACATATAAATGTCCAGCTCAGCTGTGTGTTTCATTTATCTTTTTTAAACACTGAAAAAAAGACATCTATATAAGAGGCAAAGGATCAAACAGCGGTCTGTACAGATTGTCATCAGCACCGTGTCATCCTCTTAAATACAGAAGAATGTTAGCTGGCTTTGCTGAGCAAGAGACTTCCAGGCGGCTGGCATTTTCAGAGGGTTCAACAATGGCAGCCTCCATTTCTCTCTCTCGGTTTCTTTTAGGGCCCTTTCAGACCTATGCATTGTGGTAAGGCGCAGTAAAATGTGAGTCGTCATTATGTACAGTAACACAAATAGCACAGGGGTGGCAAAGAGACGTTGCAGTTGAACCCATTTTCCCCAGAGCTTTAGTAAATGTGGTAAACCCCTGCTGATTTCCATCATCCAATCATCTGCAAGCAAAGATGTGTTGTGTTTTTTTTTTTTTTATTATTTTATTTTTTTATTTGTTTGTGTTTTTTTCATTTTTATTTTCCTTGCAACTTGTTTGGGTATTCTTTACAAAGTGAAACTTTGCCACATTGCATTTAATAAGGAAAACAAGTGCAGCTGCACTTGCAAAGTGCACAGTCTATTTGGCTTTAGTAAATCAACCCCACAGGATTATTATTTTGAATGACATCTCTAACTCTATAAACAGATGCACCCTTGTTGCAATGCACACAACATTGCACAGATATTGTGGAGCTTCATCAGAAAAAATGGTGCAGGTCTGATTTTGCTTCATTGTGGTGAAAATGTGGTGTGGTGAGAGATGTAGAGCTATATAAAATAAAATAATAAAAACGTAATTGTTTATAATAATAAAAAATATTATTTTAATAATAAAAAAACTCTCTTTATCTATATTTTTACTATTTTGGAGTGTTTTTTTTTTTTTTCTTATTTCTCTCTAGTTTCTGAAAACTGTACATGAAAAACACTGAACACCCATAAATGAGCGTTCAGGCATTTTTTTGAGCTTGAAACCAACTCTTCAGAATGCAACTTTGGAGGGGTTTTTAATTTTCCTGAAAACGCCTATAGTATGCATGGACACATAGGCTAACATGGAGTGGCATTTAGAGGCAGAGAAAAGAAAACTCAAAACGCCTGTAGAGGCAGCTTATTTGAGCTGCAGTGTGCATGAGACCTTAACCACTTCAGCCCCGGAAGGATTTACCCCCTTCCTGACCAGGCCATTGTTTGCGATACGGCACTGCGTTGATTTAACTGACAATTGCGAGGTTGTGCGATGCTCTACCCAAACAAAATTTATGTCCTTTTTTTCCCCACAAATAGAGCTTTCTTTTGGTGGTATTTGATCACCTCCTGTGGTTTTTATTTTTTGAGTTAAACAAAAAAGAGCAACAATTTTGAAAAAAAAACTTTTTTTTTTTTTTTGCTATAATAACTATCCCCAAATTTAACAAAACAAATTCCTTCCTCAGTTTAGGCCAATTGTATATTTTTCTACATATTTTTGGTAAAAAAAATAAAATCGCAATAAGCGTATATTGATTGGTTTGTGCGAAAGTTATAGCGTCTACGAAATAGGGGATATATTTGTCTTTTTTTTTTTTTTTTAACTAGTAATGGCGGCAAGCTGCGATTTTAATAGGGACTGCGACATTTCGGCAGACAGATCGGACACTTTTTGTGGACCACTTACATTTATGCAGCGATCAGAGCTAAAAATAGCCACTGATTACTGTATAAATGTCACTGGCAAGGAAGAGGTTAACACTAGGGGCCGATCAAGGAATTAAATGTGTTCCCTCTGCGTGTTCTAACTGTAGGGGGGATGGGACTGCCTGGGGGAGGAGACCGATCGGTGTTCTTATATACTAGGAACCAGACATGGGAGTAAGTCACACATGTGCAAGTCATAAGCAAGTATCAAGTCTTAACCTTCAAGTCACAAGCAAGTCCCAAGTTACTGTGGCGAAAAGCAAGCAAGTCAAGTCGAGTCACTGCTAGAAGTCAAGCAAGTCAAGTCAAGTCATTTATTTTGGTCAAGTCACAAATCAAGTCAAAATACTGATCTACCCCATTTCCACCTTTAAATGAGTTAATAAATGCCTCACTGTGCCCGTGTCTCACTGTGCCCGTGTCTCACTGTGCCTGTGTCTCACTGTGCCCATTCTTCATTTGTGCCTGTGCTTCACTGTGCCCAATGCCTCACTGTACCAGTGTCTCACTGTGCCCATGCTTCACTGTGCCCAATGCCTCACTGTACCAGTGTCTCACTGTGCCTGTGCTTCACTGTGCCCAATGCCTCACTGTACCCGTGTCTCACTGTGCCCATGCTTCACTGTGCCCGTCAGCCGTGTACCAGAACGGCGGCGTCCCGGCAGCCATTGCAGCATTCAAAAGCCGCGCCTCCTCCTCATCTGTGATAGGCGTAACAATCTCCCATCATTCAGTGTTCCGCCTATCACGGACATCCGCTCATCCTCATAACACAGACAAGGATGAGAGGATGTCCATGATAGGCTGAACACTGCCTGCTGTAAAATTGAGTGTTCCGCCTATCACAGACGAGGAGGCGTGGCTTTTGAACACTGCAATGGCCACTGTCTGTCTGCATGACACGCTGATCAGGTAGGCAGATGGCGGCTTGCGGTTAGTGTTAGTGGTAGTGCATACCTCCCAACTTTTGAACTTCAGAATGAGGGACACTTGAGGGATGAAGTGTCCCTACGCACGCCGTGGCAAAAAAACGGTATGGCCTAATGATTATGAGTGGGAGTGGCTTATGGGGCGTAGTTAAACCAAACTCGGGCTTCCTGCTTTGATTGCTCTGCCACAAGCAAGAGTCTCACAGACACAAACCCCAGTACAATCATTTAAAAAAATGAATAAAAAGCTTCCATTACAAATGGTTTTGCACACACTATGGAAAAGTGTGTTACACAAAGTGTGGAAGGATTCAGGAGTGCATTATGTACAGAGTGAGAGGTTTAGGAGTTCGTTATGTACAGAGTGTGAGTTTCAGAAATGCGCTATGTACAGAGTGTGAGGTTCAGAAATGCGCTATGTACAGAGTGTGAGGTTCAGAAATGCGCTATGTACAGAGTGTGAGGTTCAGAAATGCGATATGTACAGAGTGTGAGGTTCAGAAATGCGCTATGTACAGAGTGTGAGGTTCAGAAATGCGCTATGTACAGAGTGTGAGGTTCAGAAATGCGTTATGTACAGAGTGCGAGGTTCAGGAGTGCGTTTATATACAGAGTGCGAGGTTCAGGAGTGCGTTTATATACAGAGTGCGAGGTTCAGGAGTGCGTTTATATACAGAGTACGAGGTTCAGGAGTGCGTTTATATACAGAGTGCGAGGTTCAGGAGTGCGTTTATATACAGAGTGCGAGGTTCAGGAGTGCGTTGCATACAGGAACTTCTAATTTCCCTGCAACTCAGAATATGCTGGGAGTTGTAGTTCCCCTGTCATTATGGTCATACTGGCAGTTGTAGTTCTAGTCACCCTGACCACCTTGGGAGTTGTAGTCCCCCTGTCACTCAGTAAATGCTGGGAGTTGTAGTCCCCCTGTCACTCAGTAAATGCTGGCAGTTGTAGTCCCTTGTCACTAAGGCCATGCTGGCAGTTTTAGCCACTCACCTTTGCAGCTCTCTAACGATCTCCCCAGTCTTGGTGACGATGGGCTCCCTCACAGCATTCTCCACTGCCCGCACCTGGAGTTCATGGCCTGCAGGTTGAGGATCTGGTTCGGCACCGCGGGGGCTACCACACTACTCTTGGCCCTCCTGGGGGCCCCGGCATCCACCCTCCTCAGTCCGCTGCAGAGCACCAATCTCACCCGACCCCTCATGACACTGGAATATCCCGCTCTATGGTGGGCGGATTCAGGAGGAGGGGCCGGGTGCCGTTCTGTGGTGGGTGGAGTCAGGAGGAGGGGCCGGGTGCCGCTCTCTAGTGGCCTAAGTCAGGAGGAGGGGCCGGGTGCCGCTCTGTTGTGGGCGGAGTCAGGAGGAGGGGCAGGGTTCTGGTCTCTGATGGCTGGAGTCTGGTGGAGGAGCAGGGATGTGCTGGTGAGGTAGGCGGTGTCAGGGAGGGACAGGGCGGCTCTCTGTTTGTGGATCCCCGGTGCCAAGTCATTGCAAGTCATTGCAAGTCGCAAGTCATATAGCCCAAGTCAAAGTCAAGTCGCAAGTCATTAGTTGCAAGTCAAAGTCAAGTCGAGTCATTTATTTAATTCTGTCAAGCAAGTCGCAAGTCCTAAAAAAGGTGACTCGAGTCTGACTCGAGTCAAGTCATATGACTCGAGTCCCCCACCTCTGCTAGGAACACACAATTTTTCTCCTCTCCCCTGCCAAAATGTGGATTTGTGTGTTTACACACACGATCCTTGTTCTGGCTCTGTCAGGAGCGATCGTGGGTGCCCGGCGGACATTTTTAATAAAGGACTTGTCTATTGTCTTTTGTCACATTACACTACTTTTTTGGTGAATGGGTACAATGTACCCCATTCTCATTCACAAAGGGGGGGGGTCTGGGATCTTCCAGATTCCAATAAGTCCCCCACCCGCAGACCCCAACAACTACAGCCCAGGGTTGTCGGGAAGAGGCCCTTGTCCCCATCAACATGGGGACAAGGTGCTTTGGGGTGGGGGGCATGTGGCCTGGTATGGGTCAGGAGGGGGGTGGGGGTCGCTCGCTCGCTCATACCTATTCTTTCCTGACCTGCTGGTCTGTCTTTTTTTTTTTGTGAATATTTTTTGCCGGAAAAGCTGTCGGGATAGCCTGCTGACAGCTGATGAATCATCGGTTGTTTAGGAAGCATCGACCGGCTTCCCAGCCCACTTCTTAGCAACTGGCTATATACAGTGAATGTAAAAAGAAAAACACGAATCGCTGTAAGAACGCGGTTACAAAAACGCAGAAAGCACAGCAAAAAGCACTGCAGAAATGCTCAAAAGCAACATGCATAGAAGTGAATCGAGCCTTAGTATTTACCATAGCTGTTTCATCTGAGGGAAATCCTGAAAACATGACTTGTTGAGGGGACCGGAGTTGAGAAACATTGCTTTAACCGACCAAGCTGTGTAGTTTCAAAAGTAGAAGTTAGAGGGACAAACCATGTAACACTGACAGGGGGGCTTACAGTAATCGGCTTTTATTTATTAAAGTGGTTGTAAACCCTTACAAACCACTTTGACCTACAGGTAAGCCTAGATTAAGGCTCTCCTGTAGGTCCAAGAAATACTCCTAAATATACATGGTTTAGGAGATATTTAGAAAAAATAAGCATCGCTAGACAGACAGCGGCGCCGAGATCACGGCGATATGCCGCTCTCGTGTGCATGCGCGGGAGTGACGTCATCGCCGCTCCAGCGAATGACAGCGCTGGAGCGGCGAGACCTGGAAGTCACTCCGGGATTGATGGCGGCGGCAGAGGTCGTGGACGAGGGTCGCTTTGGGGGCTTCGTTCTCAGGTAAGTTATTCATAATGAGCTAGTATGCTATGCATACTAGCTCATTATGCCTTTGCCTTGCAGGTTCCGTTTTTTTTTTTTGTTTTTTTTTAATGGAGGCTTTACTTCCTCTTTAAAACTGAACTTTACTCATAACTTGACAAAAAAATTATGTTCCTTAGCAAGGAACATACATTACACATTAATAATTATGCTCCAAAAATGACTGTGTCCTGTAAATTGCCTCTAGCATTGCTCCTGTTCTTGATGGGGGCCACCATTTTGTTGAAGCCCAAAACAGTCACTTTCTTTTTGGAAACTCTCCCACTGTACTTAGTTTAAAAAAAAAATGTTACTTTCTGTAATTAAAATGTGTGCATTTCCAGCATTGAGTGTATGTCTTTGTTCAGCTACAGAGGAAGGTTGGTGGAAGACTAATGCCTTGTACACACGGTCGGACATTCCGACCACAAACTTGTGTTGCCCACACACGGTTGGACAAAGTTGTCAGAAAATCCGATCGTTCCGAACGAGGTGACGTGCAAAACTACGTACAGGACTACGTAGACGCCATTAGCCAATAGCTTTCATCTCCAAATTTCTTCTGAGCATGCGTGGCACTCTGTGCGTCGGAATTCTCTACATGATCGGAAAAAGTCTGATTGGATGTTGTTGTCGGAAAATTTTAGATCCTGCTCTCAAATTTTTTCCATCAGAAATTCCAACGTAAAAAGCCAGATAGAGCCCCCACACGATCGGATTTTCATACTACATAATCCGATCGGACTTTTTCCATCGGAATATCCGACCGTGTGTACGGGGCATTACAGTGCTGCAGTTCACAGGCTGCCAATGATGGAGCAAAGATAAGATAAAATCCCGTACCCCTCTCACCCTGTCTGGTGCACTATACAATCCTGTTCCCCGTCTCACCCTGTCTGGTGCCCTATAAAATCCCGTACCCCTCTCACCCTGTCTGGTGCACTATACAATCCTGTACCCCTCTCACCCTGTCTGGTGCACTATACAATCCTGTACCCCTCTCACCCTGTCTGGTGCCCTATAAAATCCCGTACCCCTCTCACCCTGTCTGGTGCCCTATAAAATCCTGTACCCCTGTCTGGTGGCATATGCAATCCTGTACCCCACTCACCCTGTCTGGTGCACTATACAATCCTGTACCCCTCTCACCCTGTCTTGTCCCCTTTAAAATCCTGTACCCCTCTCACCCCGTCTGGTGCACTATACAATGCTGTACCCCTCTCACCCTGTCTGATGCCCTATAAAATCTTTAACCCCTCTCACCCTGTCTGGTGCCCTATACAATCCTGTACCCCTCTCACCCTGTCTGGTGCCCTATACAATCCTTTACCCCTCTAAATCTGGTGCCCTATGCAATCTAGTACCCCTCTCACCCTGTCTGGTGCACAATACAATCCTGTACCCCTCTCACCCTGGCTGGTGCACAATACAATCCTGTACCCCTCTCACCCTGACTGGTGCACTATACAATCCTGTACCCCTCTCACCCTGCTGGGTGCACGATATAATCCTGTACCCTTCTCACCCTGCCTGGTGCCCTATACAATCTAGTACCTCTTCTCACCCTGTCTGGTGTCCTATGCATTCCTGTACCTCGCTCACCCTGTCTGGTGCCCTATACAATCCTGTACCCCTCCCACCCCATCTGGTAATCTATACAATTCTGTACCCCTCCCACACTGCCAGGTGCCCTACACAATCCTGTACCATTGTTAACCTGTTTGGTGCTGTATACAATCCTGTACTCCTATGCCCTATACAATCTGGTGCCTTTCCTCACCCTGTCTGGTGTGCCATACAATTCTGTACTCCTCTCACCCTGTCTGGTGCCCTATACAATCTGGTGCCTTTCCTCACCCTCCCTGGTGTCCTTTGCCTTCTAAATGTGCACTTATATTGGCAGAACACAGGAAAATAACAAGAAAGGGACACTGGGAGAAATTTACTAAAATTGGTGCACACAAAATCGGGTTTAGCTGAGCATACAGTAGTAACCAATCAGCTTCCAGGTTTTATTGTCAAAGTTAACCACTTCCCTACCGCCCATAGTCATATGACGCCCACAAGGTGGATCTCCCATCCTGGGTGGGCGTCATATGACGTCCAACCATTCCCGGCCGCCTAGGGGGCGCACGCACGCGCTGCGTCGCTCGGGACCCGGTGCGCATGCCCGGCGCCCGCGATGTACGCCGGGCACCCGCGATTGCCCGTGAAAACAGCGGGCCATGCGGGACCGTGGAGCTGTGTGTGTAAACACACAGCTCCACGTCCTGTCAGTGGCGAGGAGACCGATCATGTGTTCCCAGTACCGAGGAACACTGATCGGTCTCCTCCCCTTTTGAGTCCCCTCCCCCCACAGTAAGAATAACTACCTTAGGGAACACATTAACCCCTGCAGCGCCCCCTAGTGTTCACATTTACACAGTAATCACTGCAATTTTATAGCAATGATCGCTGTGTAAATGTGAATGGTCCCAAAAATGTGTCAAAAGTGTCCGAAGTGTCCGCCGCAATGTCACAGTCACGAAAAAAAAAAAACGCAGATCGCCGCCATTACTAGTAAAAAAAAAAAAAAAATGCAATAAATCTATCCCCTATTTTATAGATGCTATAACTTTTGCGCAAACCGATCTATATACGCTTATTGCGATTTTTTTTTACCAAAAATATGTAGAAGAATACGTATCGGCCTAAACTGAGTAAAAAAAATAGTTTTTTTTTTTTTTAAAAAAATTGGATATTTATTATAGCAAAAAGTAAAAAATATTGTGGTTTTTTTTCAAAATTGTCGCTCTTCTTTTGTTTATAGCGCAAAAAATAAAAACCGCAGAGGTGATCAAATATAACCAAAAGAAAGCTCTATTTGTGGGAAAAAAAGGACGTCAATTTTGTTTGGGTGTAACGTCGCACGACCGCGCAATTGTTAGTTAAAGCGACGCAGTGCCGAATCGCAAAAAGTGCTCTGGTAAGGAAGGGGGTAAAATCGCCTGGTGCTGAAGTGGTTAATTGAACAAGCTGAAGTTTGAAGCTTATTGGTTACTACGCACAGCTGCACCAGATTCTGTGTGCTCCAGTTTTAGTAAATCTCCCCCAATGTTCCTTCATTTTCTCTGCTTATCCTGTCTAATGCCTTGTACAATCCTGTACACCCTGGCTGGTGCCCTATACAGTCCTGTGCCTCTCTACCTTTCATACCCTGTATGGTGTCCTATACATTCATATACTGTACCTCCTTTAACCTTTTTGGTGCCCTATACAATCCTGTACTTCTTTCACCCAGAATGATTTATGTGCAGCCCCTTACCCCTCTCACCCTGTCTGGTGCCCTATACAATCCTGTACCCCTCTCACCCTGCCTGGTGCCCTATACAATCCTGTACCCCTCTCACCCTGTCTGGTGCCCTATACAATCCTGTACCCCTCTCATCCTGTCTTTTGCCCTATAAAATCCTGTACCCCTCTGACCCTGTCTGGTGCCATATACAATCCTGTACCCCTCTCACCCTGTCTGGTGCCCTATACAATCTTGTACCCCTCTCACCCTGTCTTGTGCCCTATAAAATCCTGTACCCCTCTGACCCTGTCTGGTGCCATATACAATCCTGTACCCCTCTGACCCTGTCTGGTGCACTATACAATCCTGTACCCCTCTGACCCTGTCTGGTGCCCTATACAATCCTGTACCCCTCTCACCCTGTCTGGTGCACTATACAATGCTGTACCCCTCTCACCCTGTCTGGTGCCCTAAAAAATCCTGTACCCCTCTCACTCTGTCTGGTGCCCTATAGAATCGTGTACCCCTCTCACCCTGTCTGGTGCACTATACAATGCTGTGCCCCTCTCACCCTGTCTGGTGCCCTAAAAAATCCTGTACCCCTCTCACTCTGTCTGGTGCCCTATAGAATCATGTACCCCTCTCACCCTGTCTGGTGCACTATACAATGCTGTACCCCTCTCACCCTGTCTGGTGCCCTATAAAATCCTGTACCCCTCTCACTCTGTCTGGTGCACTATACAATCCTGTACCCCTCTCACCCTGTCTGGTGCCCTATAAAATCCTGTACCCCTCTCACTCTGTCTGGTGCCTTATAAAATCATGTACCCCTCTCACCCTGTCTGGTGCACTTGTTAGTTAAAGCGATGCAGTGCCGAATCGCAAAAAGTGCTCTGGTAAGGAAGGGGGTAAAATCGCCTGGTGCTGAAGTGGTTAATTGAACAAGCTGAAGTTTGAAGCTTATTGGTTACTACGCACAGCTGCACCAGATTCTGTGTGCTCCAGTTTTAGTAAATCTCCCCCAATGTTCCTTCATTTTCTCTGCTTATCCTGTCTAATGCCTTGTACAATCCTGTACACCCTGGCTGGTGCCCTATACAGTCCTGTGCCTCTCTACCTTTCATACCCTGTATGGTGTCCTATACATTCATATACTGTACCTCCTTTAACCTTTTTGGTGCCCTATACAATCCTGTACTTCTTTCACCCAGAATGATTTATGTGCAGCCCCTTACCCCTCTCACCCTGTCTGGTGCCCTATACAATCCTGTACCCCTCTCACCCTGCCTGGTGCCCTATACAATCCTGTACCCCTCTCACCCTGTCTGGTGCCCTATACAATCCTGTACCCCTCTCATCCTGTCTTTTGCCCTATAAAATCCTGTACCCCTCTGACCCTGTCTGGTGCCATATACAATCCTGTACCCCTCTCACCCTGTCTGGTGCACTATACAATCCTGTACCCCTCTGACCCTGTCTGGTGCCCTATACAATCCTGTACCCCTCTCACCCTGTCTGGTGCACTATACAATGCTGTGCCCCTCTCACCCTGTCTGGTGCCCTAAAAAATCCTGTACCCCTCTCACTCTGTCTGGTGCCCTATAGAATCATGTACCCCTCTCACCCTGTCTGGTGCACTATACAATGCTGTACCCCTCTCACCCTGTCTGGTGCCCTATAAAATCCTGTACCCCTCTCACTCTGTCTGGTGCACTATACAATCCTGTACCCCTCTCACCCTGTCTGGTGCCCTATAAAATCCTGTACCCCTCTCACTCTGTCTGGTGCCTTATAAAATCATGTACCCCTCTCACCCTGTCTGGTGCACTATACAATCCTTTACCCCTCTCACCCTGTCTGGTGCCCTATAAAATCCCGTTCCCCTCTCACCCTGTCTGATGCACTATACAATCCTGTTCCCCCTCTCACCCTGTCTGGTGCCCTATAAAATCCCGTACCCCTCTCACCCTGTCTGGTGCACTATACAATCCTGTACCCCTCTAACCCTGTCTGGTGCCCTATACAATCCTGTACCCCACTCACCCTGTCTGGTGCACGATAAAATCCTGTACCCCTCTCACCCTGGCTGGTGCCCTATAAAATCCTGTACCCCTCTCACCCTGTCTGGTGCACGATACAATCCTGTACCCCTCTCACCCTGCCTGGTGCCCTATACAATCTAGTACCTCTTCTCACCCTGTCTGGTGTCCTATACAATCCTGTACCCCTCCCACCCCTTCTGGTAATCTATACAATTCTGTACCCCTCCCACACTGCCAGGTGCCCTACACAATCACACAATCCTGTACCATTGTTAACCTGTTTGGTGCTGTATACAATCCTGTACTCCTTTCACCCTATCTGGTGCCCTATACAATCTGGTGCCTTTCCTCACCCTGTCTGGTGTGCCATACAATCCTGTACTCCTTTCGCCCTGTCTGGTGCCCTATACAATCTGGTGCCTTTCCTCACCCTGTCTGGTGTCCTTTGCAGTTGTGTACCTCTCTCACCCTGTTTGATGCCCATACAATCCTGTTACCCTGTTTGGTGCCCTATACAGTCCTGTATTCAACCAGTCGAGTGCTTACAGTGGCAAGGTAGTGAGGGGAGACGTTTCAAGTCATGGGTCACTGAAAAGGGAAGTGTATAGTGTCTTCCCGCAGTAGATATGTTTTTGAATAGAAGTGACCCTGTGATGGCAGGGTCACTTTAAAGGGCCAACTTAAAAAAAATAGGCATCTCACATTCAAGATAATGGTACCCAGCAGCCGTCTCAGGGCTTTTGAATGTCTACACAAGGGAGGCTTTTACATGTAAATAACATGCATAAAATGCGTTGAATGCACATAAATCTTATGGCAAGACTTTTGTTGAAAAGAATGGTCTGACAGCAGGCAGATCCAGATTTAGACCTGGGGGGCCCAAAGCACTTCTAGTGAGGGGGGGCCCCTCATTCACCAAATTTACACATCAAAGTTTGTTTATTGCACATCTTTGGAAATAACAAGTTATACATTAAAAGGTTAAATGAGTTCTGTATTTTTGAAGTAAAGACCTGTATACATATAAATAGATTTTTAATTAGGACAAATTAGAAATAATATAGCTCTGCTACTATGTACTGTTTAGTTTCCACAGATAACAATGGCTGACTCGACAATTTACACAACCTGTCAATGCAAACCTTTTAAATGTGCCTAAGCTAACTTTTCAGCTACATACATCAAATTACATTATCTATAAAAAGCTGTCCTTTCTACACTTGGCATCGGAATTTTTTTTAATTCATTATGCAAACTGCATCATCGTTAGAACACAGAATACCCATTATATATATATATATATATATATATATATATATATATGTGAATATAGAATATATACCCTGTACATTTAGGAAACACAGAATGTAGTGACACAACTTTATCATTAGGTCACACAATGCACACACACACAACAATAGACAATCTTCTCTAAGGGTGTAAGTTCTGTATGTGTGGTCCGCTTTGGCCACCAAAGTTTATTTAAAACTGATACATGATACCAGAGTGACAGTTACAGATTGCAGGCAAAATATTGCTTCCCAATATAAATCACAGCCGGTCACATGTAAATGTTAATTGGCTCTCCTCGCCTCACACTGACAGAGTGTGTGGCAAGGAGTGCCGATCAGCAGTATCTCTTCACAAGGGAGACTAGGGCAGGTAATCAGGGCACTGTTCATCAGTGCCCTGATTACAGTAAAGCCCCAGCAGTGCCCATCAGTGCCACCAATCAGTGCCCATTAGTGATACCAACATTTCAGTGCTGCCCATCAATGCCGCCCATCAGTGCTGCCTATCAGTGTGGCATATTAGTGCCTCTTCATCAGTGCCACCTAGTCAGTGCCCATAAGTGCCACCTCATCAGTGCCCATCAGTGCACCATCATCAGTGCACATCAGTGAAGGAGAAAAATTACTTATTTACAAAATCTACTGACAGAAATTAAGAAAAAAATGTCTAGAAAAAAAAATAAAAAACCCAGCAGTGATTAAATACCACCAAAAGAAAGCTATATTTGTGTGAAGAAAATAATTATAAATTCATTTGGGTACAGTATTGCATTCAAAGTGTGACAGCGCTGAAAGCTAGAAATTGGCCTGGGCAGGAAGGGGGTGAAAGTGCCTGGTATTGAAGTGGTTAAAGCTGAACTCCAGGAATTATCTTTTTTTAACTTACTTTGGTCAAGCTTGGTTACATCTAATCCTTTATATACATCCAGAAGGCTGCTGGGGATGCTGAAATTCAGAGCACTATCCTGTGCTACATAGTGCTGCTCGAACGACTTGTATACTGAGCACAGGGGGTCACTCACTCAGCGTCTCTGCCACTCAGAGACCCTCTTGTGTTTTCTTTTTTTTTCTTTTTAAACGAATACAGGGTGTTTTCTGATTGGACTTGGTGGAGATCATGACGCCATCCGCCACTCCTCTTTGCCTTGTCCAATAAAGCAACCCCTCGTATTCACTGAAAAAAAATTGTTATTCCACTAAGGCCAGAGGTACTGAGTGAGCAACCCCCCCCCCCCCCCCCCATGTTCAGTACACAGATGGCATTGGCAAGTTGCTCAAGCCGCTCCCAGAAGAAACCAGTGCCGAGTGTATGTAGAACAGGCTACTATAGTGAATTTCTGCATCCCCAGCATCCCTCTGGATGTGAGATATGAACACTTAGATGTAAACAAGCCAGACCAATGTAAGGCCTTGTTCACACAGAGGCAGAAAAACAGGCAGTTAAACCACAATTATACCACCCTCTAAACGCAAACCTAAAGAAGAACATGCAGCCCCTCACGGCTGTACACATGCCATGACTGGTGAGCAGCACCACTGCAAATGTGACTCATTCTATAGAATGCTTGGCTTGCAGTTGCAGTGCAGAATTTACATATAATATGCCCATTCAGGTATTCACCTCATAAATGCCTGGCAGCTGCTGCTTTACTGCCTTCTAAAAAGCCTCCCCCCCAAGGATCACTTTTCAGAGGTGCAGCAAGGGCTGCTGCAGGTGTGAATGCACCCTATGTTTATTGGTCCATTCACTGTGTTTCAGCACATTGCACCCCTCTCTTTTTTTTAAATTCTATTTGAAGTGTCACAGTGGCAATTCATTAATGTCACCGCACACCAGCATGCTGCATTATTCTGCTGTGTGACAATATGCAATGCTATCCTGTGCACTGAAGAGAATGGCAGACATTCTGAATTTTCCTACTTCACCAACCATCGTACCAGTGTTGTATTGTAAAGGGGGCGCACAGACAATTGTTTTCTGTGTACCCCAGTGATGACCTGTGTTTATCCAGTACAAAAAAAACACAGGTCTCTGCACTAAGGCTCAGTTCACACTTGTGCGATTTGTCATATGACTTTGCACATTAAATCTGCATGACAAGTCGCACCCCATTCTTTTCGATTTAAAAAGAGAGAGAATATATATCCTTACAACAGTGTGGTACTGTGGATATAATTAATATAATGTGCCACGTACTATATAATGTTTCAAAAGAAGGGGAGAAGATTGGGACTTGGACTTTATAGGCACGGTACAGAAACCTACCGTGCCTATAAAGTCCAAGTCCCAATCTTCTCCCATTCTTTTCGATGGCACCCGTTCAAATTTGTGGGACTTAAAATTTGCACTGACTTTGAAAAGGTGCCTTCACTACTTTGGTGCGACTTTGATCCATAGAATGTAAAGTTGGATCAAAATCGCACCAAAAGTTGCATAAAAGTCGCACTGGAAATCGTGTGACTTTGGAGATTGTCCGGAAGTCCGGCGTGTGTGGGCAAGTCCCACGCTCGGAAGTCCGGCGGACAAAGTCCGAACGTGTGTATGGGGCATTAGTGTGAACAAGGTCAACGGTTAACCCTTTTGCTGCCAGAGTAGTTTTTGCATTTTTTTTTTGCACACATGCTTAACCACTTCCGCCCCGGAAGATTTCACCCCCTTAATGACCAGGCCATTTTTTGCGATACGACTGCTTTAACTGACAATTGCGAGTCGTGTGACGCTGTACCCAAACAAAATTGACGTCCTTTTTTTCCCAGAAATAGAGCTTTCTTTGGGTGGTATTTGTTTTTTTTCACAATCAAAGGTTTATTAAAGCTTATTACAAAACAAATAATAAGACACGTATATTTAAAAATCATACATCAATGACTAACAGTTGTCATTTTTCTTTGGGTGGTATTTGATCACCTCTGCAGTTTTTATTTTTTGCCCTATCAACAAAAAAAGAGCAATTTTGAAAATAAAAACAATATTTTTAACAAATATCCAATAAAAAAATTCATCAATTTAGGCCAATATGTATTCTGCTACATATTTTTGGTAAAAAAAAAATTGGCGTATATTGATTGGTTTACGCAAAAGTTATTGCATCTACAAACTATGGGATAGATTTAGGGCATTTTTATTTTTTACTAGTAATGTTGACGATCAGCGATTTTTAGCGGGACTGCGACATTGTGGCGTACAAATTGGTCACTAAGTGACACTTTTTGGGGACCAGTGACACCAATACAGTAATAAGTGCTTAAAAAAATGCATTGTCACTGTATAAATGACACTGGCAGGGAAGGGTTAAAGTAAACCTGAAAAAATGTTTTTAACCTCTTCAGCCCCGGAATATTTGGCTGCTTAATGACCAGGCCATTTTTTGTGATTCGGCACTGCGTTGCTTTTTTTTTTTTAATATTCTGATTTTTATTCGTTTTTTCATTCAAACATTAAAAGTAAATACAGTTGGGCAAGAAAGAGAGAACATAAACAACAATAAACATCAAAACCTGGAAACACATACACGATGTTAACCGGCCATTCTAGGCCAATAAGGTACCATTAACATATATATTTAGACAATCGTAATTTCTAACTTAAATTCAAACATAATTTGTCTTATCTCGTCAGCCTCCCTACTTTGAAGCCCTTATCTTTTATTTCCCAGGCCTTTTGGTCTTGTTTAAAGGCCCTCCAGCGGTTTCCCTCGAGATCTTTCGTTCCCCTTTTCTAGGTCTCTCCTCCTCCCGTCTCCATTTCCTATGTACCCTCCTTCCTCACTCCCACCCCAACCCCCCCCCCCCACCCCCCTAAAAAAAAAAAAACAAAAAAAAAAAAAAGAAAAGGGGCAGATCTTCCCCCGTCTCCTCTCCCCCCCACCTCCTCCCTCCTGTATGGGAGTGCCCCCCCCCCCACCTCCTCTCCTCCGTCTAGCTCTCCTCTCCTGTGTCTTGTTCCCTTAGTCTCCCACCTTCCTCAGAGTCCATAAATTTGTTCCATCCTCCCCAGGTTTTATTGTACCTCTCTATTTTGTTGACCAAATGAGACTAGGTCCTCCATAGCCCTGATCTCCCAAACTTTGTTTAGCCACCTTACTATCGAGGGTGGATCAGGTTCCTTCCAACTTATAGTGATGTTTGCCTTGGCAGCATTGAGCAAATGGCATATAATAGATTTTTTATAGGTCCGTTTTGGTATTTGGGAGGAGTGTAACAAAAAGAAGGCCGGGTCCTCTGGGATTTCTATTTCCGTACATTTTTGGATTATCCTACGTATATCTACCCAATACTGCTTGATTTTAGGACATGTCCATAATATGTGGTAAAGGGTTCCCAGTTCTCCTCCACATCTCCAACACTGACCGGAGGTTTCAGGATAGAATCTCTGCAATTTGGATGGGGTGTAATACCACTGCGTCATTATCTTATAATTTAATTCCTGAAATCGTGTACAAATTGACGTATTCTGGGACATGTGAATAATATCCCCCCATTGGGCCTTGGTAAAGGTTCTATTGAGATCCTTTTCCCACTTGGCCTTACTGGGTGGTACATAGTCTTCCCGAGGGGTATTTAAAATTCCAAACATTTTGGAAATCAACCGGGGGATCGGTTCATGCCCATCGCAGTATTTTTCAAATATCGTTAGTTGGCGATCATATTTTCCCGCTCCTCCCAGGGACTGTAGGAAGTTCCTAATCTGTCTTGCCCTCCACCTATTTAACTCAAAGGGACCCCCTCTTTGTGAGAGAACCTCAATAGTAGGCCAGGCCCCACTTTGCAAAAAATGTGAGACCTGGAATAAGCCTTTGTCTTCTAAATTTTTGAAAGCTCCTATTTCTGTCCCCGGAGGGAACCCCGGGTTTCCCAGTACTGGGAATAGCGGTGAGTCCTCTGAGGAGATCCTAGGATCTCGGAGTAAAGATGAACTAATACGTAGTGTAGTCCCTATGGTAGGATGTTTCATGATTTCCCTTGGTAATTTATCAATACACCAGGGTGCTCTCTGCAGAGGTATCTCGCTAACTTGCTGTTCTAATTCCACCCATGCCTTGAGCTCTCCATGTCTGCACCAGTCCACCACCCTCCCCAGGTGAACTGCATGGTAATATCTCACTATGTTCGGGACCGCTACTCCACCAGTACTCCTAGGTAGCATCATAATACTTCTTGCTATCCTGGGGCGTTTCTTCGCCCATATGAATTTTATAAATAAAGAACCTATTTGGCGAAGAAAGGTTCCTGGTATCGAAATTGGTAAAGCTTGAAATAAGTATAAAAATTTGGGCAGAATGTTCATTTTAATGATATTGCATCGGCCAAACCAGGAATGGGTATCCTGGTGCCATTTATCCAACTGCCTCCTAACTGATTCCAATAACCCCGGAAAATTTACCTCATATACCTTACCTGTATTTGGTGGGATAAACGTTCCCAAATATTTCATTTTTTCTCTTACCCACCTGAAATTAAAGTTTTGTTGGAATACCTCACAGTCTCCCTTTTTTAGAGCGACTCCCATTGCTTCAGATTTTGAGTAATTTATTTTTAGATTCGACAATTTGCCATACAGTTCAAATTCTTTCATGAGATTGGGGATCGAGATGTGTGGTGCAGACATGGAGAACAGCAGGTCGTCCGCCTAAGCGGAGATTTTATAGGTTCGATCTCCGATCTCTATACCCTGGATGTCTCTATTTTGCCTAATTTTGTTTAACAGAGGTTCTATTGATAAGGAGAATAACAAAGGGGAGAGGGGGCATCCCTGTCTAGTACCGTTCGCCATCTTAAAGGGGCCAGAAAATACCCCGTTTACTTTCACCTCTGCCCTCGGGCAGCTATATGCGTTTTTGATCCACGAAATCATCCGATCTCCCATGCCCACAGATCTCAATACGTCAAACAGGAAGGACCACCTCACCCGGTCAAAAGCCTTCTCGGCATCAGTACTTAAGAAGACACTAGGGATTACTGACTTATTAGCATAATGGACCAAATTTAAAATTTTAGTGGTGTTATCCCTTGCTTCCCGCGAGGGAATAAAACCTACCTGATCTCGGTCTATCAGCCGGCACATCAAAGGTTGAATCCGAGTTGCCAAAAGTTTGGTATATAACTTCAGGTCCACATTTAAGAGTGAAATAGGTCTATAGCTGCCACATTCCGAAGGATCCTTCCCCTCCTTTGGCAACACTGTGATGTGTGCCAAAAGGGAGTCTGGAGGGAATGTGGCAGCTCGGCCGAGGGCGTTGAACGTTTTTGACATCTGTGTGCATAGTTGCGAGGAAAATTTCTTACAATACAGTACAGTAAAGCCATCCGGGCCGGGCGCCTTTCCCGGCCTCATTGTTTTCAATGCCTGTTCTATTTCCTCCTTCGTGATTGGTTCTTCCAATCTCTTTCGCTCTACAGAAGTTAGTCTCGGCAATCTCGCCGATGAGAGATATTCTTCCTGTACTGATAGTGCTATAGGTACTGACTCCAAATTATACAGAGAGGTATAAAAATCCCCAAATGTCTGTGCTATCTATTTGGGCTGAGAAATAAGTTTCCCTTCCCTTCCTTTTATGTGGGGTATATATACATTAGATGTTTTCTCTTTCAATTTACCTGCCAGCAACTTACTACACTTGTCTCCTAGTTCATAGGAAGTCTTTCTACCTCTCTGTATAATTTTCCTCGCTCTATGTCGTAGGATATCTGAAATCTGGCGTCGCAAATCCCCCAGCTGTCTTCCCAAAGAAGGTGTCTGATTCCTCTTATGCTGAGATTCTAGGTCATGTATTTCCTGCAAAAGTTCCCTTACCTGTTTTTCCTTTTCTCTCTTTAATCTTGATCCAAATTTAATCAGTATGCCCCGAATCACTGTCTTATGCGCCTCCCATATTATAGCGGGGTTGCTTCCCGGGGTCTCATTTGTTTCAAAATAAAATTGAATTTCTTTCGCTATTTCTTCTTGGATTTCAGGATTGTGAAGTAGGCTCTCATTTAATCGCCATCTTCTCTCTGTAGCTTCCCTCCCGCCGAATAGGGAAATACACAAAGTGATCGGGGCATGATCTGACCATACTATATTCCCTATTGATATCTCTGTTATTTTAGCCATTAAATAATGGGGTATCAAGAAGAGGTCTATCCGGGTATATAACTGGTGGGGATTGGAAAAGAAGGTGTAATCTCTTTCTCCCTCGTGCATAATACGCCACGCATCCACTAATTGTAGTTCGTGTAATTTTTTTAATAGTCCTCTTCTGATGCCCAGGGGAATGGATGATGTCCCTGAGGACGTATCGAGTTTTGGATCTAAAGGGATGTTAATGTCCCCCCCTATGATTAGTTTACCCTCTGAAAAATCCATTAGGTTTGTTAGGACTTTCTTTAGAAAAACATCTTGTTTTACATTGGGGGCATATACTGTGGCCAATGTCACCTTCACTCCTCCTATTGAGCCCTTCAAAAAAAGGAACCTTCCGTTCTCGTCTGCTCGTTTTTCTATCAATGTCCACGGAATCCTATTGGATATCATAATCGATACCCCTTTGGATTTTGCCTCTTGGTTAGAGGCATGGTATACCGTTGGGAAAAATCTATTTTGAAGTATAAGAAATCTGCTCGTCCTAAAATGGGTCTCTTGAATATAAGCTATATCTATGTGCCTTTGTTTTAGGTCATTTAGAAGCATCCTTCTTTTTTCAGGGATATTAAGTCCCTTCACATTCATGGATATCAACCTAATTTCCTCCATCTTTACCCACCTCCCCTAGGGGGAGCGAGATACAAATAAAAATGAGGAGGTAAGCCCCGGTGGGAGAGGTGGGGACAAGACGAAGCGGTGGAAGAGAGAAGAGAGAGAAAAAAAAAAAAGGGGGGGAAATCCCCCCCCTAACCTAATCTACCCCCTTTTCCCCTAATTTCCTAATCCTACCCCCCACCCTTCTTTCCTCCCCTTACCCCTGCTTCAACCCCTAAGGGAGACACCCTTTCCTGAGACACCCCCCTATGGCACAGTAGGTGTAAAACTATTTATGGGGGGATGATCCTAAATGGCGGGGAGGCTCCACTCCCCTCCCCGGGGACGCCCCGCATCCTTCTCAATCTGCATCTATCACCATTTTATATTCCATCCCCCACCTCCCCCCTCCCAGAGGGGGAAAAGAACAAGCACAAGACCAAAAGAGGGAGAGAAAAAAAAAAAAAAAAAAGAAGAGGAGGAAAGAACAGTTCCTTTATTCATATCCTCCCCCCTCCACCTCATCCCCCCCCATACCCCCCCCCCCCCCGCCCACCCCCCCCACAGTTATCTCCCCCCTCCCCTCACACCCCCCCGAGAGTGAAGGGGAGAGCCGAGATGGTAAAAACCTCCCGACCGTTCCCCCCCCCTCTTCATCCACTCTTCATGGGTCAGCCACTCATATTCGGTTTATACCCAAAAAAAAAAAAAAAAGGATGTCCCTCATCCTCCGTGCTGCAATTAGTGTTATCAAAGTGTTAAAAATGTATATACCAATACCTGTGAATTCATGACTATCTACAATTATCAATTCGTGATGCGAGATTCCCTCTTCTCGCAAATAGGAAAAAAACAGCCATATGTGACTTATTCGTTACTTATTTGTTACCAACATCCCCCTTACTTGGGGGCAAGCAAAAACACACAAAAAAAAAAAAAAAAAAAGAAAGAAGTGAAACCCTAGCATTATCTATGCTTGCATATATGCTATCGATTGTATCACAATACACCGCCTTCAAAACCAACCCCTAAAAAAAAAAAAGGAGGGCATATATTCCCTCTAAGCCACCTTAGTAATCTTCACACCACCCCTCCACCCCCCCCCCCCCATTTCCCACCCACCCCAAAAAAAAAAAAAAAATAAAAAAAAAAAAAAAAAAAAAAAAAAATAAAAAAAAAAAAAGAGGAAAAAAAACCGCACATTCGAGTTAAAGTACATATTATGACCCATGAAGTCCGTCAAATCCCTCTGGACCCAAAATTCATTCCCTATTTGTACATGATATATTTAGTTCCAAGGGGTCCCCTTAGGCACTCACAGGGGGCGGGGGGAGAGAAGGAAGAAAAAAGCCATAGGCAAGCAAAAAAAAAAAAAAAGCAAGCAAAAAAAAAAAAAAAAAAAAAAAAAGGGGGGGGGGGGGAGAAAAGGGAGGGGGGGCCGTATTACGCCAGATTGACTCCCAGTCTTTTGGGACAAGGTGGAGGGGTGTCTCTCCGTCCTCCTTCACTGAATATCCCCCCTCTGTCTCCCCTGGGCCCCCTGTTCATTTAGGCGGCCCAAGTAATGCAGCCAGTTCGGGACTTCGACCTCCTCTTCACCCAGAAATAGGAACATCTGTGGCAGGTCTACTGGATGTCTCAGGACAAAAGTTCTGGATCCTTTTTTTATAAATACGGATAGTGGGTAACCCCATCTGTATGAACCTCCAGATTTTCGTATAATGTCCAGTAAGGGGCGTAACATGGCTCTCCTCTGTAGGGTAGCCCTTGAGAGGTCAGGTAAGATTTTAACCCTCATATCTTCATACGCTATTTCTTTGGCCTCCCTTCGTTGTAGACGCCGCCAGCGTGTCAGGTATGCAGGGCTCAGGGGTGACGTCAGGCACCTCTCCGCGTCCTCCGGCTGGTTTCACTTTCGCTTCACCTGGCGCCCGCTCCTGGTGCTTCGCTGCCGCTGCTCTCGTTCGTGAGAAGTACTGGGGTATCTCCGGCTGTGAAGGTATTTTCTGGGCCTTCTGCTCACCCCCGTCTCTCCTACTCATGCCGCCCAGGGAGTATCAGGTTTGGTGACACAATGCTTCAAATGCCGTCTCACTTACAGGGCATACCCCGGGGATCCAGAGAGAGCAGAGCCTACATGCGTCTCTCCTACTCCGCCATCTTAGACCACGCCCCCCCCCGTTGCTTTAACTGACAATTGCACGGTCGTGTGACGCTGTACCCCAACAAAATTGATGTCCTTTTTTTCCCACAAATGCAGCTTTCTTTTGGTGGTATTTTATCACCTCTGCGGTTTTTAGTTTTTGCGCTATAAACAAAAGAAGAGCGACAATTTTGAAAAAAACACAATATCTTTTACTTTTTGCTATAATAAATATCCCCAATTTTTTATCAAAAAAATTTTTTTTCCCTCAGTTTAGGCCGATATGTATTCTTCTACATATTTTTGGTAAAAAGAAAATCGCAATAAGCATATATTGATTGGTTTGCGCAAAAGTTATAGCGTCTACAAAATAGGGGATAGATTTATGGAATTTTTATTATTATTTTTTTTTACTAGTAATGGCGGCGATCTGCGATTTATATCAGGACTGCGACATTATGTCGGACACATCGGACACTTTTGACAAATTTTTGAAACCATTGACAATTATACAGCGATCAGTGCTATAAAAATGCACTGATTACTGTGTAAATGTCATTGGCAGGGAAGGGGTTAACACTAGGGGTGATCAAGGGGTTAACTGTGTTCCCTATATGTGTTTCTAACTGTGGGGGGAGGGGATTGTCTAGGAGGAGAGAGAGATCAGTGTTCATACATAGTATGAACACACAATCTGTTTCCTCTACCCTGAAAGAACCGGTATCTGTGTGTTCACACACAAAGATCCAGGTTCTCGCTCTGTCACGAGCGATCACGGGAGCCCGGCGGTCATCGCACCTGGCAGGCACTCGCATCGGGGTCGGGCACATGCTGCGTGCCCCGAGTGGCCAAAAGGCGAAGCGACGTAACATTACGTCGTTTCACCCAGCCGTGCCATTCTGCCACAGTAAAACTGCGGCGGATGGTCGGCAAGGAGTTAATTAAGGCTTGCACCTTGTACACAGGGCCGCCATCAGGGGAATACAGACATTACACCTGTAAGGGGCCCGAATGTTCCCAGGGGTCCGTCCACCCCCTGTTCTCCGCTAGCGGCTGAGAGGAGAGAAAACACTTTAATTTTGGCAGTTCCTCCCCCGCTCTCATGTCGTGGCTGAAGAGAGGAGAGAAAATGGTCACATGATAATCTAACCCACCAGCAGACTTGCAGTTTGGTCCAGCTGTCATTCAGCTGGGCCCCCTCCTCCTATTACGCGTCCCCGCGGTGATCTCTCCTCCCCCTGATCCCTGGTGGAGTCCGTCCCCAGCCTGCCAGTGACCGTCTCAGGCATGGTGGTGAGCGGCAGAGGGGAGGGCGGGGGAATGGATTGGCGCCTGTGCAGGTGCATAAAACTGGCTGTGGGGCCCGGGGGGCTCTGCGAGGAGGGTAGCAGTGTGTGTTTTGTTCTCTCTTTGTAGCAGGAAGGCCTGGATGACGGACCCAACTTCCTGTCAGAGAAGGACAGAGCGTCAAACATCTCTTTTGTGAGTGTTTTTAATTCACTTGTAATAAATATTTTTTAACATTTACTGCACTTAGAGGGCGCCGTCTCTTTTTCTCTTTTTGTGTTCCAGAGCTTCTTCTTGCTTGCATGGACTGGCTGCCTTTTATATGCTCAGCATTTTAGCATCAGTACATTGACTAACGTCTGAAATTGTTACTAATACCTACATTTATCATCCCCTTTCCCCATTTCCCCACCACTTGTCACTCTCCCCCTTCTGATTACACACATATATATATATATATATATATTTTTTTATATATATATATATTTTTGAGCTACATCCATTGTGCGCCATATTAACCCCTTTATTGTGTTGGCAGACATTATGGGCAGAGCCAGTATACAGATGTGCAGTTCATAGATACTCCCCATGGCATACAATACTTCTCATCCATTGATCCCCCTGGCATAGTCTGTGTCTTATTCACTGCCCCCCCCCCCCCCCCCCGTCATAGACTGTCCCCTATTCACTGACCCCCCTCGTCATAGACTGCCCCTTATTCACTGACCCCCCCTGTCATAGACTGCACCCTATTTACTGCCCCCCCTGTCATAGACTGCACCCTATTTACTGACCCCCCTGTCATAGACTGCCCCTATTCACTGACCCCCCTGTCATAGACTGCCCCTATTCACTAACCCCCCTGTCATACACTGCCCCTATTCACTGACCCCCCCTGTCATAGACTGCCCCTATTCACTGACCCCCCTGTCATAGACTGCCCCTATTCACTGACCCCCCCCCCCTGTCATAGACTGCCCCCTAGTCACTGACCCCCCTCGTCATAGACTGCCCCCCCTACTCACTGACCCCCCAGTCATAGACTGCCAGGGCCGCCATTAGGGGGGTACAGGCAGAGCACCCCCCGGTTCTCAACTCGCTGCAGGAGAGGGAGGAAGAGGAGGTGAGATGACACTTTGACTTTTTCGCCCCCCCCCCAGTTTTCTGCTCCAGGGGGCCCATGCCTGAAGCTGTGTAATGGGCCCCAAAATTTTGGATGGTGGCCCTGCTTGTACAGTATAGGATTTTATTTCATCTGTGCCCAGTCTTGCCACGAAGAGTTAATCCAGCTCTGAGCAATCCTCTTATCTTTTTTCAGTGAGATAAAAAGGTCAGACAGAGAGATAGGAGTCTGTTTCTCCCCCATGCTGTGAGTGACAGGTGATTTACATATCTCATGCACAAGCCTGAGAAAGACATTCTGTGTACTTCAGATCCCCGCCTCCTTTCTTCTCCAGCTCTCCCAGGATTGGCTGCTTCACACCTCAGCATGATTGGTCATGCTGAAGTCATGTAGTGACTTTTCTGTGTTTTAACTGGATGTTGGTCATCATGGGGCATAATCCACAAGACCAGCAGAAGTTCAGCGTAAAAAATATGGACGCTTGGCCAAGGGGAATGTAGAGGTGGGCGGGGAGTCTACTGACATCACAACTCCACCCACCGAGCTCCAGACAACAGACCCACCCACAGAATCTGCAGTGTTTTGGGTCTCATAACAGACAGAGGGGAGACATTTGTCAGGTAAAGACACATGCAGGAGGCATGTATATCCTTCTAGATAACCCCTATGGCAGTAGTTTAGAAAGGGTGAGAGTGGCTTTACATCCATTTTAACCACTTCAATACCAGGCACTTTCGCACCTTCCTGCCCAAGCCAATTTTCAGCTTTCAGTGCTGCCACTTTTTAAATGATGCTATGCTGTACCCAAACGAAATTTGTATCATTTTGTTTCCACAAATAGAGCTTTCTTTTGGTGGTATTTGATCCCCCCTGCAGTTTTTATTTTTTGCTAAACGAATAAAAAATATTTTTCTTTGATTTTGTTATAAAATTCTGTAAATAAGTACGTGTTCTCCTTCATGAATGGGCACTGATAAGCTGCACTGATAAGGCGGCACTGATGAGGTGGCACCAGTGAGATGGCATTGATGGGCACTGATTCAGTTCGCATTTGCAGCACTATACAAGTCATTCATTGATAGGCAGCATTGATAGGTGGCACTGAAAGGCTGCAGTGATGAGTACTTATGGGTGACACTGATAGACGGCACTGCTGGGCACTGATAGGTGGCACTGATGGCTGGCACTGATAGATTTCACTGATAGGCATCACTGGTGGCACTGGCAGGCATTTTTCATGGCACTGATTGCACGTGTTTGTGATGCTATTTTTCTCTTTGGCACCCCAAACGCGGTGCGATTGTCTCACGACAAATTGCAGCAAAATCACACAAACAAAATTGCGGAACGAGTGTCGCCCAAATGAAGTTCCGGAACGTCTGGGAATCCCTGGGAGCGCTGACGTCACCCATAGGCTTCAAAAGCCTAGTGGTTGTTGGCGCTCCCTCCCCTGCCGTGCACCTACCGCTGTCTAACACAGGGGAGACAAGTCACGTGACCAGATTGGTAAGTATATACATGTATCTTAGGCAGGTTAGTCAGCATAGGTGTTGGAAGGGGGTGATGCTGGAATTCGTGCAGTGTAGGAGAGGGGTGTGTGGACTAGTCCCTATCCTGACCCCTGAGCTCTATATGAACCTTGTCATAGGAGAGCTGAGCACACAGGTAGGTCCCTCCATTCTGACACTCCTCCTCCTACACACTGAATCTATCTCTTCCCCTCAGAACCTCCATCCAGCCAAGCATGAGCGGAAGGCCCGCCCCTGTTGCGTCACCAGGACGTCCCCGCGAGCCCAATGGCTCGCTCTTGCGTCAATCAGTCGCGTCGCTCCTTCCATACTGTGCGCTCCAGTGGGATCTGCTCCAACCTTCTAGAACCTTTTGTGATATCGCCTTCCATTCCAGCTGCGTGAGAGCCGGCGGGGCGAGTAACGGGGCTGCTCCCCATCTGGTAAGAAGGAGAATGCTGACGGGGGGAGGGGGGGAGCTGGGCGGAGGACGGATCGCTGCGTTGTTGTTGTTTTGTGTGGCAGCCGAGGGGTTAATGGTGACGATCGTTCTGATCGCAGTCTGCAGTGTATGTTTGGGGGGGGGATAAACTGATGTCCTCCGGCGGGGGGATCCTGGCCGATCACTTTGAAAACAGTTGTGTGATCATTTCATGCGATCAACTGGTGTGATGTGTGCAGTATGTGTATATATATATATATATATATATATATATGTGTGTGTAGTATGTGTATCGGCCGATCTGGGGAGCTGTCATCCAGGAGGGTCAGTGTAATGACCGATCCAGGACTGTCCCTTGTAGGCTCAGTGATGGATCATGGACGAGGACTGCTCACTTGATATGAGTATCTCTGAAATCTTGTTCTGCATTCCTTTTTATTGATCATTTTGTTTATAAATGATTCAGATCTCCTCCAGCCAATCAGGAGGTGAGATTTGGATGTCTACCTTGTTTGTTTACAGTGAACTCATCTCCTAGTTTTCAACTCCTTCAAACTTCTCCATTCCCTTGTATTATTTCTGTTATTTACCAGCTGCTGACAGCTGATTGCTCCATTGTTTCTGCACTGCTTGCATCAGCACCTGTCATTGCTTGTGACAAATGGCCCCTCCGGGCAAACCTATTAAATACATGGACAAGATCTGCTTGCCTGCCAAAGCATTTGTATTTCTGTCTATCCAGTCCTGAGATTTACACAGCTCTGTCACACTGTCCAACCCAGGTGTCCTGTTTTTTTTTTTTTCTTGCCAGCAATCGAAGCATTATTCAAACCAAAAATGTAATCTGTTGCAGTTTACTAATCCCTAAATTGGAACTTTACACGCAAGTGGAAGTCCTGCTTATCCTAATCCTCTCTTCTCCCTTCTACCTATTTATCCTAGGTACCTATTTACTTCCAAGTTCCACCAACCTCCTAGGACATGTGACGTGAACCAGGAGGTTGGTGGAAGTGAATAGGTACCTGATGCGGGGCCTATCTGCATGCACAGTGGAGAGCCGACTATGATACAGCGAGAAGACACAGCCAGCTTCCCACAGCCAAGATGGCGGCGCTGGGGACTCTAAAGACCAGCGAAGATCCGGCCCAGATGAAGACAATACTGGACAACTGGACTGGTAAGTGTCTGTTTTTGTCAACGCGGTTCTTCAGTCAGTCAGCAACTACAAAAAAAATGTAGCTGCGGACTTTTGATAAACAGACATTTGCACGTCCAGGGATCCAGCGCTGTCCTCACCCGGTCTGATTCTTCGGGTCGCCGCCATGTTAACTGTGGGCAGCCAGCTGCCGCTCCTTGTGGCTTCATAGCCGCCTGCCCACTGTGCATGTGCTTTGTGAATTGTCCCACAGCCTTCTGGGATCTGTGTCCCAGAAAGCTGCAGGAGGAGGGGGAGAGAGGAGAACTTCTGCTCAGATTGCCTAGGTGATCAAAACCAGGTTTCCCCCAGAAATCATCTCCCTCCCACAAAGCCCCCCCCCCCCTTCCCAATTCATCTTGATAGTCCTCCGTACCCCCCACCCCCTACCTGGTGAAGGCAGATATGCTTACTGAGGTACTCGCTGTTCCTGGTTCTGGTGTGGGGGATAGCATACTGAGAACACCATTCCCCTGTGATGACGGGGGCCCTTCTGTTTCCTGAGAGAACCCCCACGCTGGTGGTGATCCAATAGGAAGTGTCCATGTCTTCCAGGCAGTGACATGCACACCCAGGCTGGCAGGGTCATGTGATTGTGGGTTGAGGTAGTAAGTTAGAGGGGCATTTAGCTTTGCCCTTTTTTTTTTTTCCCCCCACACCCCCCCCCCCCCGCCCCAACCCCCACCCCCCCCCCCCCCCCCCCCCCCCCCCCCCCCCCCCCCCAAATGAATCAAATAGAGGGGAGACATTTCTGTTGCTGAGCGGGTCTTGTGCGATCCTATTTAGGTAGGATTTATGTTTGCTCCATTCACTCTACATTTTTTGATGCAGTACCTGGAAAGTCCTGAGGGATCTGAGTGGCACTATGGTAATTTCTGCGTTCTCTTCCTGTATGATGTCAAAAACACACAGATCTCAGCATGCTTTTTTTATTGTGCAGTTTTAGTCACATGGATTTTAATTCAAAAGTTTGAAGAGGGCTTTAGTTTTACTTGGCGTATGACATTTCAGCCTTTAGTGGCAAGGGTCAAAGGTCGAGCGAAGTCTGACAGCTGTTGTACTGTCAATTGGCTGACTGCATACAATTTGTGAACTCTTTTGTATGCAATAAACGTATAAAATATCGGAGCCATAGTTGTCTACATTCCTTGTATAAGTGTGGGCTTTCTCATGGTAAAGTGTCACAGAGTATAAAAATCAAACTGAGGGTACACCTAAACTTATCATACATGATATTGCACAGTTCCAATTTTTTTAAAACAGATTATTCAGATTCTTGCATAAGCTCCAGTATGACATGTGTGTGTTGTTGTGTGTTTTTATTTTTTTTTTTTTTTTACATACACAAAGGTCGGCTAATCTTACGCAAAAGAAAGATCTGTATTTTCTACTTAAAAAGTAAAAACTCACTGCCAGAGTCTCTGGGTGCCCTTTTAGGTAGAATTGTAATAAAGGATTCCAGTTAGGTTTTTTTTTTTTTTTTTTTTTTTTTTTATTGGAGAGATTCCTCTTTAGGCCTGACTCACACCTATGCAGGTTGCTGTTTGCTTATTGCAGGTGCATTTTGCATTTTTTTTTTTTTTTTTTAATACACATTTTTGATCCATTGAAGTCTATGGGACCAAAGACCAGAAAAAAATCCCTGGCCCTCTCCATAAAATGCACAGATGTGAACTACATCCATAGGAAACCATGTTGAATGGACTGTAGTGTGTTTCTGCAAAACTGAAAAAGCACAAAAAAATGCATAGGTGTGAACCAGGCCTTAGTCCCAGTGATCATCAGGCAGAAAGACAGAGGGCATTGACCAATAGGGATATAGCAGTAAAAACTTTTCACAACATAGAACTAAGAACTGGTCCCCACAAACCTATAACATGCACAAAATGGTATATATTGTATACAACCTGAAATATTTATTTTACCTCTCATTAAATTGTTTCTAAAGGCTCAAGGTTGTTTGCCTTCATGCATTCTATGCTTACCTGAGCCCCATCGCAGTCCAGTGATGTGCATGAGAGCCTCAGCTCTCCGGGGACTCTGCCTCCTCATTAGATGAGACAGCAGTCAATCAGAGCCAGTGAGCCAATGAGGGCAGGGCCGAGCAGCAGCTCTGTGTGTGTGTGAATAAACACGAAGAGCAGCGGCTTGGGAGCAAGCCTGCCTAGATGCCCCCAATACAAGCTGCTTTCTCTGGGGGCAGGTGGGAGGAGCCAAAACTATTGCACAGAGCAGGTAAGTAGAACATGCTTGTTTAATCAATTGCTCAGCGTATTTTAGCTTAACCACTTCATTACCGGCCTATAGTCATATGACGCCCACAAGGTGGATCTACCATCCTGGGTGGGCGTCATATGATGTCCTCGCATTCCCGGCCGCCTGGGGGGCGTGCGCGGCATCGCTCGGGACACGGTGCGAGTGCCCGTTAAAACAACGGGACCGGGCGGGACCGTGGAGCTGTGTGTGTAAACACACAGCTCCGCGTCCTGTCAGTGCAGAGGAGACCGATCATGTGATCCCAGTACGGAGGAACACATGATCGGTCTCCTCCCCTTGAGTCCCCTCCCCCCACAGTTAGAATCACTCCTATTAGGGAACATATTAACCCCTGCAGCGCCCCCTAGAGTTAACCCCTTCCCTGCCAGTCACATTTACACAGTAATCATTGCAATTTTATAGCAACGATCGCTGTGTGAATGTGAATGGTCCCAAAAATGTGTCAAAAGTGTCCGAAGTGTCCGCCGCAATGTCGCAGTCATGAAAAAAAAAATCGCAGATCGCCGCCATTACTAGTAAAAAAAAAAAAAAAAAAAATTCAATAAATCTATCCCCTATTTTGTAAACGCTATAACTTTTGCGCAAACCGATCAATATACGCTTATTGCTATTTTTTTTTTTTTTTTTTTTTTTTTTTTTTTTTTTACCAAAAATATGTAGAAGAATACGTATCGGCCTAAACTGAGGAAAAAAATCTTTTTTTTAAAAAAAAAATTGGATATTTATTATAGCAAAAAGTAAAAAATATTGTGTGTTTTTTTTTCAAAATTGTCGCTCTTCTTTTGTTTATAGCGCAAAAAATAAAAACCGCAGAGGTGATCAAATACCACCAAAAGAAAGCTCTATTTGTGGGAAAAAAAGGACGTCAATTTTGTTTGGGTGTAACGTCGCACGACCGCGCAATTGTTAGTTAAAGCGACGCAGTGCCGAATCGCAAAAAGTGCTCTGGTAAGGAAGGGTGTTTAAAAGCCCTGTATTGAAGTGGTTAAAGTGATAGTAAACCCTGCCCCTCAACTGCTGCTTCTTAATAAAGCCAGTAGCATTCCAACACATTTTGCATTATTGTTAACCCCTTTGGATGTTTTTCTTTTTTTTTCAAAGCTATTTTTAAATTCTTGCTTCCGAGTCTTCAGTGCACTGTACTTCCGCCCTTTCTGCTTGCCCTCGCTGTAATCTCGCGCATGCGCAGTACTTTTGAGTAAACTTGTGAATGGGACTGTAATCTAGTGGGATCTGGGTGCAGCGCTGAAGGGAGGAGATGATGGAGCCACAGCATATTAATGAATGGACTTGCGGCACAACGAGCGTGCCGTGAATTGGGGGAAATCTGCGCATGCGCTGGTGACATCATGAAAATGAACAGAGACTGAGAAAGTTTACTACCACTTTAACATGTGCACAATAAAATAAAACTTCTATCAGTAAATTATTTGTTTAAAATTGTTTTCCCAGCACTTGCGGTTTATAACTTTCAATTTTGCTGGCCCATGCTCTCTACGTCCTTGTTTTCCTGAACGTTCGGTCTCCGCAGGAAAGAGTTTAGTGTACAGTGAAACCTCCAGTCAGTCCATTTGGAAAAGGGAGGGGCAGGGGAGTGCCTTGTCATGCTAGGCTATGGGTTATGTGTTTCTATTGATGCACACAGTGTAGGGAGACACAACTCTAGACCTGCATGCAAGGGGAGCTCCCTTGTAAGCAAGTGATATAAAAAGGAAGTAATTTTGAGTGAAGAGCTTATGAATGAAGTGAAAGTTTAGTTTACAAGGTGGAGGTGGGATACTCTTCCCTTTTTAAAGATTTGTTTTCAGTGATTGCCTAAAGGCAGACAGAGTAGGCGATAGTTGGACAGATTGGGGCAGGGAGTTCCAGAGGAAGGAAGATACTCCAAAGAAGTCCTGAAGGCAAGCATGGTGGAAGGTGACAGTGGGGCTAGAGAGCAGGAGGTCCTGAGAGAAGGTTTGGGTGATTTTATATACAGTGCACGGTTGATGATGGAGTTGTATGTTGTCAGTATATTTTTTATGTTATGTGATCAGAAGCCAGTTGAGAGATTGGCTGAGAGGAATGGGGGGGAACTGAATGGTTGGTAAGGTGGAGGAGTCTCGCAACAGCATTCATGATGGACTGAAGGAAGGCTAGTGTGTATAGAGGAAGGCCAACAAGGAGCAACTTGCAATAGTTGAGATGGGGATAACAAGGGGCTAAATTAGTAGCTTGGTGGTGTCATTTGTTAAAAAGAGATCGATTATGGAATTGTTACAGAGGTTAAGGCGGTTCTCTTCCCTGCCTCCCAAAATACAATGTTTGAGTGGCAAGCCACAAGGCTTAAAGTGGTTGTAAACCCTTACAAACCACTTGGACCTACAGGTAAGCCTAGATTAAGGCTTACCTGTAGGTCAAAGAAATATCTCCTAAACCTACACGGTTTAGGAGATATTTGCCAAAATACAGGCACCGCTGTCTACGGCGCATGAGCCATAGACAGCAGGGCACAGGCGCACTGAGAAGGCCGCTCTCAACGACGATATGCCGTGAGTGGCAGCGTCCGCGCGCGTGCGTGGGAGTGATGTCATCGCAGCGCCATTGAATGACAGCGACTGAGCCACGAGACCCACCAAGAAGATGGAGGCTCCGTACACAGGTAAGTGTGTCAGGTAAGTGACACATAATGGACTACTATGTGATGCATAGTAGTCCATTATGCTTTACCTTTGCAGGGAAACAAAGAGGAAGAAAACCCATTAGGGTTTACTTCCTCTTTAATAGCAGTCATGTTGAAGCAAAGAGGAACGTCCTTGGCTCTCTGTGAGCTCTGACCCAGTATGTTTGGAACTTTTAAAGCCATGTTGGGGGAGTTCTATCAAATGAGCCTTGTCCTTTGCTCTGCATGGGTAAAGTACAGTGTCACTATTTTTATGGGCTTGTGTCGATGGCCTTTAGCCTTGTGTTGATAACATCAGTATGAGATGCTTCTACAATCATTTAGACTTCATTGACCGATGCATTTGACTTGCTAAGGTGGGTTTTACACTCCCACATAAAATCCACCCGATGTAAACAAAAGCCTGTCAGAACAGGTCATAAGTGTGTGTATATATAGGCTCATTTCACAAAGCAAATGTAAGGTAATAAAGGTAAGGAGTCCATGGAGAATAAAAATTTGCAGAAAAAGGGGGGGGGGGGGGGAGAGAAGGGGAATGGTGGGACTTTCTATGAAGCACAACACCAAAACCCAGATGAATCAATTGGTAGATACTATTAAATATTTAATGGTGCACATGGATGCATGTGGGACCGTAAGTGACATGTAGCAAATAACGTTAACATAATAATCTAGTAATATAATACATACATAAAAAATGTACACACATTAGTGTTGGCAATGCATACATAAAGGTTCCTACATAGTAAATATTTTTAAATGTAGCCCAAACTTGCATATAAACATAATTAATTGCACACATGATAATATAGAATTGATTCAAGGTAGTCGCATGGTAAGCGCATATTATTTGCTACATGTTACTTACGGTCCCACATGCATCAATGTGCACCATTAAATATTTAATAGTACCTATGAATTGATTTATCTGGTTTTGGTGTTGTGCTTCATATAAAGTACCCCCCCCCCCTTTTTTTTTTTTTTTTTTTTTTTTTTTTTTTTCTACAATTCAGGGATGGAGACATACAAACTCTGTAGCAGTCGTTGTCTCATACAAAGTCCCAACTATTTTATTTAATGAATAAAAATTTGCAGTCACATGGCTGAAAATAAAGATCCTTATCCAAGCGTAAGCCTTTGTGAATTGAGCCCTATGCCCAGGGTCTCCAAACTTTCCAAGCAAAGGGCCAGTTTACTCTCCTTCAGTGTTTAGGTGGGACCGTCTACGGCCAGTGGGAGTGTAAAATGCCCCAGCATCAGTGCCCCATCGGCAGTGATGTAAGTAACTGAGTTAAAATAAACTGAGTTACGTAACGCAGTTACTTTAGAGGGTAACGAGTAATCTAACTGATTACTTTTCCCCTCATGGTAACTCAGTTCCCATTACTTTGGCTTAGTTACCCCAATTACATCTACCGCCACTAGATGGCAGTAGTGTAATTCCGGTGTCCTGCCGAAAAAGTTCCCCCCTGTACTGCACTTGCGCAGTACGAAGGACTACGGAGCTTCCGAAAATTGCCGAACCTAAACAGCTCTGAGTGAACTCTACACCGCGCAGGTGCAGTTAACATGTAATTGTACGAGGCGATGCCGTACGCTCCTGATGCTCATGCTGCTCTGCAAGGGGCGTCTATCGTGTAACTAAGGGGCGGGTCTAGTATTACTGTAACCAAGGGGCGCATTTATTATTATTGTTATATATCGAGCTCTGCCCATTATTTTAACATTCACCCTCTTCTGTAGCCATCCGCCCCTTACACGATATAATAATAATAATAGACCCCTTCCTTGCTTACACGCTATAACAGATCTGCCCCTTGGTTAGAGTAATAATAGAGCAGCCCCTTGGTTACACGATATATAATAATAAATGCACCCCTTGGTTACAGTAATACTAGACCCGCCCCTTAGTTACACGTATAGAATAAAAAAAAAAGTCAGTTACTTTGCTGCGTAACTAATTACTTTTTCAATGTAGTAACTGAGTTACTAACGCAATTACTTTTTAGGAGAAGTAATTTGTAACTTAACTAATTACTTTTTTAAAGTAAGATGACCAACACTGCCCATCGGTTTTATTGGGATAAATTGTGCCCTATTGTTGATATCAATGAGGAGATTAGTACCCTATTGATGGTGTCGGTAGGGAGACTGGTGTCCCATCATTGGTGTCAGTTAGTGGAATAGTATCCCAAAGGCCTGAGTGATGTCATCCTGCGGTGGCCAGAAAGCCGCAGCCTAGTACCCGTAGAAAGCCAGGTGTAAAATGCCCAGCAAGGGACATCAGACCATTGAAGTAAAAGTAAGTATTGGGGTCTTTGGGCTACATTCACACCTGAGCGTTTTGTCGCCTGAAGCTACAAAACGCTAGAGGGGGAAAAAATACATTATTCTCTATGGAGATGGTTCACATCTCCACTCCAAAACGCCTGAAGCCCTACGCCTGAAGCTCAAACAAGTTCCGGATCCTTTTTTGTCGCTCGAATCAGGCAGATTTGGGCGTTTTTCTTCTTTTTACATTCGTGACCTTTTGCTCTGCACAAAATCGCTGCAAAACGCGGTAAAAAACGCCGCAAAAATCGCCACAATTCCCCAGATTTTTTGCCTGAAAACGCTACGCTCAGGTGTGAATGCAGCTTTAGTTCTACTTTTAAGGCCTCATGCACACTGGATGTTTTTGGGCGTTTTTACAGCTGCTGTTTTTTTTCTACAGTTAAACTCTCCAGCATGTTATCCTATGTATCCATACATAGTCTGTTAACTGTTTTTGGCTGAAAAAAAAAACCCAAAACTAGTGGGTTCTGAGAGGCATTTTTCAGGTGGAAAAACACTCTAAGGCTGAATTCACACCTATGCATTTTTTTAGTGCTTTTTGCATTTGGCAGATTTAAACTACAGTCCAGTGGCAGTGCGTGCATAGAGGGCGCAGGAGCGCCGCCCCCCCTCTCCTGCACCGCTCTATCTATTGTCAACGTTGCCGCCCCCTATTCAGGTGTCTGGCCCCTGATCGGGCGCCGGGCATCTGAATTACAGTGGGGGGAGTGTTGCTGGAAGCGTCTGTTACCTGTCACCTGATTGGCTGAAGTCACAGGCGCTGTGATTGGACACTAGGCGTCCAATCACTGCAGAAGAAGACAGGAGGAGCGCGGGAGAAGACATCCGTCGGAGACACCGCTCGTCGCCTGACGCCGTCACCAGCTGCACACCGGGACAAGGTAAGTGCAGAGGGCAGGGGGCACAGTGGCAGCACTTGGGGGCACAGTGGCAGCGTTTGATGGGCACAGTGGCAGCGTTTGATGGGCACAGTGGCGCGTTTGATGGGCACAGTGGCAGCGTTTGATGGGCACAGTGGCAGCGTTTGATGGCACAGTGAGGCTGTTTGTTTGCGCCCCCCCCCAAAAAATTTTGAGCACCAGCCGCCACTGCTACAGTCCATTTAACATGGTTTCCTATGGAACACGTTCTGTAGTGCAAATCTGCAAAATGCAAAAAGCACTAAAAATGCATAGTTGTGAATCCAGCCTTACGTCAAACACCTAAAAACGCAGATAAATACTCAAACATGGCTCACCAGCGTTTAGCGTTTTGATCCATTGAAAGAAAAAAAAAAACGCAAAAAAACGTAAAATAATGTCCAGCGTGCATGAGGCCTAATACGTTTTCACTGACTGGACCTCCTAATCTGTGCATACAGATACCATATCCTTAAATCTCAGTTACTGCTCAGGTTATCTGGGAATTGTTACATACTCCTGTTATCATCTTAGGTAGTTCATACAAAGTGCAGCGCTTATCATAAACAAGTGAAAAGTAAATACAAAAAATAAGTGAAACCAGATATTTAAAAAAACAGTCCTCAAAAGAATCCATACATAAGTGATAATGTGTTTGTAAAAAATCAACAAATCCATGAAAAGGCCACAAATGTGCAAAAAGAAAGGGATGATGCTTCCTGAAGGGACTCCAGGAAAAAGGATGGGCAGACAAAGGCTCCCCAAACATCCAGTGTAAGTGAAGGTAAAAGTGGCTGCTTACTAGAGCTGCACGATTCTGGCTAAAATGAGAATCAAGATTTTTTTTTTTTTGCTTAGACTAAAGATCACGATTCTCGCGGCATAACATCATCTTTCACATTATACAAAAAAATTGGGCTAACTTTACTGTTTATTTTTATTTTTTTCTTAATTCATTAACCGCTTGCCGACCAGCCACTGCGGCAACATGGCTCGGCTGCGCGAATCGCCGTCATGTTACATCGGTAACATATTTGGCCACTAGGGGGTGCGTGCCCCTCCCCCTGCTCGCCCACGGAGCCGATGTGAGTGCCCGGTGGTCGCGATCACCGCCAGGTTCCCGCGATCGCTCGGGGCACACCAAGAACCGGTATCTGTGTGTGTAAACACACAGTTTCCGGTTCTCTGAGGGGAGAACAGACAGATTGTCTGTTCATACAGTGTATGAATAGCGAACTGTCATCTCCCCTGCACAGTCCCATCCCCCCTTCAGTTAGAACACACACTAGGGAACACATTAACCCCTTGATCGCCCCCTAGTGTTAACCCCTTCACTGCCCGTGACATTTTTACAGGAATCAATGCATTTTCATTTGAAAATGGGTATATACTAAAGCGCTGATATAAAATTTAAAAGCCCAAAACCTAATAGGATAAGTAAGATTACTAAATGAAATGCTGCTACCATTAAAAGTGTTCCCACACTTGGAATATGTGAAAGATATACCAAATGGTGTATAAATGGTGCGCAATTCAACCTTAATTATGTGAACATAGATCTTTAGAAATAATTATTGCCACAATGCCAAGTGTGGTCAATAGTGCACACTTGGCATTGTGGCAATAATTATTTCTAAAGATCTATGTTCACATAATTAAGGTTGAATTGCGCACCATTTATACATCATTTGGTATATCTTTCACAATGCATTTTCATTGCACTGATCGCTGTATAAATGGCAATTGTCTGGCGTGTTGAAAAAATAATTTTGTTTTATATATTTTTGGGGGATATTTATTATAGCAAAAAGTAAAAAATATTGCGTTTTTTTTTTTTTTTTTTTTTTTTTTTTTTTTTTTTATGCTCACTCCGCAGAGGCGATCAAATGCCACCAAAAGAAAGCTCTATTTTGTGGGGAAAAAAAGGACGTAAATTTTGTTTGGGTGCAACGTCGCACGACTGCGCAATTGTCAGTTAAAGCAACGCAGTGCCAAATGGCAAAAAGTGCTCTGGTCAGGAAGGGGGTAAAATCTTCCGGGGCTGAAAAAAAAAAAAAAAAAAAAAAATATATATATATATATATATATATATATAATTTATTATTATTGGGGTTCCAAGTAATTTTCTAGCAGAAAACACAGATTTTTAACTTTGGAAGAAACAAGTGTCAGAAAAAGGTTTAGTTTTTAAATGGTTAAACTGCCCTCATCTACACACCGAAGTTAATTCCTTTTGATCTAAGAACAAAAAGTTACAATGTTTATAGTTATCTGCTAGCACGACAATGTTGTGAAAATCTTGGTAGGCTGCCCGTTTTTTTTCTTTTTTTTTTTTTTCGACAGCATGAGCAGAGAACTCTCTACACCTATCACATGAACGAATTGGGAAATTCTGCATATAGATCATGAGGGTGGTTTGTAACAGATCCCTGTCGCACTCCTCTTGAGTGCTTCAGTCAGTACACAGTTTCCTCCACTCTGGACCTTCAGATATCCGATTTTTACAGCCGAATATTGTAACCAAGATCCAGACGAGACTAGCTCCGTAACACAGCTTTAACATGGACTGTTTATTTTGAGATCTCACACAAATATATACGCCAGAATGACAATACAAACTTTAATCAGAAACCTAATTAACATGAGCTAATTAACTAATCACTTAGACAGCCTAGGTGACTCGGAGGCATGGCCTTTCAGGACAGACTTGCCGTCTTTTAGCTCAGAAGACACAATCAACATTATCATAAATATAAACACAGCAAACCTTCTCACAATAGCAGAAGCTAATTACAATTAACAATACAGTGATCTCCCCCCTCCTCAGCCTAGTAGGCAACAAACTATAGTAGGAGTAGACTGTCTGACTCCTACCCAGTTCTAGAGGCCTGTGATCAGCTCTTTAAATATATCCTGGGAGATATTGTCGATTTTTAAATATCACTGTTATATTTAAGTAACCACCTCCTCATTGTCCATTAATCAGCTGTCCATTTTTCTCATTCGCCCTATGCCCCTAATGGACATAGGGTGATTTGGACATAGAAGGTGTATGGGCAGCTGAAACAAGGGTTTCCCAACGTCTCCAATGGTTTCTGGGTTCCACAGGCCCTCCCATCACATCTCTCCCCTTTCGGCAGAAGACTAACACAGGAGGAGACCCCAGACGGGTTGACTCCGAAGCTAGTCTATAGTTCCAGTCCCCCAATGCATGTACCCCAAACAAATTGTTCCAAACAGTGTATTACCCAGCCAACCTCTGCCTCTCTCATAGAACATACTCGCTGCTGGGGGGAAGTGCAGGCTGGTCCTCCCCCCCCCCCCCCCGGAGTCCCTTCAGCCGCTAAAGGGAGGTTGGGCTCACTTCGTCATGCTGTTGGGCATCTGGGCCGACTGCCCAGCATCCCTGGGGTATACAGGTGGAGACTGAAGTACCATCCACCTTTACAGGAAATCCATCCTCTGTTAGTTGAGGGCAGAGGCCAGCAGCACTCTGCCCTGTTGCCAGTGCTTCTGCTGGGGACACCACATCATCTGCTCCAGCTAACTGTTGGGGAGGGATGTCGACTACCCCGGCTCCCTGGAACTCCGCAGTTGTTGCCAGTGCTGGGCAGAGGTTGATGGCACTCTGTCCTGTTGCCTGCACTTCTGCTGGTTTTCTGTTAGTGGACACCGCAGGCCCATCCACCGACACCAGATCAAGCTGCAGTTGTGACCGACACCAGATCAAGCTGCAGTTGTGAGGTGCCAACTGCATTCTCTCCTTGGATCCCGATCTGTAGCTCGGGAGTAACCGCCACCTCTTCACCCTGGGCCTCCAGAACTGCCGCAGGTGTGGGGCAGAGGTCTTGGACCCTCTGTCCGGTTGTCACCAAGTTGGGTTGGTGTCATAATTCTGGGGTGTCGTTTGCTGCTGGAACTCCCTTTCTGTTAGTTGAGGGGAGAGGCTAGCAGCACGCTGCCCTGTTGCCAGCTCTTCTGCTGGGTTGCTGGCATCATTCTGGGGTGCCAGCCGCTGCTGGGAAGGAAAGCCGCCTGCTTCATCTCCCTTGCCCTCATCTGGCTGCTGGGACGACATGTCACTGGTACTGTCTCTCCCAGGTGCACGGATCTTTGCTGGGGAGGAAAGACCACCACCTTCTCACCCTGGGCCTCAAACTGCCACAGGTGTAGGGCAGAGGTCTTGGACCCTCTATCCAGTTGTCAGCGCTTCAGCTGGAGAAGTTTCTGGTAACTCCACAGATGCTGTTGGCAGAAAATCCCATGTCTCTGTCAGTGTTGTGGGAGAAAGGCCGACTGCCTTTTCTCTCAGGGAGGCTGAAGCTGCTGTTGGTGCTGGGCAGAGCTCAGTGACATCTGGCCCTGATGCCAGCTCTTCTGCTGGAGGCTCAACAGGTTGTTCTTCCTCAGCAGAAAAGTCTATCAAATCCCCAGTCTCTATAACTGGTGTATGGGGATAGAGTTCACCATTTCCTGCCCGTAGAACCCAGAAGATGTTATTGGTGCTGGGCAGAGGTTAGCAGAGCTCTGCCCTGTTGTCAGCACTTCAGCTTTGGGGATGGCAATCTCCGGAGTTTCCACTGTTGATTCTCTGGCATGCTGCTGAACGTGTTCTAGCAGTTTTCTGTATGCTCTGAGACCCCTGCAAGACCGAGCATAGCTTCTCTATAATCTTGCAGGTCCTCAAGGGTAGGTTCTCCTTCATCACCAAACACAAAACAATCTGTAAGGCTCTCCCACAGCAATCCAGGGCCGCCAAAGTCATATCCCTCCGGAGAGCATTCTGTTGTCTCTCCTAAATATCCCTGCTCTGTGTGCCATTGCAGAGCCCGATAACGATTGTCCAGCTCTATCTCCTGCTGGACCAGCCTGTCCAACTCAGTCACCCATTGCTCCTGGGGCCACTCTCCCAGGAATGGCATCTGTAACGCCCGTTGGTCACTGGCTCTTTGCTCTGGGGTTGGAAAGAACTTTCCCTGTTGCATACCTGTGACCTGGAGGGCTCCAATCCAGAGCTCCAGCTGAATCTGCTGTCTGAGCTCCAGGTATTCATCCACAGACACAGTCCTGGAATATGCTCCGATGCCAGATCCATATCTCCGCTGGGGTGACCAGAGTCTGCTATCCCCATCTTGGATCCAGGTAGAGGTTTGGATGTCCCAGACTGCAGGAAGCACCCCACTGCTTGCCACCAATGTAACGGATCCCTGTCGCTCTCTGCTTGAGTGCTTCTGTCAGTACACAGCTTCCTCCAATCTGGATCTTCAGATATCAGATTTTACAGCTGAATATTGTAACCAAGATCCAGACGAGACTAGCTCAGTTACACAGCTTTAACATGGGCTGTATTATTTTGAGATCTCACACAAATATATACACCAGAATGACAATGGAAACTGTAACCAGATACCTAATTAACATTAATTAAGCTAATTAATTAATCGTTAGACAGCCTAGGTGCCTCAGAGGCATGACCTTTCAGGACAGACTTGCTGTCTTTTAGCTCAGAAGACACAATCAACATGATCATAAATATAAACACAGCAACCCTTCTCACAATAGCAGAAGCTTATTACAATTAACAATACAAACAGTGATCGCCCTCCTCCTCAGCCTAGTTGGTAACAAACTATAGTAGGAGTAGACTGTCCAGCTCCTACCCAGTTCTAGAGGCCTGTGATCAGCTCTTTAAATATATCCTGGGAGATATTGTGGATAAATATTACTGTTCTATTTAAGTAACCACCTTCTTATTGTCCATTAAACAGCTGTCCATTTTTCTCATTCACCCTCTGCCCCTAATGGACACAGGGTGACTTAGACATAGGAGGTGCATGGGGAGCTGAAACGAGGGTTTCCCAACCTCTCCAAGGGATTCTGGGTTCCACAGGCCCTCCCGTCACAGAGTTGAATCGAGATTAATCGTGCTGCTCTACTGCTTATCAGAGGTTGTTGATTTGTTTTTCAAACTAATAAAAAAAGCCAAAAAACGCTTTAAAGGATAAACCCCAAACGGCTCAACACTGATCTGGACTGCCTCAGACACCCTCATCCTCGGCTCCTCAACTCCACTCTCCAATATAAGGGGGCATATATGACATAAAAACTCATTGGGTAGTATACAACGATAAGAGTTTATTTAAAAACACTACATTGCACTCACATTTCTGTAGAAATTGACGTGTCTTTTGTATGAACCATATATTTATTAGGTTGTTATTTGTTGACCTGTGCCAGCAACGGTCTCAATTTTTATTTTATCTATCGTGGATTTAGACAGGATTATAATATCATCTTGGGTAGAGCCGGCTTTCCACCAAGAGGTGCGCTGAATGGAAATTTTGGTGCCGAAACCAAAAATTCAGAATGCACTTAGCCAAAACTGAAAATGACAGTTAAAAAAAAAAAAAAATGTATATTAAATGGTGTGCAAACCCAGTGGAACAAACATTACAGCATATCCAAATTGGGTTCCTAGCACCAAGTGGCCCCCAGATACAGGGCCCCAAAATCGGTCAACTGTGTCCATCTGCAGCAATGTAATTTCGGGACCCTGAATTTTGGCTGCAGATAGGGGGCATCTAGGAACCCTTAACTACCAAGTTTGAAGTTCAGGGGACCTATGGCTGCAAATGGGCACAGTGAGGCATGCAAATGGGCACAGTGAGGCTGCAAATCGGCATTGTTGACCCTCTTTTCCACTTACAGTAGCTGCGCATTTCTCACCCTAGGCTTATACTCGCGTCAATAAGTTTTCCCAGTTTTTGTGTGGTAAAATTGGGTGCCTCGGCTTATACTCGAGTATATACAGTATGTCTTCACACTGGTCGGTCTGCGCTTCCGGAGTGGTGTTAAAAATCTTGCTTGAGATGTGGTATCTGCAAACATAGGCCAAAGAGGAGAACTGACTAAGCATTTATATTATTAAAGCGGAAGTAAACCCATCGATTTAACAGTCTTAAAAAAAAAAGGCATGCCGTGAATGCTAACTGCACATTGGCTGTGCTCTCAACCAAACAGTCAAACTATCCAATGGCTGGTGTCATAACGGATCACATGTGCAGCACTGTGGCAGTTGAAGATTAAGCAGAGGCAAAGATGGCAGCTTCCTTGGCTGAAAACGATAGGGGGGTTTACTTCCACTTTAATAGAAGCGTTATAAAAGCAGTGAACTGAATACTCGTATTCTCTTGGGATTAAAGTTTGAGGGATTTTATGCAAGTTTATAAGCAACTTATTAAACAAAGGCTCCTGATAATGCAGAACATGTTTTTAGGAAATGTGATTTATTTTTTTCAATAAATACATTTTAAATTGCAATTCTTCCTATAATGTATTTTTTTTTATTTTATTTTTTTCTTGTTTGGGAAATTTTCTTTAAAGCAGAAAGGAGCTGCCAGAAGGCCCCAGGAGCACCTGCCATACTTTGCAAGAACTCAGTTTGTCCTCCATCTATGACAGGTCTGCACTCCCTAGAGTCACTGCTCCCACCCTCTGATTCTTCTTCTTGACCAGTGTGGCTTCTTTGGCCATTGGGCAGTCAGTGATGGTGGAACTCCCACACATGTGCTGGAGTTGCTTTAGGGCTCTTTCACACATGCGGACCGTATGTCCGTTTTTTCATCCATCCGTTTTTGGATGAAAAACGGACATACATGCATGTCTATGGGGTAGCAGGTGTCAGCGGATGAGCATCCGCTGACACCCGCTATTGTCCGCCTCCGCAATTGTCCGTTTCTGCAGACGGAGGAAAATCCTATTTTTTTCATCCGTCTGCAGAGCGGATCGGATGAACACGGACAGACGGTCCGTGTTCATCTGATCCTCCATAGAGGAGAGCGGAGAACTGACAGGGCGGTCCCTGCACAGTGTGCAGGGACCGCCCTGTCATCAGCCGGCTCAGCGGGGAACAGCTGTGCGATCCCCGCTGAGCAACGGAACTTCACGGGGCGGATCATTATGGATCCGCCCCGTGTGAAAGGACCCTTATGCTAACCCTTGGCTAAACTAGTCTGCACCGCATGTTGGAGTTGTACTATCCTAAAACACAGCTGAACTAGTCTGCCCTGCAGGCAGTGTGCAATTTAACCGCTTCAATACAGGGCTTTTAAACACCCTTCCTTACCAGAGCACTTTTTGCAATTCGGCACTGCGTCGCTTTAACTAACAATTGCGCGGTCGTGCGACGTTACACCCAAACAAAATTGACGTCCTTTTTTTCCCACAAATAGAGCTTTCTTTTGGTGGTATTTGATCGCCCCTGCGGTTTTTATTTTTTGCGCTATAAACAAAAGAAGAGCGACAATTTTGAAAAAAAAAACACAATATTTTTTACTTTTTGCTATAATAAATATCCCATTTTTTAAAAAAAAACCAATTTTTTTCCTCAGTTTAGGCCGATACGTATTCTTCTACATATTTTTGGTAAAAAAAATCGCAATAAGCGTATATTGATCGGTTTGCGCAAAAGTTATAGCGTCTACAAAATAGGGGATAGATTTATTGAATTTATTATTTTTTTTTTTTTACTAGTAATGGCGGCGATTTGCGATTTTTTTTTTTTTCGTGACTGCGACATTGCGGCGGACACTTCGGACACTTTTGACACATTTTTGGAACCATTCACATTTACACAGCGATCGTTGCTATAAAATTGCAATGATTACTGTGTAAATGTGACTGTCAGGGAAGGGGTTAACACTAGAGGGCGCTGGAGGGGTTAATGTGTGTCCCTAATAGGAGTGATTCTAACTGTAGGGGGAGGGGACTTAAGGGGAGGAGACCGATCATGTGATCCTCTGTACTGGGATCACATGATCGGTCTCCTCCCCGCGGACAGGACGTGGGGGTGTTTGTTTACACACACCGCTCCACGGTCCCGCCGGTCCCGTTGTTTTAACGGGCAATCGCGGGTGCCCGGCGGACATCGCGGCCGCCGGGCACTCGCACCGGGTCCCGAGCGATGCCGCCGGCGGCGCGCGCGCGCCCCCCAGGCGGCCGGGAACCCGAGGACGTCATATGACGCCCACCCAGGATGGTAGATCCACCTTGTGGGCGTCATATGACTATGGGCGGGTATTGAAGTGGTTAAAGTAAAAAAAAATGCTAACAAACAGGTAACTGACAGCGGTAGGAGACACTTGCTGTCTGCTGCCAGGTATAGATAAAGTCAATCTTGGCTCAATCTTGGCCCAATCCACCATTCATAAGAACCCGTGTGGTGTGGTGTGGTGTGGTGTGGTGTGTGTGTGTGTGGTGTTTTTTCTTTTTTTTTTAATCAATCAATACAAGCCTCCTCTGATTGGCCGTGGTGTGGTTTGACCCACCTCAGCCAATCAGAGGAAACTTTGTATTTATTGATAAAAATACTGCTATTAGAACACCGCACTGTTTACTGTATTTTGATGGTACTTTGGTCTTTTACAGCAGTTAGACTGTTCTGGCCTGGAAATAATACATTTTAGGCCAAACTGTTTTACAGTGATAGTAAACCTGGAATTCTACTTTAAAGCGGAGTTCCAGGCTTTTTATGTTTATTAAAAGTCAGTCAGCAGCTACAAAAAGTGTAGTTGCTGACTTTTAATAAACAGACACTTACCTGTTCCACAGTCCAGCCACTTTGGGCATCCGGTCGTGACAGCTTTCGGCTTGCCAGGCACGCACGGCGCATGCGTGAGTCGCGCTGCTCTCCCGGAGTGGACAGGCGATCTCCTGGGACCTGTCGCGTGTCCCAGTAGATCGCCTAGAGGGAGGGGCCACCTAAGGCGAAAGGAGGAGTCAACTTGGCGGTCCCTGGGTGGAAGGAGGAAGTGGAACAGGAACTCCCCCTCCTAACGAAGCCCCCCCCCCCCCCCCAAAAAAAAAAATTACATGCCAAATGTGGCATGTAAGGGGGCGAGGAGTGCTTAAAGTGGAAGTTCCATTTTTTGGGTGGAACTCTGCTTTAAAGGTTCTAAATTCTCCCTCATTTCAATAAAAATGGATGCATTTTAGACTGACTTCCACATTGGGATTTTACGTATTTTTGGAAATGACCTAAACGCAGATACTAATCACACTATCAGTATTTTGTTAGATGCGTGGTACATTTGTTTGGCAGCAAGCCAATTATTCTTTTGTTAAATTTATTTGTGTACAGTGCAGTAATGGTGATAAATGAAAGGCAAATGCAGGGATTACATAGTTCTGTAGCCTTGTATGGGAGATCTTGTGACCTGTTGGGCTGCTTTGTGAGGTTTTTAGCCTGTTATTGAACAATAAAAGCCTGACCGAGATTCTGTAAAAATAAATAAAAAAAGTACCTAAAGCACCACATAGTCGCAGGTGCATGCTTGTGAGGTCACATTTCCTATCTACGTGTCCCAAATAATCAAATCTACCAGTATCCAATTACTGACCAACTTTCTACCTCCTGTGTATCCCCATTGGTAAGTGATAGGCTAATAACAAGGCTTTAGAGGTGGGCCAGGGTAGGTTTACCACCAGGGAAGCTGGTGGCTATGTGCATACCACAGCACACAAAGGTCAAGATCACACATATGCTGAATAGAACAATATGTCAATGTTGGTTTAGGTAGTTTTAATTTCACTTAACCAGTTGCTGACCAAGGGTTGGTAAAAATGGGCGGTTGAGCCACTGTTTTACTGCCCCCACACTGCCAAACCGCAAGTTAACATGGCCAGGAACCATGCTGGTACATCTTATCACCATTATGGCACTGGAAAAATGATGGCACCTGTTCTGCCACAGAATGCAACCCATTCAAGTGCATGGGACTGTGCTGCAACTATTCTGCAACAGCGTGTAATGCGCATGATTGTGGCATGGTGCTGCAGGTTTTCAGTGGTTCAAGGTGGTGAGGAGGCAACATATTTTCTCTGAGATACCAGTCAAATACCCCTGAGAAGCCTTTTACCACAGAGCACTTTTCAGAGGGGTGGTAAACCTCCCTGCATGTCTAAACATATCCCTTATGCCTAGTTCACACAGGCAAAATATCGGGAGACATCTGCCGGTTCAATAAAAAATGGCCAACGTTCGGCCCATGTGTAAGGCAGCCGGTCCTACAGAAGCAAGCCGAGCATGCTGGAAAACCGTCCAGCTCCCGATTTAGCACTCTCAGACAATAATCGGAGTGTTCTGGCAGGGGTGCGGCCCCCCCCCCCCCCCGTCATGACACAACAAAAAGCAGGGGAGATCGCTGTACTAATGAGAGAGAATTCTGCTAAATAAAAAGACATGCATACCCAAAAGGGAAGGATGTGCTATTAAAGTGTTTGTTACCCCAACATTTCATATTCCTGATATGTGCCTGCTGTACCGTGTACTTATATGAAAAAGTCTCATGTTCTCTTTGTTTTGCTTCCTTTGTGTGAAATACCTGGTGTTCCTGCCAGTCCCTCTGCTTTCCTATTAACAACTGACCACACTAAGCAGGAGAACACATCGTGGTCAGTTCTCTAGCTGTACTGGTAACTAAGCCTACTCTCCTCCCAATGACCAGACTTGTCCTGACACACCATTCACTGGAAAGCTCAGTGTACTGCTGTGTCTCATCCCCTCAGCCTTTATGCAGTTGAGAACAGAGGGAATGTGATCACTTACCAAAAAAAGGGGTTTATAATGTTTTGTTATCTATACACAAATGTTTTGCCATTCACTTCTATTTTTTACAAGGTGATTGTTTACAATCAATTTAGACCCCTGTCACACTGAGGCGCTTCTAAACTGCCAGTAAAACACTGAGCGCTTTTGAAGAGCTTTCCACTCATTTCAATGGAGAGGGGCGTTTTTTTCACTGCACAGAGTGAAAGGGGTCTTTAGGATTAGTCAGTTGTTATAACCTACCTTGCCCCAGCTGAACTGCTGTAGTCAGGATTCAAAAGCTGGAGATCAGTGCTCGGGCTGGGGTGCCCATTATGAATTTGAATTGGTGACTGGTTCCCTTTAAATCAACCCAGTTAAGCTCTACAAAAATCATACGAGACTGAGATTTTTGGCCAGCTTTTGCCTTGTTACCTACTTACAGCTTGCACTGCTATAAGCAGCTCCAACCCCCTGGGATGAGATCATTGTGCACAGACCGCTGCCTCCTAATGCAAAACAAATGTCTGTTACATCAGCAGCTGCCGTTTTCTCTAATGAGAGAAATATTAAACCACAGTGTGAAAGGGGCCTAATAGTGGGTTTTGTGCAAATATTCAGCCTTTGACCACTCAACAAACTGCAGTTTTATACCTCACTTTTAGCAATGGGCACCTGTTTTGAAATGTTTATACTAAAATGGAACAGAAAAGAGTCAGCTATGTTTGGTATAGTTGGTTTCATTAAAGTGCTTCTAAAGGCTGAAGTGTTTTTACTTTCCTACATTCTATGAATAAAAAACTGTATCCAACTCCCTCCCCAAATCCCCTCTTAGGCTCCATTCACACCTGGGCGATTTTAATTGCCACGATTCATAATCACGAAAAAAAACGTGTAATGCTTTTGCAATGCCATTATTTCTCAATGGCACCCCTAAACGTGGTGTGATTTTCAAACGAGGCAAAAATTGCACAAACAAAGTTGCGTGTCGCCCAAAAGAAGTTCTGACCTGGCCCATGATTCAAATCGCCCAGGTGTGAATGGAGCCTAATACTTACCTGAGCCCTATTGTGATCCAGCTATGTGCATGAGAGCAGTGGCTCTCTGCTCTGTCCTGCCTCACAGGGCAAATCCATACCATTGTCAACCAAACTTTGTGACCAGAGAGCAGGGGGGGGTAGGGGCGTGCCCCGCTGTCTGTCTATAGACACAGGCAGTGTAGCTTAGGAGCGAGCCTGCACGAGTGCCTCCATAGGAAGCTGCTTCCTATGGGGGCACTGGTTGGAGCGCTGGAGGGGGGACCATTGCACAGAGCAGGTAAATATGAAATTTCTTTCTTCTTCTTCTTCTTTTTTTTTTTTTTTTTTTTTTTTTTTTAATTCTGGTTGAAAAAATATGTAGGTTTATTCTAACGACTGGCTTCTGTCAAACGGCCATGCTGGAAAACTAGAATTTTTGATCTGTGCTTTAAACCATTGGCTGTCAGAATACTATATCTGAGCAGGATAGATCTTTGTATCACACATTTGTGTTGACGCAGGGATCTGTCCATATTCATAATATAAGAATAATTAATTTATTTTTCTTTCGTTCAACTTGCTGGTTTATGCGGGAAAAAGCGTGTATACCCTGCTTGAGAATAAATCAGTTTATTATCTGTTTTCCAAGATTTATCTGCTGGACATACTCAGACTTGGGGCAAATCACCTTCAAAGAATATAATGATCATGGATGAATTTGTGAAAATACAGTTCTAAGTAATGACTTGAATCTTGAAGCTGACAAGACATTATTGCAAGTGTAGTTCCTTTATAGTTGGCTGATCAGCCTGTTCAGCTTACTTTTTATTCATCGGTGCCCAGCCTGCTCTGTTCTCACTGCCTCCCCACAGGGTACATCACGGGTATGATCAAGGATGTACACTAGGAAGGTGCTAGTCTTGGCTTGTGTTTAGATCTGCAGTTGCCAAGGTGCTACACACGTTATCAACTATGACATATGATACCAGCCATTTGGATTTTAAATTTGGAACACCATGCCTCAACAGTGGGTGGGTTTTTGTGTTTAATCTTATCCGGGTGCCATAGCAATTTAAGAGGGCCAGTTCAGCAGTAAAACCGCAGCTAGACTGTTCAATTTTGTCTCTCATGTGAGCGAGCCCTTAAAGTTTTTAAAAAAAAGTCCTTCCTAGAAGAGTAGGCCCTTATGGGACTTCTGTTACCTTTTTTAATAGCCCAAAAATCTGCACGATTAAACGTTAACCCCCCCCCCCCCCCCCATGATCTTAATCCGGCATGTTCACGAGTTGTTCTCTGCGGACAGCTGTCAAAAAAAAAAAAGGCAGCCAGCAAACTTTATTAAAACGTTGCTCAGCACTGAGAGATAAAAATAAACATTGTATCGTTTGGTTCTTTTAGATCATGGGTTCTCAACCTGCAGCCCTCCAGCTGTTGCAGAACTACAAGTCCCTTGTAGTTTTGCAACAGCTGGAGGGCCACAGGTTGAGTACCCATGTTTAAGATCTAAGGGATGAACTTCGGTCTGTAAATTAGGTCAGTTTAACCACCTAAAGAGGGAGTCCCACGGAAATGTATTTTTTATTTTTTTAAAAGTCAGCAGCTACAAATACTGCAGCTGCTGACTTTTTTAAAATAAGGACACTCGCCTGTCCCAGGGTCCAGCGATGTCGGCACCCAAGGCCGAACCGTCCCTCGGTCCTCAGATGCTGCCACCGCCATCTTGGGTATGGGAATCAGGAAATGAAGCCTTGCGGCTCCACTTCCCGGTTCCCTACTGCTCATGCACGAGTCGCTCAATGCAATCGGAATGCTCGGTGCTGTCTCTGGGACCCGTGTGTGTCCCAGCAGACAGTGCGGCGGGACAGGAAGAGGCATAGACTCCCGTGAAAGTCTATGCCCGGAAGTGGGTGCAAATACCTGTCTTAGACAGGTGTCTGCACCCCCTCCCCCCTAAAAGGTACCAAATGTGACACCGGAGGGGGGGTGAGTTCCGAAAAGCAGAGGTTCAATTTTAGTGTGAACATCTGCTTTAAAGACTAAACCTTTTTCTGACATTTGCTTACAAAATATCAGTATTTATCCTAGAAAATTACTTGGAACCCCCAAACATTATTGTATATATTTTTTAGCAGAGACCCTAGATAATAATATGGTGGTTGTTGCAATATTTTATGTCACGCTGTATTTTGCGCAGCGGTCTTTCAAAAGCAATTTTTTGGGGGAAAAAATACTTCAATGAATTTGAAAAAACTGAACAGTAAAGTTAGCCCAATTTTTTGTACAATGTAAAAGATGATGTTACACTGCGAGAATCATGATCTTTATTCTAAGCAAAAATAAATAAATTGTGATTCTCGTTTTATCCAGAATTGTGCAGCTCTTCTATCTTTCCAGGTTTTTTTAATCCACCCATCTACTTGCCACAAGATTTATAAAGGGCTGTTGGCCACTGAAATATTTTCATTGGACTGGGGGATGGTGTTTAGAAATGGCTTAGTGCAAAATTAAAATGGAAATGAGGCCCTTAAAGTCCGCGAGGTGTCCCTCACCTGTGCTGGCATCTTCTCCCAGAGTGCCTTTGGATATCTTCATTAGCTGGGGCGGGATGATGCAACTTCTGCTTGTGCAAAGCAGTCCATCATCCCAGCACACAGAGACCATGCCGGCAATGTAAACTGAACTGCACATGCACAGCTCGGTTTACATGCTGCAAAACCCTGTGAGCAGGCAGGAAGGTATGTGAACGAATGGGCTGAAATGTGACTAGCACAGGAACACGTAGCACAATCCTGTGCGATTCACATGCAGTTCCTAGTGTGAATGGGCCCTACATGCAGGAAATGTGTTGAAATTTTTATTGCACTATATTTTCTATTTTGTACTGTTTGACACAGAATCATTTTTACTTTATTGTACAAATGCATTACATCTAATATTTATGGTTATTTTTCATATATAAGTTATATATATTTTAGTATGAGAATATTAGTATAATATTTCAATTGATAAGTCATTAGGTTGCTAAAGGAACCATGACCGTTGCGGAGAAGCCTGTCAGGACAAGCTTACAAGTTAGGCACCAGTGGTCCTTGCATATTCACAGGGTTGACATTAATAGAGTGACTAGTGCCTCATTTAATAAAGACTCCTTAAAGAGCAACCCCACTTTTGTTGAAAAAACCTTCCCCCTCTAGGTGATCTATGTACATTTGCAGGGATTTTTATAAACTATGTTGCAGATTCCTACCTTTTTGTTATTCTTCAGATATAGTTGTTTGTCTGTTTCCCTGTTCTTAGTGAATCTCTATAGGAGTGGTTTTATAATCATCAGCTGCAGCACCTGCAGGGCTGTGAGGAAAGTGGCATGGTCTGCACCTCTTTAGATGTGATTTCCCTTTGGGACTGCAGGGGATGCTCAAAGTCTGACTTGGTGAAGACTTCTGGGAAAATCAGTAAGGCAATTACACAAGCAGGAAATGACATATCTGGGGGGTGTTCTATACACCAGTGGTCATCAACCCTGTCCTCAGGGCCCACTAACAGGCCAGGTTTGCAAGATAACTGAAATACATCACAGGTGATATCATTTGCTGCTCAGTGATTGCCGTATTCTAGTCTGCATCTCCCCCAAGGTAATACATAAAACCTGGCCTGTTAGTGGGCCCTGAGGACAGGGTTGATGACCACTGCTATACACCACCTGTCACAGAAGGCTTCCAGGTAGCCATATTGTATTGCATTTTACAGAAAATACAGTGCTATAGATTGAAAGGGAAAGGTCATATTCAATACCATTCAATTACAATATGACTTGTGTCACAATTGTATATGCTATAAGTAAAAAAATATTATATAGTATTTGCTAAATGAAAGTTGTTACCCTTTAAGTATTGCACATCATGTTTTAATATTGGCACTCTGTAGATAGTGGCTGGGTATAAAATACTTTTTGCTTTGTGGACATCACTCTAGAGCACAGAGGGTTCCTGATTTATGATGTTTTCCTACTGAACCAAAGGCAATCTTTACTTATTGTCTAAAATAATAGTATTTATTTATGTTTGATGGTGTCTGTGAAGGTTCTCATTCATCCTGGTCATGGTATAGATATTAATAAGTCAACTTGCATTGTTCTGTAATGTTATAGATGTTTTTTCTGCTTATCCAAAAGTAGCTTAATGAGTGTCGGGAACATACGGTACCTATTTGTGTTCCATATTTGCGCGGCATGTGACGACGCAAATAAATTGTATACATTGCAGCTAGAGCTGCACAATTAATCGTCAAGAATCGTTATCGTGATCTTCACTAAAGTGTTTCACAATTCTTTCTATGCAAAGAATTCTCTCTGCTCTTCTGAAGCCACAGCCTTCCTTCAAAAGGAAGAGAAAAACTGGGCAGTCTGCCAAGAATCAAAACATTCTTTATCAGTTGAATTTAAGTATAAACTTTGTAACAATTTGTCAACGGAATAGACTTTGTGTAAGTGAAAAAAGTTTAACCACTTAAACACTAAACCTTTTTCTGACATTTGTTGGTTTCAAGTTCAAATAATTTTTTTTTTTGCTAGAAAATTACTTGGAACCCCCAAACATTATTTATTTATATATATATATTATAATATAAATTTTAGTAGACACCCTAGAGAATAAAATGGTGGTTGCAATATTTTATGTCACACTGTATTTGCACAGCGGTCTTTCAAATGCAATATTTTTTTTTTTTACAATGACTTTAATGAATTTTAAAAAAAGAAAAAAAACTAACCAGTAAAGTTAGCCCATTTTTTTTTTTTTTTTTTTGTATTTTTATTTTTTTTTGGTATAATGTGAAAGAGATTTTATGTCATGAGAATCGTGATCTTTTTATTCTAAGCAAAAAAATTCTTCTAATTTTGGCCAGAATCTTGCAGCTCTAATTGCAGCTTACTAGTTCTTAGATGTGGTGGTTGCATTGTTTCCAGTCTTTTCTTACTGGCAGGATCACTAGGTAAAAATAATAGTATCACACTTCCTGTCCTGGGGTGAAAGCGCTCACTCCACTGTATCTATGACGTAACAATGTTGTAACCCTAGGTTGCGCTACCCATTTGGACTTCAAACACCTCTCCCTCTCGTCATCTGCTTTACATTTGGGGCAAAAGGGATTTGTAGTTTACCAAAGATGGCTTGGAAGGCAGATCGCATTGTTTGAGAGTTTACAGGAAGTTACAAGGTTACAGGACTTCAGGCAAGATCAACATTTTCTGTACTTTGCAAAAAAATGCATTTCTCTTAAAAATGAAAACAAATGCAGTCACCACATTTTAAACTGGTAAAATGCAATATACAACCTTCTTGTTCTTTGATATGCTTTGGTGTCCATTCCATATATGGTTTTATCAAATTGATGTAATTCAACATCAGCCATAAATTTTTATTATTATTCAGGATTTATATAGCCCCAACATTTTGCGCAGTGCTTTACAACGTTGGGGCAAACTGTAGATTACACAATGCAATTCAATAGGAGTCAGATGGCCCTGTGCACATATCTCTCTAACAAAAAGACAGGCATTGAGATGTCAGGACGACTTGCTCCGAATGCTGAGCTTCCACAATTTTGTAACAGCTGACAGTACAATGCAGCACATGAGTGGTTGAAGGGACTGCTCTATTCTTTGGAGATCAGCATGTCAGAAAATATCTGTATACATGTATAAAGACCTTGCTCAAATGTGCAAGTTCTGGTTCTTGTGTTCAGTGTGTAGAAGGCCACGCTGTCACATTCAATGCATTATTCTGTTACATTTGTTATTTGTTAGGCAATGTATTGGTGCATTTGTTTCCCCTGTAAGTGCAGTTTTTACATCCAACAATGTGATTGCTTCCTTGACATTTCGCTGACAAGTCTTTTCTTCTTTCTTTTTTTTTTTTTCTAATTTGTTGGACACTTGGCCAACTACTGTATATACCCGAGTATAAGCCGACCCGAATATAAACTGAGGCACCTAATTTTACCACAAAACAATGGGAAAACGTATTGACTCGAGTATAAGCCTAGGGTGAGAAATGCGCAGCTACTGTAAGGCCCCTTTTACACTGGGGCGGTGCGGGCATCGGCGGTAAAGCAGCGCTATATTTAGCGCTGCATTACCGTTGTTTTAGCAGCGGTATTTGGCCGCTAGCGGGGCAGTATTGCCGCTCTGTACCATTGAATACACCGCTCCAAAGATGCTGCTAGCAGGACTTTTTTTTACCGTCCTGCTGGCGCACCGCTTTTTTCAGGCGCTATACAGGCACTATTTTTAGTGCTGTAGCGCCTGAAAAACGCTTCCGTGGAAAAGAGGGTCAACAATGCCCATTTGCAGCCTCGCTGTGCCCATTTGCAGCCATAGGTCCCCCGAACTTCAAACTCGGTAGTTAAGGGTTCCTAGATGCCCCCTAGCTGCAGTCAATTTGGGGTCTCTGGACCCAAAGGGTCCCAAAATTACATTGCTGCAGATGGACACAGTTGACCGATTTTTGAGGCCCCGTATCTAGAGGCCACTTGGTGCTAGGAACCCGAAATGTGGTGTGCAAACGAAGTGGAACTAGAACTACAACAAAGCTGGGGTTCCTAGCACCAAGTGTCCCTGAGATACGAGGCCCCAAAGTCGGTTTGCAAAATGTCATTCTCTGCTGCAGAAAAGTGCTTGACTCGAGTATAAGCCAAGGGGGCCATTTTCAGCACAAAAAAATGTGCTGAAAAACTCGGCTTATACTCGAGTATATACGGTAATTACTTTTCTTAAAGTGCAACTTCACTCTACAGGGTTTTAATTAATGCTGACCAAACACTGACCAAGTACTGTCTAAAGCCTTGTGGTTTTGTGGGGGTGGTAAAAAAACGCACAGCTGACACATGTTTTTAAAGCTCCGCACACCTGGGGGTGCCCAGAAAAAGTCACATTCAGCAGCCACTATCACCCTCTAAATGTGACCTATTTAACTGAAATGGGGCTGTGCCACTATGCCCCCCCCAAAAAAAACAAGTACAATGGCGCAGGTATCCAGGGATTAAAACAGGTAGTGAGGATGTGCCCCATCCTTACCGATTGTCAGACATCCTCCTGAACGATCCACCACAGATCGTGTAAACGAGCCCTAAGAGCAGACACTACAAAATTCCTGCTGGTTCTTTTTTATTAGTGGAAAAAAAACTTCTGTATTCCTCTTTAAATTTTCCTTTTGTTACTGGGACCTGACTTTCTCTGACTTCGTGGCTATGCCCTGCTAACTGCCATTCCACTACCCAAAGGTCAAGGGCAGTAAGGGCTCTCACAGGAAAAAGTGCTAGAAGCTGGTGGAGGTTATCCATGAAGTCCAGAAAAGTCTGTCCCTCCAGTGACAAGATGAAATGGAAAAGGAGAGGAAAGTAAAGTGTTTCCTGGTTGATAAAAGTAATAACATAACATGGCAAAAATGTCAGAACCAGTGCCAAGGAACCTAGTTGCTGGAGTGGTAAAAGCACCGTTCGAAGCTGTAAACGGTATACAAATGGGTAGCTTACCACCCTGGTCAAGTCATAAAGCACACCTCCTGCACTCTTATACAGCAGCGCTGCTCTCCTCCCAGCAAGTATATGGATAATATGCCAGCTTTCTACTTTTCACAGCTACCATCCAGCTTGTCAAAAAACTAGCCTTCTCTATGAAAACCTAGGCTGTATAGTATGTGAAAAGTAGCGCAGGCCAGCTATCAAAATGGTGTGCTAGTTTACCTTAAAGTGATATTAATATCAAGGTTTGATGTTTATTTCAATTTTAAAAAGGGGATATACTTGCCTGCTCTGTGCAATGGTATTGCACAGAGCAGTCCCATACCTCTTCTTTGGTGGTCCCCCCACTGGCGTCTTCTTATCCTCCCTTCTTCTGCCTCTCTGAATGCCCCCATAAACACACACACCTCGCTCCTCACCTCACAGGATGCAAGGAATGCATGAAGGTGTGTGTGTGATATCTCTCTCTCTCTCTCTCTCTCTCTCTCTCTCTCTCTCTCTCTCTCTCTCTCTCTCTCTCTCTCTCTCTCTCTCTCTCTCTCTCTCTCTCTCTCTCTCTCTCTCTCTCTCTCTCTCTCTCTCTCTCTCTCTCTCTCTCTCTATTGGCTACTGGCCTCTCCGTAGTCCCATCGTACCTGTTGTCACCTCGTTCGTTCGGAACGATCAGATTTTTTTAGCCAAATTTGTCCGACCGTGTGTTTGCAACACAAGTTTAGACAAAATCCGGAATGTCCGACCACGTGTACAAGGCATAAGAGGATAAATAAAAAATCATACAATCTCATATACACTATCCTATACCCACAGTTGATCAAGAGGAAGGCAGAAGACCCCAGCAAAGCATGAACCAATTTGCTTCTGAAGGGGGGAAATTCTTTCCTGATCCCCCGAGAGGCATTCGGATATTCCCTGGATCAATTTTACCTATAAATGTTAATACCCAGTAATATTATGTACATTTAGGAAAAATCCAGTCCTATTTTTAAAGCAATCTACTGAGTTAGCCAGAACCACCTCAGAAGGGAGTCTATTCCACATCTTCACAGCTCTTATGCCGCGTACACACGATCTGAATTCTCGTCGGAAAAAGCTCTGATGGTTTTCCAGACGGAATTCCGCTCAAGCTGTCTTGCCTACACACGGCCACACCAAATTCCGACTGTCAAGAATGTGGTGACATGCAACACTACGACGAGCCGAGAAAAAAATCAAGTTCAATGCTTCCAAGCATGCGTCAAATTGTTTCCAAGCATGCGTAGGAAGTTTGCATTTCGGAATTGCATACACACGATCGGAATTTCCGATAGAAAGTTTTTCCGTCTGAAAAATTGAGAACATGCTCTTAAATTTTTGCTGGGGGGAATTCGGCCAGCAAAATTCCGATGGAGCCTACACACATGGTCGCATTTTCCAATGAAAAGCTCTTATCGGTCTTTTGCTGGCGGAAATTCCGATCGCGTGTACGCGGCATTACTGTGAAGAAACCTTTCCGTATTTGGAGATTAAATCTTTTTTTTTCCTCCTAGATGTAAAGAGTGCCTCCTTGTCCTCTATGATGACTTTTTAAAGTGAATAACTCAACACCAAGTTCACTATATGGACTTTACATTTATCAATATTAAACCTCATTTTCCACATGGTCCCCCAATGGAACGGTGCATTGAGGTCGGCTTGTAAGTTGGAGACATCATGTAAGGACGTTATTCCAGTGCATTGCTTGGTGTCATCTTAAAAGACTGAAATGGTACTTTTAATCCCAGACCCTATATCATTTATAAAGATATTAAAAAGTAAGGGTCCCAGCAGTGAACCTTGCGGTACACCACTGATAACCTTAGACCATTCAGAGTAAGCATCATTAACCACTACTCTGAATTCGGTCTTTTAGGCATTGATTGCTGTATAAATGACAATGGTCCCAAAAATGTCCGATGTGTCCGCCATAAACCACAACACACGTCACAGCCCAAAACCCCTCCCTCCCCCAGTTTTCTATGCATTTACAAATTGATCTTTCCAAAAAAATATTAATAAAAAATGCTGTATAAATGACAATGGTCCCAAAAATGTCCGATGTGTCATAATGTCGCAGTCACAATAAAAACTTTTGCGCAAACTAATAAAAAAAAACTAATAAAAATGCTGTAAAACTATCCCCTATTTGTAAACGCTATAACTTTTGCGCAAACCAATCAATAATCATATGTATCGGCCTAAACTGAGGAAAAAAAATGTTTTTTTATCTATTTTTGGGGGATATTTATTATAGCAAAAAGCAAAAAATATTGCATTGTTTTCAAAATTGTCGCTCTATAGCGCAAAAAATAAAAACCGCAGGGGCGATCAAATACCACCAAAAGAAAGCTCTATTTGTGGGAAAAAAGGACGCCAATTTGTTTGGGAGCCACATTGCAATTGTCAGTTAAAGCGACGCAGTGCAAATCGCAAAAAGGGGCTGGTCCTTTGGCTGCCAATTGGTCCGGGGCTGAAGTGGTTAACCACTACTCTGAATTCGGTCTTTTTAGCCAGTTTTCTATGCATTTACAAATTGATCTTTCCAAGCCTGTAGACCTTACCTTACACATGAGCCGTGTGTGCGGATGTGTGTCAAACTCTTTTTCAAAATCCAAGTATACCACATCTACAACCACCCCTCTGTACAAGGTTTCACTTACCACCTCAAAAAAATAAATCAGGTTTGTCTGACCACTTCTGTCTTTCATGGATCTGTCTGTTGCTTAAAATACTTTTTTCCAGCAATGTGGTCTTTTATTAAACTCTTCCTGACTATAGAAGTTAAACTAATAGGTCTATAAATGGACATAGCATAAGGGGTTGCAGGGGTCACCATCGAACCCCCGCCCCTAGCTCCAGGGGGCCCCTGCAGCTTCCCTGTCATATATTATCATATCCTCCACAAAGCCCAGCTCCGATCTGCCCTAGGGCCCCACAGCCACGCTCCAGTACTGGGTTTCCACTTTACTTTCCACAGTTCACACTCCTCTGTTCCCGTTGGCTGAGGAGAAGCTGTGAGCCATTTCCTGAATGGAGAGGAGCATGGGGTGAGAACATCCCAGGATGGGGAAGTGTCTGTGCTGTGTGCTGACAACATGGAATGGTACCTGAGCTCAGCGAGTTAGGAGGAGAGCGCCGTCCTGTAGCCACGATGGGACCGTTGTCACTGGTGAGGCAAGACGCCGCTCAGTGTCACCTACTCACCAGCTGGGATTCTCTGTAACCTCCACCCGGAGATGTCCACTTACCACACTTCCCTGACAACTGAGGAAAAGACACACACCTCCAGGTGGTGACCTTCCCCCAACACCTGCCAACACAGAAATTGCTAAAACAAAATCCCTTAACACCTCTTGAGGGGCTGCAGGCTCCTGATTTTGTGTCACATGGCTTCCCCCCCCCCCAGATCTAAGTTGCGCCCCCTACTGCTCAGCCACGATCTGCACAGGATGTATATGCCTACTGCAACTACCCTGCCGTTCCGAACAGAGAATTTCACAGGTCAGAACGGCAACATAAAATCCAGATCTACCCTGTGAAGGCTGACAGACAGTGTAAAGGAATGTGATTTCAGCCCGTGTATTGGGGGGGGGGGCTGTGTACAGTACTGAGATAGGAAAGGAGCTCTGGCAAATGACCTATTATTATTTGGTAAAGACTTTGATCCCTTTTTAAATATGGGCACCACATTGGCCTTATGCCAGTCCAGTGGTACCATTCCAGTCTCTAAAAATTAGAAACAATGGCTTTGAAATTACAGAGCTAAATTCTTTTACGATCCTTAGGTGGATGCCATCTGATGCTTTATCCACCTTTTATTCTGTCTAAATATTTCTGGACCATATCACTTTTGAGCCATTGTGGATAATTTGGGGCTGTGTCACTACCACCCCCATTATGGACATGAGCTCCCCCATACTCCTTTGTATACACAGAGCTGAATAAAGTATTTTCATAAATTTGTCTTTTCTATGTCCCCAGTCACCCACTACAGATTATTTTGTGAAGGGCCTCAGATATGACCTTTTTACTATTCATATAATTGAAGCTTAGAGGTAAAAATAGTTTCATATTTTTTTTTTCCCCCCAAAGGTCCAAATCGCATGACAAGTCGCATCCTATAGTCGGCAATGGAACTGTTCAAATCTGTGCAGCAGCGACTTGGTACCGCATTGATTTGAGAAAAAGTTGCACTATTTTTGGCAATTTCAGGTGCGACTTGCATAGACATCTGAGCATGAAGTCGCACAGATGTCAGCCAAGTCGCACTGATATGTGGCTTGGAAATCCATGCAATTTCAAGGCAAGTTGCACAATTTTCAAACCTTCATTCAGTGTGAACGGGGGCTTAGGTAGATATTGAATCTTACAAATTAAGTGTGTGACCATATGGATTTTCAATCAAAGATGGTCTGAAATAAACACTTCTGTCGTACTTTCTCTATCCATATTCAATTCTTTGTAACATTAGTGTCACAAGAGCATCCTGTCATAGATAATTACTTTCATAAAGAGTTTATATACATAGATAAAACCTCTTAAATACAATTTCATCCAAAACCATGATTTCCCTTTTTATTGCGCAGTAACCCATAGCAACTAGTTGTCATCCATCTTCTGACTGTAGCAGACTGCATTCTGATTGGCTGCTATGGGTTACTACACTTAAGAATTAAACTCCTTTATTGGATACATCTGCTAATGTGAGTTGCAAAAGTATCGGTTTCATATGAATACAGAATTTATTGATGCATTTTTATCCAGGGCAAACCAAGTCAAAATGTACTCGGATGTTGTAATAAATGTTGTTGAACAAGGTATGGCGCGATCTTCTGAAGTTGTACGAGCATCTTTTACATTGCCATTACATGAACTATGAAGTGGTTTCATGCTCTGGCTATTTTGGTATCTATCTGAAGGTCTGTTACTAAAACAGGATTCCTCCTCTTGTTTACAGAGATAAAAGCAGAGCTTGTGAATGGCAGCCTTTTGCGTAGGACTTAACCACATTATCTAGTATGTGTCATATATTAGATAATAGATGCTTGTATGAAAATCTGGTGTACATTCAGATTTCTAAAATTTTTCTACTTCTTAAAAAGGAACTGCAGTCTGCTCACATAATTTGTAATAAAAACATCTTTGCCATTCTGAAGCTTCCCTCCAACCACTTTGCATATTATTTTATATATACTGTGATTCAGTACTTGCCAAATATGCTACAGAAATCTCCCTCCACTGAGTCTGGCTGCATCCATTTTAACTGTGGGCAGCTGAAGCTGCTGCCTGTTTACTTCCTGGATTTACACAGAGGCACACCTCTAGCTCTCATTGGCCCGCTTATGATGCATCCCCCTCCCTTCCTGGCAAACTCTCAGGAGAGAGAGAGAGAGCGCTGTGCGTGATGTTATAAGCCTAGGCCAATGACCAGACAAGAAACAGGAAGTGGGCTGTATAAGGTATTTACTGGCAGAAAAAAAAATATGTTCTACTATCCAAATTAAAAACAAGGGCAGAGGATTTAATAGATGGAGAGTTGAAAAAAATGACTGAAGGTCTGTTTTAACACCTTAATATTCTTATGTTGTATCCTTCTTTGATCTGTAAGCGTGTGGAGCCCCTTGACACACATGGATGCTAGATTCATCCTAACTTAACGGAAGCTGCCAGTCATGCAACACCTTTTACACTGCAGCAGCAAAATGGGGTAGAAAGGAAAGGGTTAAAAACCTAAGGGTGCCCAGGTCAGCAAGGAACAGGTTAAATGCCCCCTCTCATACCTGCTACACAAGGGGGAGGGGGGGGGATTGTGATGCATCCACAGGGTGAAACTGCACAGACGGAAACCCTGCACAGGTGATCGAATCACACACAGGCAGCTCACAAGGATGTTATTGCAGAGCATATACCTGTGGTGATTGCACACAGCATTTAGACCTATTTCACACTTGGACGGTTTTCAGGCACTTTAGCTCTGGACAGCCTCCCATTCATTCAAGTGTGACTTTTCACACTGAGGTGGTGCGCTGGCGGGACGTACTGAAAAGTCCTGCAAGCAGCATCTTTGGGGCGGGTTGGGGCCGCTGTATTTAGCATTCCCAAAGCGTCCTGCCCGTTGGAATGAATGGGCAGTGCATGCAAAACGCTTCATAAGCACCGCAATGCGGGCGTTTTTAGCCCCTTCTTTGGGTTTAAAAGCGCCGCTTAAACAGCGGTAAAGCACTGACAAAACGAGTGGTGCTTTACCGCGAACATGGCAGCGGCCCCAGTGTGAAATGGGTTTTGGGAAACTGCTGCAAGCTGCCCACAGAGAAATCCCAATCGACAGTACTGATCACTGATTATATTTCTCCACTGTAATGACGCCACCGTCACCCACAGTCCCTGGGCAGGAGTAACCCAGGGATGCCAGGCCGGAAGAGAAAGCAGCGGCTTGGAACGCAAATGTGCTCCAGCCAGGGAAGAAAACAAATGCACAAAAACTTGCATGAAAGTCATACCTGAATGTTATACAATGTAACAGTTGTCCATTACCACTGGTCAAAGTGATATCCAAGTCGAACCCATCCAAAATTGCATTAAAGTTGCACTTCAAAGTTGGCGCAACTTTTTTTTTTTTTTTTTTTTTTTTTTAAGGTGCTCATCCTGCTCTTCTTTTTTTTTTGCCAGTCTTAGGAGCTTTAGTTATGTAACTACTATGCTGCTCACTATTCTCCTTACTGGAAGCTCTGTGAGGAAGCAAAGCCTTGCCTCTACCAAGATGTCCTCCTCCAACCAGTTCATAACGAGACATAGTGTTGGGGAAAGGTCATCTTCAGGAAGACCGCATGCAAAGATGGTGGACTAGTTTTTGGCTGTATGGAGTAGATTATTAAAACTTGGGAGTGCAAAATCTGGTACAGCTTTGCATAGAAACCAGTCAGCTTCCAGGTTTTATTGTCAAAGCTTAATTGAACAAGCTGAAGTTGGAACCTTATTGGCTACTAAGCAGAGCTGCACCATATTTTGCACTCTCCAGTTTTAGCAAATCAACCCCTATGTCTGTCTCTTTTAAAGTAGTATTCAACCCTCAGTTGTTGTGTTTTTATTTTATTTTTATTTTTTTTATTTTTTTAGAATAACCCTTTGAGCACAGTACAGGCTCTTTCACACGGCGTGTCCGTGTACGGAGCCCGCTCTGCTCAGCAGGGGTTCGCTCTGTCGATCCCCGCTGAGCAGGCAGATGACAGGTATGTCTCTGCACTCTGTGCAGGGACGGACCTGTCAGAGTGCCGCTCTCCTCTATGGGGGATCGGATGATGACGGACTGTAGAGTCCGTCGTCATCCGATCCGCAGACGAATGGAAAAATAGGGCTTTCCTCCGTCGCACTTTTTTGGGTTGGATGTCAGCGGACATGTCTCCGCTGACATCCGTCCCTCCATAGAGGTCTATGGAGTATCAGTTCAGGTCCGCCTAAAAAACTGACAGGCGGACCTGAACGGACCCCAGCACTTGCAGTTTACAACTTTCCAATTCTTTTGGCTCCTGCTCTCTGTGCCGCCTCCCTGAACTTCTGCCCCTCACAGGAAAGAATGATCAGTGCAGTCTCCAGGCAGTCTATTCACTTGGAAAATGGAAGGGTTTGGGGGGAGGGGGGCGTGGGTGTGGAGGAAGGAGCAGCAGGGGAGTGGTTTGCCATCTTAGGTTACAGGGTTGTCTTTCTATTGATGCACACAGTGTAGGGAGACAACTGTAGTCTCTGCATGCAAGAGTGGGTTCATGGGATGCTACAAGAGACGGGAGCCTCTCTGAAACAGGAAATCTGGGGCAGCGGTCATGGCATCAGCTTAAATCAGAACATAGCCAAGGATTGAAAGATAAGGACGCTGCATATTCAGTAAGTGATTAAATCGGCTGATGAAAGTGCTTAAAGCTGAGGGTTTAATATCACTGTAACTCTAGAGAATTGAATGCATGAAAAAACAAGAGATCAGCAAATTCTGAGAGGCTGCAACCCCCATTTCTGGCACCAGGTTTCTTTCAACAATCAAAAATAATTTAGATGATGCATCCACCTTAATAAAATGTATGTTTGATAAATACATACTTGCCCATATCTGCCTGTCGTGTTTATGTATGTATATGATTTCATGAGCTCTTATAAGAAACTATAATTTGCTGTCCTCTAATCGTGTCCTTTGACCTGGACTTCTGTTCCCGGTGAGGATTTGTCTTCTGCGACCTTTGGATTAACTTCTTTGTCTGCCGATTTGTGTTTACTGCTTGTAATTTAACTAATGAGTTGCTTTTGGGCTTGTTTACTTGTAGTCATTTGTTAGTGTTTGGTAGGAAAAAGCTAAAGTGAATTAAAAGTCAACAAGATTGTCTGTCTGATGTAGGTGCTTCTTGCCTCAAGCGCAGCTTGTTCAATCTACAGCCTACAACGCCTCGGCATTTTAACTAGTCTTTAAAGATCTCTAGTTCATGTAGAACTTATAACAATGGCTTCAACCGTTGTACACATGTGGAAGAATTAGAAAAAAGCTTGGATGTCTGGACATCCTCTTCAGCTAGTCAGATCTAAAGGAGATCTAGAAGTCACAGCTTGCGCTTTAATTTTATAACCATAGCATTGTAATGGTCAAAGGAATAAATACAAGAAGGACTCTGCAATAGAGCATACACAGAATTGTATATAGACATTTTGGCAAGTTATCAGATTGCTGAAGACAAATAAATTCTCAGGAATAAGCACAAAATAATAAAGCAAATATTTAAATATAATGTTTACATGTGTATATTCATACAGCATAAAACTTCTCTTTCTTTGGCCACCACTGCTGCTCAGATATTTGCTAGGTCTAAGGCAGTATCTGCTACCTGTTTCTTAGCAAGGAAAGATGCAAATTCTGCCACCAATGCCAATACAAAGGCAATCAGTTCACCATTAGGTCCGCTCTGCCAGTCAAATTTTAAAGTGGTTGTAAAGGCACAATGTTTTTCAAAAGTCTTGTGTGCAACAGCCCCCCTAATACTTAACCTGAGCCCCATCTCGATTCAGCAATGTCCACAAGAGCCTTGCTATTGCCATTGGCTCCCGCTGCTGTCAATCACAGCCAGTGAGCCAATCAGGAGACACACAGAGCCGCGGCTCGGGGGCTCGCCTACTTGGGTGCAACCACAGGAAGCTGCTTGCTGTGGGGGGCGCCCAACAGGAGGGAGGAGCCAGGAGCACCAGCATGGGACCCAAGAAGGGGAAGATCAGGGATGTATGTATGTTTGTTTTTATTTATTTTTAAACACGGCTTTAATATAGCTTTAACCACTTGCTTACTGGGCACTTAAACCCCCTTCTTACCCAGACCAATTTTCAGCTTTCAGCACTGTCACTCTTTGAATGACGATCATCATTTTTTTTTCACACAAATAGAGCTTTCTTTTGGTGGTAATTTTGCAAACGGGTAATTTTTCTCCTTCATTGATATACGCTGATAAGGCGGCAGTGATGGGCTCCACTGATGGGCACAGATGGGCTCCACTGATGGGCACAGATAAGGCGTTACTGATGGGCACAGATAAGGCATTACTGATGGGCACAGATAAGGCGGCACTGATGGCCACTGATAAGATGGCACTGATGGGGGGGGGGGTGGCACTGATGCGTGCCACTGGTGGGCAGCCCTGATTTGTGACATTGATGGGTGGTGCTGGTGGGCACTGGTAGGTGGCACTGGTGGGCACAGATGACTCTGCGGCTGCTCTCCTTGATCGGGAACGATGTCCCTCTGACAGCCGCTGGTGATTGGCTCTGTTTACATCACACGATCAGCTGTCATTGGCTGACAGTTGATCATGTGGTAAGGGGTCGGGATCGACCCCTTACTCCGATCTGTGATCCAGCGAGTCTCATAGACTCACTGATCACAGAGCGTGATGGCCGCTCGAGCACGGGAGGATGTCTATTGATGCCCTCCAGGCAAAGTAGGCCCACGCTGTAGCCGTCATTTGGCTATAGCGCAGATCTGATGCGTTTTACGCTCCAATTTGCTCAGCAAGTCAAAACTTGGAGGAATCTTTAGCAGCTTGGTGCAGACTAAGGGCCAGTTCACACCATAGAAACGCAGTCCGGATGCGTTCCAGGTGCTTTTCTGTATACACGTTTTTGGTGTGTTTTTGATGCAGTTCAGTGCTTTCCCCCCCCCCCCCCCTCTTTTTTTTTTTCTTAACCCTAAATAAGGACAAGTGTGTTGCAGTGCATTTTTGGTGCGTTCCAGTGCGTTTTTGATGTGTTTTACAGCGTTCCAGTACAGACCAGTGCAGAAAAAATGCAGCATGTTCTACTTTTTTTTCTGGACCTGGAACGCACTGGAACTGACCGCACTGGTGTGAACTATGCCATTAAAAACCATATAACCTACTTTCCATGCGTTTTTGATGCAGAAAAAATGCACTGGACTGCATGTGGTGTGAACTGGCCCTAAGGGAGTGCAGGGAGGGATAAGGTGCTTTAAAGCGGATTTCCAGCTTTTCATGAAGTTTAAATATTCCAGTGTGTGCTATATAAACTGTAAAGCCTCAGCTACATACAGTATATAGCACTGTGTTCCGGCAGAAGGTTGGGAACTTCTCACCTCATTCCTGGAACAAAATCGAGTCTGGCTGAGCACTGCTCCAGCTTTTTAACCTCTTGGGGCCAGGGCCAGATTAAGAACATCGTGGGCCTGGTGCTGAGGATTTTGGTGGGGCCTTTTATAAACAATAAATTAATAAATAAAAATGCAAACAATTTTTTGTTTTAACAAATTAAATTAAAAAGAGAGGGAGGATGAGAGAGAGAGAGAGAGAGAGAGAGAGAAAGGGGATGAAAGAGGTGTGAGGGGTAAGGGAAAGAGGATGAGAAAGGGGGGATGAGAGAAAGAGGATGCACATGAGCATGTGTGGGAATGACATCAACACAGCCCGGCCAAGGCAAGTGACCGAAGGCACAGAACCCGGAAGGAAGACGATGGAAGCGCCCGGGTCGGATTGATCACAGCACAGCACTGGAGGGCTCAGTCTGACAATTTAAGTGTACCCTAATGTGCTAATATGCTGTGCATACTTGTACATTATGGCATAACCTACCTAAGGGCCTCTAAAAAAATAGTAATGTTAGAAAAGTTTACTACCGCTTTAATATCATTGGAATCCAGGAGCCTCTCATGGGGCCCTCTACTGACCCGCATAGTTGCCAACATTTCAAAAATATTTTCAGGGACACTTTTCTACAAGTGCTATATTTAGAGTAGCTGACATCACCCATGTTCCTCTATACATCACAATAGTAATTACAAAATTAAATAAGTACTAATAATGGGGCAATTTTAAAGAACTGTTTTTGTGGGTAAGAGGCATAGGGGAGGAGAATGGATGGTATAAAAGTGGGAAGTATGTGCAGGTGAGGGAGAGGAATGTGGAGGGTCTAACAGTGGGCACTATGTACATGAGAGGAGTGCGGAGGGTATGGCAGAAGGCACTATGTACAGGAGAGGAGTGTGAAGAGTATGACAGTGGGCAGTATGCACAGCAGAGGAGTGTGGAGGCTATGACAGTGAGCAGTATGTACAGGAGAGGAGTGTGGAGGATACGACAGTGGGCACTATGTACAGGAGAGAAGTGTATGACAGCGGGCACTATGTACAGGAGAGGAGTGTGTAGGAAATGACAGCGGGCGCTATGTACAGGAGAGAAGTGTGGAGAGTATGACAGTGGGCACTATGTATAGGAGAGGAGGATGAAGGAATCTGGGAAGGAAAAATGTAAAGGTTTGTGGAAGGCTGTTTAGGGACTGTGTAGTGGTTAAGCGGGCCATACATGGATTGAAATTGCACCAATTAAGCAGAGACCAGCCATAGTCGATCTATGTATGGGCTACCTGGTTTTACACAAGTCAACCTATTAACCGACTTGAGTACAACCAGCCTGTCAGGTTTTCCCCAAAACAATCAGTGCTGCCAGCTATAGTTAGCAACACTGATCATCGTATTCACTGGCAGAACACAATAACACTGCAGGAGTGATTCCCCCATTCACAGGTCAGCAGGTGAGAGGGTGTGTGGGGACAGGCTGGGGAGAGATACTAGTCAGTGGCTGGGTAGGCACTGGTTAGTATCAGATCCAGATACACACAGGTTACATATGCCACGATCGTTAGAGTGAGAACAATAATTCTAGCCTTAGACCTCCTCTGTAACTCTAAACATGTAACCTGTAAAAAAATTAAAGCATCGATTGGTACACAAAAAATATCGTGCTAACTTTAGTGTTTTTTTTTATGAATGAAACAGTTTCTTTCCAAAAAAAATGTTTGAAAAATTGCTGCACAAATATGTAACATAAAAAGTTGCAAAGACCACCATTTTATTCCATAGGGTGTCTGCTAAAACAACATATATAATGCTTGAGGCTTCTGAGTAATTTTTCTATCAAAAAAATTATGATTTTTACATGTAGGAGAGAAGTGTCAGAATTGGCCTGGGTGGCAAGGGGTTAATTATCATAAGTAATATACAAACAATTATTATAAGCCCTGTGAGTTCATCCTCTCAGTCTTCGGCAGAGTGTTCCAGCTTGTATTTATACTGGCCACTCTGTATGTAGCTTCTGATCGACTGCGCAAGCAACCCCATATCTCCAGAACCATAGATGATAGCAGCCCCATATTTTAACCAGTGCTGGAGTAGGTCTTTAGCTACCTACTCCAGCACTGTGGGGTCTCTGTGACTCCTGATCGTTGAGCTACAACCCTCGAAGTCGATTTTTTTTTTTTTTTTTAGAATTTTTTTTTTTTTTTTTGGGACAAATGGGCCTATCTTGAGAAAGGGGCCTGGAGCTGCAGCTCCAATGGCCCCTATGTTAATCCGGCCCTGCTTGGGGCACAGAGAAGGTAAGTATTACATGTTTGTTAGTTTAAAAAAAACACCTGTGCACCTCATACAGGACAAAAGAATTGATCAAATTCGCCGTATCGCAGTAGTATGAACCTAGGCTAAAGACTGGGCCCTGATGCTAGCTGACTGAAGAACTAGGGCTAAAGACTGCTTACTCAGCTGCTTCACAAAAACTTTGCCTATTGCCCATAGTAAGAGGTACAGTGCCTTGCGAAAGTATTCGGCCCCTTGAACTTTTCAACCTTTTGCCACATTTCAGGCTTCAAACATAAAGATATAAAATTTTAATTTTTTGTGAAGTGGAACGAAATCTATTGGATATTTTAAACTTTTTTTAGCAAATAAAAACTGAAAAGTGGTGCGTGCAAAATTATTCGGCCCCTTTACTTTCAGTGCAGCAAACTCACTCCAGAAGTTCAGCGAGGATCTCTGAATGATCCAATGTTGTCCTAAATGACTGATGGTGATAAATAGAATCCACCTGTGTGTAATCAAGTCTCTGTATAAATGCACCTGCTCTGTGATAGTCTCAGGGTTCTGTTGAAAGCGCAGAGAGCATCATGAAGACAAAGGAACACACCAGGCAGGTCCGTAATACTGTTGTGGAGAAGTTTAAAGCCGGATTTGGATACAAAAAGATTTCCCAAGCTTTAAACATCCCAAGGAGCACTGTGCAAGCGATCATTTTGAAATGGAAGGAGTATCAGACCACTGCAAATCTACTAAGACCTGGCTGTCCCTCTAAACTTTCAGCTCAGACAAGGAGAAGACTGATCAGAGATGCAGCCAAGAGGCCCATGATCACTCTGGATGAACTGCAGAGAACTACAGCTGAGGTGGGAGAGTCTGTCCATAGGACAACAATCAGTCGTACACTGCACAAATCTGGCCTTTATGGAAGAGTGGCAAGAAGAAAGCCATTTCTCAAAGATATCCATAAAAAGTCTCGTCTAAAGTTTGCCACAAGCCACCTGGGAGACACACCAAACATGCGGAAGAAGGTGCTCTGGTCCGATGAAACCAAAATCGAACTTTTTGCCCACAATGCAAAACGATATGTTTGGCGTAAAAGCAACACAGCTCATCACCCTCAACACACCATCCCCACTGTCAAACATGGTGGTGGCAGCATTATGGTCTGGGCCTGCTTTTCTTCAGCAGGGACAGGGAAGATGGTTAAAATTGAGGGGAAGATGGATGCAGCCAAATACAGGACCATTCTGGATGAAAACCTGTTGGAGTCTGCAAAAGACCTGAAAGTGGGACGGAGATTTATCTTCCAACAAGACAATGATCCCAAACATACAGCAAAATCTACAAAGGAATGGTTCACAAATAAACGTATCCAGGTGTTAGAATGGCCAAGTCAAAGTCCAGACCTGAATCCAATCGAGAATCTGTGGAAAGAGCTGAAAACTGCTGTTCACAAACGCTCTTCATCCAACCTCACTGAGCTCGAGCTGTTTTGCAAGGAAGAATGGGCAAGAATTTCAGTCTCTCGATGTGCAAAACTGATAGACATACCCCAAGCGACTTGCAGCTGTAATCGCAGCAAAAGGTGGCTCTACAAAGTATTAACGCAAGGGGGCCGAATAATTTTGCACGACCCACTTTTCATTTTTTTTATTAGTTAAAAAAGTTTCAAAAATCCAATGGATTTCGTTCCACTTCACAATTGTGTCCCACTTGTTGGTGATTCTTCACAACAAATAAAAATTTTATATCTTTGTTTGAAGCCTGAAATGTGGCAAAAGGTTGAAAAGTTCAAGGGGGCCGAATACTTTCGCAAGGCACTCTCTTTAGAGAGTCTTAAATGTCATTGCTGTCATTATTATAGAGTGTACTGTATATAGCCTATTGTTTACAGAGGAGTTATAGCAGTATTGATTATCATTGCTGTTATGTTTTCTAATGCCATTACTTATTGCTAATTTTGTGGATTACCAGGTTTACTCTAATTCAGCTGCATAGAACTCTATTCTGTGCTGCTACAGCATAGTGAACTTGTTGTCTAGTGAACGGTTATTAACCTAATCTACTTACTCGTTTATGTGCATGCTGCTATTTACTGCAGTTCTTGACAATATATTGGGGTCCCTTGCCACTAACTAGTCTGATGTTTGTTTTTTGATATTGAACCTTACTTGTGTGCAGGGTATCTATATTTGTGCTCCCAGTAGCAGTTCAGTATCCATTTGCTCAACCTGGTGTGTTAGTGTGAGGCTGAAGAACAGAGAACCCAGTCTAGCAAGCGGCTCCTACGGGGGTAGCACTATAATTGCATTTTTGTTTATTACTGCATTCAAATATATAACAACCTGAAAGTGTTTAATGTTTAGTGGTAAGGCAAAATGTGTATTCACTAAAAATACACAACAGGTTTACTTTAATGCCATTACACTGGCTAACAAAAGGTCTGCATTCATGTAATGCCACTGGCTGAAACTAGAACAGCACCCTTGTGTTATCACTTATCAGTTATTACTGTTGAACAAAGGGGTCAAGCCAGTCTGACCATAATGTAGCCAGACACGCTTGCACAGGCAAATGTTTCCTGTATTTGAAAGTGGCTTACTCATGTATTGTACAAAAAAAAAATATTTTTATTCTGTATCTGTTTGATGAAAGATTTGCCTGGAACACATTTATATTGAGAGGGTTCCAATATACGGGAGCTGTTGGTGACATATTTACTGTAGAGCCTGCAGCATCTGACAGGTTCACAGTGCAACTTTCCCTTATCTAAGTGGCTTTTTGCATGCTTTATGCTTACATTCCATCAAAACTACTGTAAGTTTATATTTGTGAGAACTGTACATTTGTTTCTGTACATTGTTGCTGTATTCCACTTTTTTCATTACCCCTTTCAAAAATGTTATGCTCACCTAGCAAAAATTGTTATTGTGTTACAAGGTGGTCATTATTATTATTATTATTATTATTATTATTATACAGGATTTATATAGCGCCAACAGTTTGTGCAGCGCTTTACAACATGAGGGCAGACAGTACACTTACAATACAAATCAATACAGGAGGGATCAGAGGGCCCTGCTCGTTGGAGCTTACAATCTAGAAGGGGGGGGGGGGGGGTCAAGTGGAAACCAAAGGTAATAACTGTGGGGGGTGAGCTGATGGAGAAAATGAAAATACAGTTGTTAGGTGTGGATAGGGTAGGCTTCTCTGAAGAGAAGGGTTTTCAGGGATCGTCTAAAAGCTAATAAAGTAGGAGATAAGTGGACAGATTGGGGTAGGACATTCCATAGGATTGGAGAGGCTTTGGAAAAGTCCTGGAGGCGAGCATGGGAGGAGGTGACGAGGGAGCTAGAGAGCAGGAGGTCTTGAGAGGAACGAAGAGAACGAGTAGGTTGGTATTTAGAGACTAGGCTAGTGATGTAGCTGGGGGCTAAATTGTGGATGGCTTTGTACGTAGTTGTTAGTATTTTGAATTTAATTCTTTGGCTGAGCGGAAGCCAGTGGAGGGATTGACGTAGAGGAGAGGCAGACACAGAGCGATTGGTAAGGTGGATGAGTCTGGCAGCAGCATTCCTGACAGATTGAAGAGGTGATAGACCTATGTAGCGGTAAGCCAATGAGAAGGGAGTTGCAGTAGTCGAGGCGAGAGATGACCAGCGAGTGAATTAAGAGCTTTGTTGTGTCATTGGTTAGAAAGGGGCGTATTTTGGAGATGTTGCGGAGGTTGAGGCGGCAGGATTTGGACAGCGATTGGACGTGTTGCTTAAAGGAGAGTTCAGAGTCCAGGACTACACCTTAGCATGTGGGGATGAACTTATAGTTGTGTTGTGCCATCGATTTTGACAGAGGGATCAGGGGAGGGGGCATATGGGGGAGGAAAAATTATTAGTTTGGTTTTGGATAGTTTGAGTAAATTAGTTATACGTGAGGAGACCAAGGGAGTGAGCTGAGGGGTAGAGAAATAGATTTGGGTGTCATCAGCGTAGAGGAGGTATGGGAGGCTGACCCAGAGATGAGGTGTAGATTGAAAATAGGAGAGGTCCAAGAACAGAACCTTGGGGAACCCCAACTGACAAAGGAAGAGGAGAGGAGGAAGTAGAGTTGTAGGAAATGCTAAAGGTGCGGTTGGATAAGTAGGAAGAGAACCAGCGAAGAGTACAGTCACGGAGACCGATGGCGTGGAGTTTTTTGAAAATCACTTAGATTGCACATTTGTTATTGCAAGATGATTAGGGTACTTGAAAACCAGTTGCATTCTGTGTGGTGTAATGTTAATTTCTTAAATTATTTGTAATTCTTCATGAAATGGTGGAGTTTCCAAATAGTAATCTATCTTTTATGTATTTTTCAGGGCCAAGATGAATGTGGGTGTTGCACACAGCGAGGTGAACCCAAATACTAGGGTTATGAATAGTCGTGGAATGTGGTTAACGTATGCCCTGGGAGTCGGAATGCTACACATAGTGCTGCTAAGCATTCCTTTCTTCAGTGTCCCTGTTGCATGGACTTTGACCAATGTCATTCACAATCTGGTAAGTCTCTTGTGTCTATGTTCAGTACTAAATAAAAAGTGGAACCCTGATTTGACCCACAGACGTAGCAACATACTTTTTATTGGATATAATGCTAAACATGGGTCCAGTTCATGAAAAACATACACATGTACCTTTTTTAGCCAATTCATTTTGTTTTAGTTTCAGGTAGGAATAGTTAGAACCCCTTTGAGGGTTTTTTTTTTTCCCGGGGGTGGGGGTAGTTGATACCTGTGTCCCATTATGAAGATTACTCTTCACTTCATGTCCTGAAGACCAATTAATGAGTAATTGGTAGTTGTTCCCATGACAACTGTAGAATTTTAAATTGATTTCTGTCTCAATGATGGATGGCCTCCTTAACCATTTTAGAGCAATGATGGGGCAGAGCAAAATATTGACTTTTTAGGTTTTTAAATTCCTCAAACTCTTTCAGAAGATAGGTAAAATTGTGTGTGGGTACCTGGAGAAGAATGCCACTGCATGTAATATTTTTTGAATAGGTTTGCTTTAAAGGGGTTGTAAACCCTCGTGTTTTTTTACATTAATGCATCCTATGGCGTGGCTGAGTCTGGCATTCTGTGTCATGCTGGACTCGGGAGCGCGCCTGCAAGGTAACCCCCAAGGTGAGCACTTCTCCTAGACCCCAGAAGTTGATCGGGGCCACACTATTCTAAAACAAACTGCACAGTGGAGGTAAGTATGATATGTTTGTTGTTTAAAAAAAAAAAAAAAGAGGGTTTACAAAGCCTTTTAACATGTATTTTTCTGCCATGTACAGTGCAGGGGGAAAAAAGTATTTGTTCCCCCCCCCCCCCCCCTCTGCTGATTTTGTACATTTGCCCACTGACAAAGTAATGATCAGTCTATAAGTTTTAACAACAAACAAAGCTAGGAAAACGCATTTCAAAAAAGTTCTGAATTGATTTGCATTTTAATAAGTGAAATAAGTATTTGACCTCTTCGCAAAACATGACTTAGTACTTGGTGGCAAAACCCTTGTTGGCAATCGGAGGTCAGACGTTTCTTGTAGTTGGTCACCAGGTTTGCACACATCTCAGGAGGGATTTTGTCCCACTCCTCTTTGCAGATCCTCTCCAAGTCATTAAGGTTTGGAGGCTGACGTTGGCTAACTTTCAGCTCCCTCCACATATTTTCTATGGGAATAAGGTCTGGAGACTGGATAGGCCACTCCAGGACATTAATGTTGTTTTTCTTGAGCTTCTCCTTTGTTGCCTTGGCAGTGTGTTTTTGGGTCATTCTCATTGCTGGAATACCCATCCAGGACCCATTTTTAATGCCCTTGCCCCATTGTCACCCAAAATTTGACGGTTCATGGCCCTGTCCAATCGTCCCTTTGATTTGGTGTTGTCCTGTCCCCTTAGCAGAAAAACACCCTCAAAGCATAATGTTTCCATCTCCATGTTGGAGGGTGGGGACGGTGTTTCTGGGGTCATGGGCAGCATTCCTCCTCCCAAACACGGCAAGTTGAGTTGATGTCAAAAAGCTACGTGTGCTTTCTTGAGCAGGGGGACTTTGCAGGCGCTGCAAGATTTCAGTCCTTCAGGGCGTAGTGTGTTACCAATTGTTTTCTTGGTGACTATGATCCCAGCTGTCTTGAGATCATTGACAAGATTCTCCCGTGTAGTTCTGGGCCGATCACCGTTCTCATGATCATTGAAACTCCACGAGGTGAGATCTTGCATGGAGCCCCAGACCGAGGGCGATTGACAGTTAGTTATTTTGCGTTTCTTCCATTTGCAAACAATTGCACCAACTATTGTCACCCTCTCATCAAACTGCTTGGCGATGGTCATTCCAGCCTTGTGTAGGTCTACAATCTTGTCCCTGACATCCTTGAACCGCTCTTTGGTCTTGGCCACGGTGGAAAGATTGGAATCTGATTAATTGCTTCTGTGGACAGGATTAGATTAGGAGCACTCCCGTTACCTGTATAGAAGACACGGGAGCCAGAAATCTTGCTAATTGATAGGGCAACAAAAAATGATTTCACTCATTAAAACACAAATCTATTTTTAACTTTTTTGAAATGTGTTTTCCTGGATTTTCTTTTGTTCTGTCTCTCACTGTTAAAATAAACCTACCAGTAAAATTATAGACTGATCATTTCTCTGTCAGTGGGCAAACAACTCAGCAGGGGATCAAATACTTATTTTTTTCCTTCACTCTATGTAGTTGTGTTCAGTTTACATTTGATCCCGGTAGATATCTGGATAATTTAAATTGAGCATACAGTTAAAGTAGAACTAAATGCAAAGCTTTTTTCAAATAGAGAAAGGGAGGATTATAACTAGGGCTGCAACTAACGATTATTTTCATAATTGATTCATTGGACGATTTTTTATTTTTTCGATTAATCGGATAAAATCATAAAAAAAACGTAATATACAATTTTTTTCCGTTTTTTATTTAAACGTAATAATGAAAAAACTGAGTGTTACACTCAAACTGCAGAATAAAACACCAATGACCGGGCACTTTTCCTCCCGGAAACACCAATGATGGGGCCACTATTCCTCCCAGGAACACCAATGATGGGGCCACTATTCCTCCCGGGACCACCAATGATGGGGCCACTATTCCTCCCGGGAACACCAATGATGGGGCCACTATTCCTCCCGGGAACACCAATGATGGGGCCACTATTCCTCCCGGGAACACCAATGATGGGGCCACTATTCCTCCCGGGAACACCAATGATGGGGCCACTATTCCCCCCCCCCCCCCCCCCCCCCAGGAATACTTAGGAGTTACTTAGTTAGGAGGATCATTCATGGGGCACTTGTCATAAAAAATAATGTACTGAGTTTCCGTTTTTACTGTGTTATTACTAGCCATTAGCTGCTACCATTTCACACACAGTGTGCAGCTTGGCTCTCCTCATGGCTGCTTCTCACCTCTGTTCCCTCGAGGCAGCAGCTGGCGAGGCTGAGAAGATCAGTGGGGAGCTGACGTCAGTGAGGAGGAGAGGCGCAGACGTGCCCGGTCACATACGGCGGTGCCTTGTACACAGGACGACACAGGAGAAGATTTTAACGGACAGACAGGGAGGAAGGTGTGGACCATCTAATCGATAATGAAAATCGTTGACAATGATTTTCATTATCGATTATTATCGATAATATTGATTAATCGTTTCAGCAATAATTTTAACCCCTGTAAGGTTTATTTTTGCCATCTGTGTCCCATTGGGGAGATTTCCCCTTGTGACCTATCCCATACCCAAAAGAGGAAGTGAGAAATGTCCTATAAAGTGAGGGAATTCCTGCTTGTCATCGGAACTAGTGTCCCCTTCAGAAGAAGTTCCCAAGAATCCTGTTTTGGGGACAACCCAAAATTAGGGATTTATTTTTTCTTTTTACTTTCATTTTCAGTGATGATGATGATAAAGAGGACAAACCGGCTGAATCTCTCCCTAACAGCGGCACAGACAGCAATAAAAACCTGACAAGTGTTCGACTTCCTCTATACTCTATGCAAAGCAAAAAATTTGCCTTCAGCTATAAAAACAGATATAATCAGAGGTCAACTCTGCTGTATATTAATTAGAAAATCCAAACTGAGAGGTGGCTGCAAATGTCAAGGTGACCCTAAATCCGGCCATAGACAAATCAAATTTTTTTGTTTGTGGTAGAAAGGGGGTGGGGGAGGGACGAGGGAGTGGGAGGGGAGCAGAGGTGAGAAGTATGAGAACTTTGTCCGACGTATAAGAATACAGGAGAGGGCATCAATATTCATGCACCCGTTGGGCATTCATGGATGACATTTATTAGTTACCATTGGATGCTGGTATTCCAGGGTACGCGGAAGCCAAAGCTCTTGTAGTGACCCCCTTTATCAGCCGGCAGGATACCTGCATGAGACAAGCCATTACTCCGGAGCAGAGGCTTGTTGCCACGTTGAGGTACTTGGCGACAGGGAGAAGTCTTCAGGATTTGGGGAAGGAGGGACTATATTAAGGTAACATTTCTATTTTACTATTCCCTTCTATGTATGCTCTGTTTGCTAATTTGTTTCTAGAGAGGGTGAGTTCAATAGTGTTAAGTACAGAGGGTCTGGCCAAACTAGCCCACATTATTGAGCCATTTGCCAATCAATGAAAAGGTAATGAGTATGTGTGAGTAATCTTAAGGAGGTGTCTTCTGAGATGGTCGGGATTTCTTGGATTTCCATTTTCTGGCTATGAGTCCCACCGCCCAAAACTCGGTGGTGTCGGCAACATACGAGTTTATGTATGTGGACGTGGGGATGAACGGCCGGATATCGGATGGTGGGGCCATTACGCACACGGAGTTCTACTGGCGTCTCCAAAGTGGCAGTCTGTGCTTGCCACCTCCAGAGGAGAATGCCGAAGGACTCCCCTTCGTCTTTGTCGCAGATGAAGCGTTTGTGCTGACTCCCCATGTGATGAGGCCGTTCCCGATGAGGACCCTCACCCGGACCAGAGGGTCTTCACTTGGCGGACTACAAACTGAACCACATAGTTCTTGCCTGTTGCATATTGCACAACTTCCTCAAAAGACATAACAGGAACTATGTGGTGCCCGTTGGCCCAGATGTGGAGGGCCCTCCAAATGCCGAACTCACAGCCCTTCGAGTGGCACGTCCAGGCTTGCCCCCTCTCAATGCCCGCGTGGTCCGGGACCAATATATGGAATACTTTGTGGGTAGGGGGGCCATTGCTCTGCCTGACGATGTGTGAGAGGCATTTTTTTTTAAATCTGATATTTTAACCAACCTCTGATTTCTTGTCATTTCAGTCTTCTTTTTAGCTTATTTTACTTTGACATTTTTTCCCTTTGCCTTCGACAGTGGTAATGCACTTTCTGGGCAAAAGGAGGTAACAGTCTCTTCTTCCCAAAAAGATTATTCTCATGTGTGTTTGCTACCTAATCTTTGGTCTAGAGAAGGTTTGTCCTGCATAACTGACACCCAAAATACTCCTTTTCAGCACCAGGTGTGACATGTGTGTATTCTCCAAAATGCTGTGCTCCGTGTTTTCGTACAAAGCACTGTGGGTGTCATTTACATAAGTCAAATCCGCTATGCTCTACAAGTGCATTGAAAAAGTTCCCTGGGAAAGGAAATTGCAGTGCAAAGTGGATTTGCCTTTAGTAAATAACACCCATTGCCCCCCATATCCTTTACATTTTACATACATAATGCATTGTTTTATTTAAATAAGGAAGCCACACATTTGGAAAATTAAAAAAGTTTACTTGGAAAACATTCACAAGTGCGTTTACAATCTTCACGCCAAAACTGACAACATCTTGGTTATTTACAACATTATTTACAAAGATTACGCAATTTGTAAAACCAGGCATGGAGCTAAGCAGAACCTATGAAGTAGGAAAGTTCAACTTTGTAAAGTGAAGACAAGATCAGACATGACTATATGTTCAAAGTGTGTTTGATCTTGCCTTCATCACATGGGGGGGGCACCCCCGAAAAGTGGAAATTTGGAACATGCACACAATTTGGTTCTGAAAATGGTCATTAGATGGTAAAACACATGCCTAGAAGCTTCAAAAGTGCCATTTTCCATCATGGGGATGAATGGACGTTTTTTGGGGGTGCAACCCCTTCACCACAACCACTTTCGTAGTTCGTAAAGTGTTTGCACCCCCAAAAAAACGTTGCCATTCATCCACCATGATGGGAGCTAGCACATGTGGACACAATGTGTGCATGTTCCAAATTTCACACAGTTTTTAAGTTGCAAATGTGTTCAGAAGCTGGCACAAATGTGTGTAAATTACTTGGTGCTTTTTCATATTTTTCCTAAAACATCAATGATGTTCTTCAATTTTTGTTGAACATCATTGATGTTTTGCTTTATGTAATCTAGATCTCGATTGCAGACCATTATCTCTCCGATGAGTACGTGGGCACTCTCTGTGGTAAAGTGCGATTTTTCTTCCACAACATCCACGTCACCTAAAAAACACAAACAAAAAAAATGGGGTGTTGGAAATGAGGCAGCCATACATGGATTAGCTTACCAGTAGCTGTGTTCTCCCACACTCACCTGTTGTGGTGACAATTTCTCCAAGTTCGATGATCTCTCCTTCCTCCTCCTCCTCCTCTGCTTCTGCTCTTTCCCCTTTTTTGGGAGGTGTTGGTTTGGGGGTTTCCTCAGACGGCCCAAGTTTTTCGCTCCCCTATGAGAATGTCCAAAAGGAAGATTTAGCAACACAAACTATTGAGGGCAGAAATAGGAAATGACAAACATTGCTTGAAAGTGACGGACACTATTTTAGTTTGGCCAGTTACAAATGTCAACTACATGAATGTAGTCACTTTGTAAAGGTGCTAAACTGACTAGCTTTTTGGTAGAAGTTTGTGTGATGGAGACCCCCTCTAGTATCCACTGGAGCACATGTGTGGAAAAGGCTAATAAAAAGGGGGTTTGGGTGTCCCAGCACTAGTGCTCTCGAGTCCAGATGGGTAAACACCTACTGGGTGACCTCTCCTTTACATTGAATAAATTGCCTTTACATTCTGGATGACATTTCTAGGGAGAACAAACTTCCTTTCCCCCAAAAAAAAACCAAACATCGTATTATAAGTGGCCGCACGATCGAGGTTGCGTACGATCGAATGGACACACACGACCATGACAGTGGCAGAAAGATCGAGGCTGAGTACGATCGAATGCACAGACGAACATGAAAGTGGCCATTTTGGAATGTACAACTTTGTAAAAATCAAACCACATGGAGCAGTATGCAAGCAAGAAATCAAACACAAAACACAACTACTTACTTTTTTGAAGAATTCTCTTGATCTTTCTGTACTGATCGGCCTCCCTCAGTTTCAGGTCTGACCAGCGTTTCCTCAGTTGCTCCTTGGATCGTTGTACCCCAAAATGATTGTACAGCCTCCTCACAACTTTAGACATGATCTTGGCCTTGCGGACATTGGGGTTGAGGTAAGGCCCATACTTCCCATCATAGTCGCTCCTCTTTAATATGTCCACCATCTCCAACATTTCTCCAAATGACATATTGGAGGCCTTGAATTTCAGGCTCCGGGATCGGGACGTTTCTGCCTCCGGCCTTTCCTCGTCCTCCTCCTCGTTGGGGGGATATTTGGGGCGCACCTGCTGTGTCCCCGCCATGTGCTCTCCCCACTGCGCCGTAAAGAGAAGGGGTGGGGAATAGACGAGAAAGATCGTCAGGGGCGGGCGGAGTTTGACGCATGCGCACTGTATATAAAACGTCACACGCCTGTGTCGTAGCCACGATCTGGGAGACGAGGGGAGAGAAAGCTCACGCACGAGACGATCGCTACAAAACGAAGGTACAATTTGACGTTGGTACATAACTAGCCTAGACTGATTAGAACTTGAGGCTTCTTTATGGAGAAGATTAGGAGTGTTTAGGCTGACATTATTTATATTGTTTTGTGTGGCGTTGTGTCTTGCAGAGGTGATGGAGGCGTTCTACAACGTGAGCTTTCTCCCACACTTCATTGATAAATACCGGCAATTCCCCCTCTTATGGCAGGCAAAACACAGGGATTATAGCAACAGACCAAAGAGGTACGCAGCCCTGCTGAAACTGGTGGCATTTGTAAAGCCTACCCTGCCCATGGCAACCGTCGCAAACTTAAAAGTGAAGATAAACAACATGAAGACTACCTATTTCCGGGAGCGCAATAAGGTCCTGAAGTCACAAGCATCTGGAGCTGCAGCAGCTGATGTCCATGTCCCCACGCTCTGGTACTATGACAGGCTCCACTTTCTCAAAGACCAGGCTACTGTCAGGAAGTCACTCTCGACTCTTCCTTGCATGCGTCCTTCCACGCACGCCACCCTGATGAGGCTTCCGAGGACCAACCTGGGCCTTCCAGTCAGGAATATGTGCAGGTGCCCAGCTTGTTCCAGGTATAGTAGTTTTGGAACCAGTTTGTTGAATAATGAATGATGTTCAGTTAATTCAGGATCCCCAATTGCTTATTTCCTAACGTGATTGACATATCAACAGACAGTGGTGTGGGAGACATTTTTGGGAAGAATCTAAACTGCAGGGCTGAGAATTGTATGGTTTTGTATTTGAAAACTTTTTGCAACAGTCACTAGATGAGAATTGTGTGTGTTTGATGAACAAATAACTGAAACTATGTCCCTTTTTCAGACACAGGAAGACCTCAGCCAGGAGGTGGCTGTGGAAGGTGGCAGTCAGGAGGAGGCAGGGGGTAGTGGCAGCCAAGAGGGGGGTAGGCGTAGGAGCCTGACTGTCTCCCAAGTCTCTCCCCTCCGCCTTCCCTACAGAAGGGCGAAAAACATGGGGGAGGTGGGAGAGTCAGCGCTCCAGCTGATAAAAGATGCCTCAGCCTCCCTCTATGCCACACCCACCTACGAGGAGGCCTTTGCCTCCTTGGTTACAAGTAAATTTACGGGTATGGAGGCGGGGCAACGCAGCATGTGTGAGGAGGTCATCCTCAAAATCCTAAATGAGGGGATGGCTGGGGAGATGACTCCCCTCACACATGTTTGCGAGAGTGACCTTGCTCCGCCTCCTCCTCCTCCTTCTGCCACCCCACCAGCACCAGCACCACGGCGTGGAAGGAAGCGTACAAGGAAGACAAGAGAGTGACAACCTGGACTCAGTCTGGTCTGAGAGAAGATGGAGCCTCTCGTAGTACCAGAGCCTGGGGACCTAGATGGCATCTGCTGCAGTTCCGGATGTTTTGGACTTCAGGACCAGATTGCGCTCCTTATTATTTAGATAGGTAGTCTTCATGCCCCCAATTGTTTACGTCTGTAAAATGATGGTTGCCATGGGTGTCCAAGGCTTTGCAAATTCCCCAAGTTTCACCATGGCTGCGTTCCTCTTTGGTCTGTTGCTGAGACCTAAATAAATTTTTTTTTGCTTTGAAATAATCATTGACTATTGTGTTTTACTTTTCTACAATGACAGTTTTTCTTTGAGTAGGCAGGTACATTTCACTAATCCTAGAATTAACAAGGGGCACCAACAACCAACAAACTCCTAGTAAATGTAAGCAAGAAATACAAATGTTAATAATGTGGTTTTGCTAAGTTGAGACATACAAACCCCCTCCAAAAAAAAAAAACCTCCTTCAAATATGTATTCCCCCAAAAAAAAAAAATCTGGGTCAAAAAATAAGAAAGATTGTCTTACGATCTGAGTAAAAATAAACATGTAGTGTATAAATGGTGCAAAGTAATAAAGAAGTAAGTTTGTGAGAAGTGCGGGTGAATAGGAGCAGCTAAAAGATGTCATTCTTGTTGCATTGTAAAGAAAAAGAGAATGCGCTGCATTAAAGACATTTTTTTGAGAGTCAAAACTGTTCCTTTATTGAAATAATTTGTCATACAGGTCACAACACGTGTCCAACATGGACAAAATCAAACACACATTACAAGCATCATACAAAACCAGTGATCAACCATAAAATGAAAGGGCAGAGGCATATTATTAATATCAGTGTTATACCTCAGGGTCCCAGGCTGGTAACCAGAGTCCCCCCCGTCCCCCCCTCCCCGGGGCTCTCTTCCTTTGCATATAATCCTTGGGTACTTCACCCTACCCCGTCCAAGGTTTCCACACCCTGTCGTACTTTTTGGGGCAGTTCCTGTTCACGTATGTCAGTTTGTATAACGGAAGTACAGCATTAATTGACTTTTCCCATGCATTGATAGTTGGGGGTGAGGATGATTTCCAATGCAGCACAATCTCCCTCTTAGCGTAGAAAAAGAGGTATGTCAGGAGCAATTTGGTGTATCTGGGCCTTTGGTCGTCGTCCTGGATACCCAGTAGTATCAACTCTGGGTTCAGTGGGAGGTTCAGCTGGAGGCGACCGTTGACAGACCCCAACACCTCCTGCCAGTATGCAGTTAATTTGGGGCAACTCCAAAACATGTGGTAGTATGTCCCTACATTGCTCAGACAGCGAGGGCAGTCAGGCGACCGCTGAGGGTAAACCTTGTGGAGCCTTTGGGGGGTGTAGTATACTCTATGGAGAAACTTAACCTGTATTAGGCGCTCTCTGGAGGATATCAATAGGGCGGTACTGTCGGCTAAGCAGTCATTCCAGTCCTCTAGTTCTAGGCCTGGGATGTCGTTTCTCCACTGGTCATAAAGTCTGTCCACTTTAGAGGAGTCCGTCCTCAGGAGGTCCATGTAAAGGACCGAGAGGGTTTTTTTAAGGTCATCCTGAACTAGTACCTTTTCAATAGGATCCATCACCAGTCTAATAGGTATGGGGAACTGAGCTCTGATGGCGTGACGCAATTGGAGGTATCTGAAGTACATCCATCCAGGCAATTGAAATTTGGCCTGAAGGGTCGGGAATGAAACCAACCCTCCAGACACCATAACATCGCCAAGGATCTTAACCCCGAATCTAGCCCAGACCACCGGGTCCGGCACTGTTCTGATGTGGGGGAGATTGGGATTCCCCCACAAGGGACAGCGAGGAGACCAATTCTGCGGAGGTTGTAGTCCTCTCCTGGCAGCCGTCCAGACCCTGAGTGTAGTGCGAGTGGGTAATGGAAGGTCTTCATAAGCCCCACTTCCCCTGTACATCAGATTGCCCAGCTCCTGCAGTGACCCGATAATGGCTGCCTCTAGGCACACGGCTGCATTCTCTTTAGAGAGAACGCACCACCACCTAGTCGTAACCAGGACCGCTGCCCAGTAGTAAGTTCTATAATCTGGCAGCGCCAGGCCCCCACATTGCACCGGGAGAATCAAGGTAGACCTTGCCAGTCTCGGGGTGTCCCCCCCCCCACACAAAGGAGCCAACACACTTGTCTAATTCCGTAAAAAAGGATTTGGGTATCCAGGCGGGACTGTTTCTGAACACATACAAGAATTTAGGAAGAAATATCATCTTCAGCAAATTTATGCGGCCCATTAGATTAAGGGGCAGGGAGGCCCATGACGTACATTTAGTCCGCAGTTGGGTCATAACTGGCCGTAGGTTAAGTTCCTGGAAGCCGGCCGGCTCCCTCCCGACTTGGATACCCAAATACCTGAATTGGTCTACCCATATGAGGGGCACATCCGCGGACTCATCACGAGCCCGAAGATCCAAGGGGAAAATGTTGGATTTAGACCAGTTAATGCGTACCCCCGAGAACTTCCCGAATGTGTTAAATATTTCTAGAGCCGCTGTCAACGAGTCCCCTGGGTCCTGGAGATAAAGTAGTGTGTCGTCCGCGTATAACGAAATCTTTTCTACCAAGGAGCCTACTTCCAGTCCTTTCACCCTCTCCGAGTTTCTAATCAGGGTAGCCAGGGGTTCAAGTGCTAGGGCGAATAAAGCCGGGGACAAAGGGCATCCCTGTCGCGTACCCCTCTGTAGCTTAAATGAGGCAGAAAGTCTGTCATTCGTGCGAATGCGGGCCCTGGGCCCCTGATAGAGCATACCGAGCCACCTGAGGAATCCGGGCCCGAATCCGCATCGTCCCAGAGTCTCCCAGAGGAATGCCCATTCCACCGAGTCAAACGCCTTCTCAGCGTCAAGTGAGGCAATGACTCTTCTGCCACTGTTGGCATGCTTGATGGACATATTGAGAAAGAGGCGGCGGAGGTTGATATCGGTGCCCTTGCCTGGCATAAACCCAGTTTGATCCGGATGGACCACTTCCCCAAGGACCGGAGACAACCTGTTGGCCAGAATTTTGGCCAATATCTTGGCGTCCACGTTTAGGAGGGAAATCGGTCGGTATGAGGCGCAGTCCTCCGGATCTTTCCCAGGCTTAGGTATCAACACCACCACCGCCTCTGACATTGACTCGGGGAGGGCCCCCAACTGGAAGAACTGGGCATACAAAGACACGAGCCGAGGTGCCAGCAAGTCTAGATGCTGTGAGTAAAACTCCCGGGGCAGACCATCCGCCCCAGGAGCCTTACCAGCCTGAAGCTGAGATATCGCTACCTGCACTTCCTCCAAAGTAATATCTGCGTCCAGGGTCTTACTGGTTTGGTCACTAAGCGTCGGGAGAGGGATCCCATCTAGGTATTCGGTCAGTTCCTGGGGTGAGTATTCCACCCTGGTGGTGTACAGTTGTTCGTAGTACTGGGCGAATCTAAGATTTATATCTCGCGGGGACCTCAACAGTGTCCCATCCAAGTCCTTGACTCCGGCAATATGGGTGACAGTATACTGACCCTTCGCGAGCCAGGCCAAGAGGCGGCCGCTCTTATTGCCGTATTCAAAGATTCTGTGAGCCGTATATAGGAGAGACTTATGCATACCATCAATTCTGCAAAGGGATAATTGATGTAATGCAAACTGCCATTCCCCGTATGCCTCCCGAGTTGGATTGGCAACATAGGTCTCCTCCTTCTTCGCCGCCCCCTCTTCTAGTTCCTCCAGAGAGCGCCCAGCCCTCCTGCGAGCCGTCGCTATCCGAGCAATGTATTCCCCCCGGGTCCAGGCCTTAAACGCGTCCCATGTAACCAGGGGGTTGGTGCCTGCCGCATTTTCTAACCAGTAGTGACAAACCCCCTCCTGCACCGACTCTTGAACACTCTCATCCTCTATCCAATATCTGGACAACCTCCACAGCCTCTCCCCAGGTGTCCCAAAGGACAATTTCAGTAACAAGGGGGTGTGGTCAGATATGCCCCTGGGTAAGATGCTGCAGCCTGCGGTTTTGGTAAGCAGGGAGCGAGAAACAAACATCAGGTCGATGCGAGACAGGGTTTTAAAAGTAGTGGAGTGGCAGGTATATTGTTTGGCCAGAGGGTTGGAATTACGCCAAACATCTATAAGGGCAAAGTCATTGGCCCATTCGGCCAAGCCGGGTACCCACCTGGAAACGGAGTGGAGCCTGTCCAGGGTCGGTGTCGGGGTCAGATTAAAGTCGCCTGTCACCAGAACATCATCCACCCCGTATTCAACCACCATCTGCATTATCCTATATAGTAGGGTGACATCAGCAGGGGGAGGGAGGTATAGTCCCACTATCACACAGGGATTGTTCATAATTTGTGCATGGATAATAACATATCTGCCCCCGGGATCAATTTTAACCCCCAAAAGCTGAAAGGGCAGTTGTTTGCGAACTAAGATGCTGACCCCCCTGGAGTAAGTGGAATAAGTTGCATGGTAGTGACCGCCTACCCATGCCTTTTTTAAGCCCAGAATACGGGAGCCAACCAGATGTGTTTCCTGAAAAATACAAATGTGTGGCAGGTGTTTCTTGATAAAATTAAATACTAGGGACCTTTTGTGTGCTGAGTTAAGACCCCGCACGTTCCAAGAGATTACCGATACCTGGGCCATGGTATCGTATACACAGTGATCAGGGCTAGGGCGGCAGTCTGGGTCAGAACCATTCCACTCCTCCAGGGTGCCAGCCGGCCTCCCCTACTCCCCCAGACCCACCCCATGTCCCAAATAGACCAGGTACAAATAGACATGTGTATATCATTGACCCGCAGGAAAGTAACATTTTGACTCTTTTTCATAACCATATAAACCACGACCAACTTGGTGGTCAAAACTCTGTCGGCAACGGCCGAACCCCCCCCTTCCCCCCTCCCCCCACCCCGCATGTCCCACCCATAGTAAGACTGCATCATTCCCTGTAACTCTGCCCGAAGGCAACTAACTTCTGGGAGGCGTGTAACACCAAGAGTGACAGTTCACTGTGCTATGACCTATAGGCCACTCACAGCAACCAACACTAATACGTCCCTTAGACTATATGTGCTAGGAGAGCATCCATATAGAGAGATGCTACTACAGTCAATAAGCCATCAAAAGGGGATCAAGCCAAACCTTAATGTTCTCCTGGGCGATACCAGGGGCACTTTACTTAAGTTCAGTTCCAGTAGAGTAAATGAACAGTGTAGAGGGTAGAGGCAAAAAAAAAAAAAAAAAAAAAAAAAAAAAAAAGGGGGAACAACAATATAGCAAAAACGTCACCAACCGTTGCTATATAACTGCACGGATCGGTACATGATAGACGGGCTGCCTCCTCTGCCTTAATAGGTGAAGAGAGCACATGTGTGCAAGAACAAAAATCCAGGAGAAATAACAGTGGTGGTAAAAAATAAAGGAACCAGGGCAGAGTGGCACATCCTAAGCAGAAGAGGGGTAGAGATGTTGCAGCTAGCCAGCTTGTATGTGTCTGCTCCTCACATCGAGCCGGCAGGGCCTCCGTGTATAAGTGGGATCAGCCGACCCCATTGCAAGTGTGGTAAAAGTAAATAGGGAGGCGGGCAAGGCCTGCAGTTCGTCAAGTAGGCCCGGTTGCAAAAACAAATCCATGGCGGGACCTGGGTCCGCTTCATCCCAAGGGGGGGACAGTCTCCAGCCATCTGGCAGCTTCTCTAGGTGATGTGAAAAATCGGGTTGTTTCCCCATCAATAACCCGCAGTTTGGCGGGGAAGAGCATGCTATACTTTATGCTTTTAGCTCTGAGGCCTGCTTTCACAGCATCAAACGACCGTCGGAGCTTTTGTGTCTCAATGGAGAAGTCTGGAAATAGCATCAGACGGTTGTTCTGGAATTTAAGGTCCCCTACCGCTCTGGCAGCTCTAAGCAGTTCATCCCGGTCCCTAAAGTTTAGAAACCTCATAATAAAGGTGCGGGGAGGGGAACCTTGTGGACCGGGTTGTGGCGGCATCCTGTGGGCTCTCTCCACAGCAAAGTAGGGGGACAGCTGGGCGGCAGGTAGCAGGGATCTAAGCATCTCCTCCGCAAACACCGTAGGATTCTTACCCTCCGCTCCTTCCGCCAGGCCCACGATCCTGATGTTGTTCCTGCGGCACCTGTTTTCGGAATCCTCGGCTCTGTGTTCCAGGACTGCCACTCTGGATTGCAGGGAACGAATGGCGCCAACATTGTCGTGCACCGCGTCTTCCACCAGGCCCACGCGGTGTTCTGCCTCGGTCATCCGGGAGCGGACTTTGTCCAGGTCTTGTCTGATGAGGCCTACATCCATCTGGACCTCTTCTATCTTGGAGGTCAGGGCCGCTTGGCATGTTGCGATCGCCGCCATGACCTCCGGGATGCCTGGGGGAGAGGAGGCTGGGCCCTCTTGTGCTTCAGTTTGCGACGCCATGTCGGCACCCCTGCTAGGCCTCTGCGGCTGGGGACTGGTATCTGGCGGAATATCAGGCGGGAATTTAAGTTTTTTGCATTTTAACATTGCAGCGTGACGAATGTGCTGTGTCGATTAGGAAAGGTAGTTTTACCTGACCGAGCGCTTCCGTCACAGAATTTCTTCTGAGCATGCGTAGCACTTTGTCCGTCGGACAAGCGTACACACGCTCGGATTTGGTGTGATCGGACCGGGTTGACGGGAAATCTTTCCAGCAGGAGATAAGACTTTGTCCGACGGACAAACCGACGAACACAGTCCGATGGTGCATACACACGGTCTGATTTTTCAACAACCTTGTCCGATCGGACCAAATTGATGAAAAAGTCCGACCGTGTGTATGGGGCTTTAGTTGAGGAGTCAGCAAAATGGGTAGATGTAATACGTTTTGTAGAAGAAGTTCTACATGTGTCCACAGTTGTCTAATTGGTGGGCAGGACCACATGATATGTAATAAAGAACCTGTGTGGTTACAACCTCTCCAGAATAGTGGTGATGTTGACGTGTGGTATTTTGCTAGTTTAAGGGGTGTTAAGTACCATTGCATCATGGTTTTATGTGCCACTTCCCATAGTGAGGTGCAGTTGGTGGCTTTGTAGGTAGCATTAATAGCAGTCTGCCATTGATTCGGTGAAGTGTTCTTGGAGATCTTGTTCCTAATCTGTTAGTGGTTTGGATTTGAAAACATATTTTTCTTGAAAAGAGGATTAAAATAAAGAGGTACCTTTTTAGAGTGAGTATTGTCTGAGAAAAGGAAGTGCCATATCTTAATGGGCAGTGTCATTTCTAGGTGGGGATGGGCTGTCAAGCAGGACCTTAGTCGGATGTATGTGAAATAATCTGAGGCGGGTGCGTTAAGTTCCTCCTGAATTTGTGGGAAGGATTTGTTATTAGTCAAGGAGCAGAGAGTTGAAACTTGAGATGTTAGCCAAGCGGGTATGTGTAGTTCTGGTGAAAGATGTGTGAGTGTAGACAAATGTATGTGCACCAATTTGGTCGGGAGGTGTGGCCATTTGAGACTGTGTGTAAGGACTTCCAAGCTTTAATGGAAGCTTTGATGGTGGGAGAGTGGTGGTTGGAATGTGCGTGGTTGGTGGTGGTGGAGAATAGCCAGTCTTTGAGGTTACGTCCAGGCGTGAGAGTGCTTTCTATGTTGCCCCAAAGTGTAGTGGGTACGTCTGCTAACCAGTCTTTCAGTTGTGTGAGGATTGTAGCTAGGTAGTAGTCTTTTAGGTCAATGTATCCCATACCACCTTTTTAGTTTTTAGTTTTGTGTTTAATGAGTAAATAGTGGCTACTTCTAGGTTTTTTTTTTTCCTTGCCATATATAGCGGGAAATTATTGATTGCTGCGAGCCTACCCGTCCATGTGAATTCATGTTTTGAAAGGTCTGTGGTTTCTTTGAGAAGCAGTTGTTTGATCTTGGTGTAGTTGGCTGCAAAGAGGCCTTTAGAGGACTTGGTAAGTGTGATACCGAGGTATGAGATTCCCTCCTCTGACCACTAAAATGGGAATTTGTGTCTGAGTAAGTTGCTCGTGATCGCATGAAGACCCAATTCTAGTACATAAGACTTATGATCATTCACTTTATAATAAGATACGGAGCTAAATCTTTGAAGCAATTGTTGAACCGAAGCCAGGGAGGAAAGGGGGTTGGTGAGTATTATGACTACGTCATCTGCAAAGAGATTTATTTTGTGATCATGGGATCCTACTGTGATACCAGTAATAGACGCGTTGGTTCTGATATGTTCTGCTAATGGTTCCATAAGAAGGTTAAAAATCAATGGTGATAGCGGCAGCCTTGGCGGGTACCATTACTGATATCAAAGGGTTTGGATAGGACTCCTAATGTGAGTACTTGTGCATTGGGAGTGGAATATAGTGCAAGTATGGCTGAAAGGATTGGGCCTTGGAAACCAAATTTGCATAGGGTTGCTTTAAGATAGGACCAGTGAACCCTATCGAACGCCTTCTCTGCATCCAAGGATAGGAGCAGAGAAGGCGTTCGCGACGTCTCAGCTGTGTGGATCAGGTTGATTAGCCTGCTAGTGGCGTCAAGACTGTCTTCCCAGGGTAAAACCTGATTGATCTTTTATGGATCAATAGGGGCATAATCTTCAATAATCTAGTGGCAATGAGTTTTGCATACAATTTTTAGTATCTAGGTTCAAAAGCGAAATGGGCGGTAGTTTTGGGGTAAGGTAGGTTCCTTCCCTGGCTTCGGAATTTTATAGATTAAAGCAGATAACATTTCTCGAGGAAAGGAGGAAGAGGAGGCAGCGTCCTTGTATACTCTGATCATGTAGGGAGCGAGTAGTTTGCTAAAACGTCTATAGTATTCGCCTGTAAGACCATCTGGTCCAGGAGATTTGTTAGGTGGTAAAGCTTTTATGATCTGGAGGAGTTCCTCGGGTGTGAAAGGAGTGTTAAGGGATTCGAGTTGGGTCTGGGTAAGCTTGGGGAGATTGATTTCTGCTAGGAAGGCTTCTATTTGGTGGGTGGAGGGTTGAACAGTGTCAGAGTCATTTTTCAAATTTATATAATTTGTCATAGTAGAGGCTAAAGGCATCTGCTATGGATTGGGGTTCAATTAGTTTTTTCTGCGGGGTAGGGTGGTACAGGAGATTTTTGATTTAGCAAAGTGTCCTTTAATTTTGTTGGCCATGGCTTTCCCTGCTTTGTTACTAGTAGAGTAGTGGGCGGCTCTGAAGCGTAATTGGACTTCTTCATAGGTGTCTAGTAGGTGGCCTCTCAATTCTTGTCTAAGGCGAGTTAGCTCTTCCTTTTAGTTGGGGAGTTGGGTTGGTTTGATTATCTGCCTCTAATTATTTAATGGTAGCGGTAATGGAATCTAGACGCTGAGTCCTCCTTTTTTTTTTTTTCCTTTCTCTGGCACATATTTGAATCATAACCCCTCTTATGAATGCCTTGTGGGCATTCCACAAAGTAGTTACATTAGACACAGATCCTTCATTTAAGCTAAAAAAATTCTTCTAGTTTCTCATGAATAGAGGCCGAAAGTTTTGGAGAGTGTAGTATCTGAGCATTTGCTCTCCAAACAGGTGAGGAGGTGCTGGTTGGGGTGTCAGTTGTTGTCATGGTGATGGGTGCGTGGTCCGACCACGTTATAGTGGATATCTGGGAGTCGGATATGTTGGGTAGTAGCTATTTGTCTACCAAGAAGAGATCGATCTTTGGCGTTAAGTGACAGGAATTTCGGCATCCTGTAATTGGGTATGAGTGGGAGGTGTGGAAAAAAGGATAAGACTGGAGACTTACAGTTAGACGTGGCAGGTAGGTCCCTCAAAGAGGAGTTGGGAGTTGTCCAGGAGGATCCGTTGGTCTTGAGAGGAAGAGGTCAAAGTCTCTGGATGAGGTGGTTCCTGTGTTCTCGGAGCAAAGGGTATAGGAAGAGAAGGGGCGTTAAGGGGAGAAAAAAAAAGAAAAAAAAACAGGGTGAAAACAACCGTAACAATGGGGAGGTGGATGAGGGGAACAGCAGTGAGTTCCGGACTGCTGAAAATCTGGGGGGTAAAAGTTTGTGTGCTGTCAGCAACAAGCAGGCACTGAGACAAAGCATGGTACAGTAAAAAAAAAAATATATATATATTTAGAGATGTGTGTGTACCGCTAATCTGGGGTACAAGTCGCATGGGCGACAACATTGTTGTTGCTAGCGCTGCGGGTGCTAGGAAGGTTGTGAAAGCCAGGTTGTGGTTTTTCTTCAGGAATGATTCCCCAGGTGCGGAGCAGATTAATTCCCTCTCCCACAGAGGTGATGTGGTGTTTCTGGCCTTTTTTGTTGACTATTATTTTAGTCGGGAACCCCCATTGGTATGGTATTTTGTGGTTGTTGAGTGGTTTGGTTATCGTGTTTAGCTGTCGTCTTTGTTGACGGGTAACGGCTGAGATGTTGGCAAACAATTGGATTTTTGAGTAAGGGTCTGGAAGTTGACCGAGGATGTCTTGATTTGTTGAGGCGCATGTCCTTGGCGTGGTAAAAGTGGACTCGCATTAGGACGTCTCGTGGGACGCTGGCGGGTAGATGTGAGGGTTTAGGGAGGCGGTGAATGCGGTCTATGATGGTTTCCTTTGGGGGCAGGTCAGGTAGGAGAGTTGAAAACTATTTTCTGGCGTAGGGGTTTAGGTCAGATGGAAGGATAGATTCAGGGATACCGCGTATTTTGCCGTTATTACGTCTGGACCTGTATTCGAGATCCACCATTTTGGCTCTGGCTCTGACCCAGTGATGTTTATCTCTGGAATGGTCATGTGCGTCAACAAGATCATTTACTGTTTCAGCAATGTCAGTCATTTTGCGTTCCACTCGGTTTACTTTTTGGTCAATAAATGACATTTCTTCTTTAAATGATTTGAGCATAGTAGATATGTCAGCATGTAGTGAGCTGTGGAGAGACATCAGCATCTCCTTCAGTGTTGTGTCCATAACCGGCATATTTGCCGTGGGAAAGGTCGCAATAGGGGATGGCTGGGCCTGCTGGGTTAATATGGCGTCTAAGGCTGATCTTACCTCAGGAGCCTGCGGGGAGGAATCCAAACGCATCCGCACTTTAGCAGGGCTGTTAGATGCAGAATTGTGCTGAGGGGACGAAGGAGGAGAGGCAGCTTCAGTGTCAGCTGGATATGAAGGTGATTCTCCGTCAGCATCTGGGAGATCTGTATGGGCCACGGTGTTGTGTGGAGAGGCTCTGTGGGCGCCATACTGGTTTTTTTTTTTTTCTGCCTGGCGGCATGTTGAAGAAATCGGTGAGTTTCTTCGGTTGGCGGTGTTCTTTCTGCTTGCGGGACGAGTCTGAGGGGTAGCTGTGGGTCTGGGGATCAAGAGCAGCCATGTATATGGTGGTGATTAGCGGTAATAGCGATCATTGTTTCGCTCAGTGCGGGAGCTGTCTTTTTAAGCGTCCATACTGCTCGGCGGAAGCCACGCCCCCTCTCCATAAATACCTTCTTCTTTTTTTTTTTTTTTTACACTTATTTTATCTCAGCATTTCTAGCAAGGATTCTGTTTTCACTGTAAACATATAGATGTCCACTAGAATGAGAATATTCAGTACTGTATGTAAAAAATATGATTTAAGTAGGGCTTGGCAAGTTTTGTAACTTTATAGTAAACTTTTACTCTAATATTGTACCCTCTGAAAATGCAATATTGGCACTGGACCCTAGCAGCCACTGCTGCTGCCATGTAAACCAGTCTAGCATTTTGAAATGGTGCTGGAAGACCACTGCAGTGCTGTATTAAAACAAGAGTTATGAGCAAAACCCCTTATAGAAAACCGTCAGCCTACTTCAAATCCTTTACAGCATATTAGGCCAAAATTTTGGTATTGGTTTATAAACCCTTCTGCTGAGATGTTGGAAAATGTTATAATGGAAACTCCCCAAAGGATGATGGATAGAAAAGGACTGTTCTCTGCCGATCAGGTCTATATCAGCCTGTTACGATGTTTCTAATACCCTATAAATTAGGGGTGTCAAACTCTTTCATTTTTGGGCTGCATCAGCATTATGGTTGCCCTCAAAGGGCCAGCTGTATCTGTAAGACTAGATGTCTGAAGCACACTCCCTTACATCACAGTGCACCTCATTTACCTTGTGCTGCTACCAGGAAGAAGCTAAGGGCTGAGCTGAGAAGCAGAAAGTGCAGGGTCTGGAGGACCAAAAGAGGGCTGGAATCAGCTGCTGAATGCTGAAAGGGGAGGTGGAGATACAGGGGTGCTGCGGCTGTACAGAGGGGCACAAGATCTGTCGAAGGAGTTCTGTACTCCTCTCTGCTGCCGACTGCTGAGGCTGGGTGGGGCACGAAGAACCATAGGATCTGGTGGAGGAGTTCTGTTCTCTCTGGCTGAGGGGTGCTGCAGTTGCCCAGAGAGGTGCAAGGGCCACATGATCTGGCCTAGCGGGCCTTGTGTTTGACACGTGCTATAAATGAACTGCATAGCTTTGTGTGATTGGCTTCAAAATGTAATGTGGCTTTCTCTAAAACTCCCCTACTTGTGTAGACTTTTGTGTATTTTATTAGCATATATTCTGCCAGCTGACTCTACTGACCTTGTACAGTTTGCAATTGCTGTCATGTCATTTCTTTACAAGCAAATAGCTGATAAGATTGCCATGTGAAGCAACACATGCCCAAAAAATGTAATCCCTAACTTAGTTTAGCAATCTCTGTTTGCTATTTTGTTGTCTCTAAGTTGTTGTGAAATATATTGCACAAAGGGTAAAGTGTTCATTGGATTTAATGAAATACTGCAGCATGGTAATTCTGTGCAATTAATGTAAAATGGCTTAAGTTAGCAACATATTTTACAATTTTTGTTATTAAAAAGATCAGTATGGGTTGAAAATGATTCTGTTATGAAGCACTTTTAGAACTTTCCTAAAGGCTGTAAAGAATATGACTAGATTTAATCCTGTGACTTGTCCACATTCCCTACCACTGTGCTGTTCACTAATAAATATCCCTGACCTGTCCTCAACTGTAATATTCCGAGTCTATAGGAGGGCTCCTGCTCCACTTAGGAATTGTTGGTGCAGTTTGTGGATTGTGTTCATCGTATCCCTCTTGCAATCTGTTCTGTAATCTTGATTACTACCTTAACCTGATCCCGGATTCTTGTTGCTCATTTGGCTGCCACCTACCTGCCTTGACTTTTTTTGTTTGGAATACATATGCCTGTCTCCAGCTTTAACTCCCTGCTTGTGGTTAAAACTTTATCTGCCTGCCGCACAGCCCCTCCTCTCCACCTTGTCTAATCAGAGAAGGGCTTGTATTTATTGAAAAAATACAAGGCACACTGTGAATGGCGTCTTTGTAAAGAGGGGAAGCCACTCCGCAGAGGATGTGGGAGATAGATATCACTGTAGTAACGCCAATTTACTATAGTGATATCTGATTGTCCACTTCTCTAGCAGGCCCATGTGATGTGCATATATACATTGATCCAAGCTAGACCAATGTAAGTATGCATTAAAAGATCATACGTGAAGTTTGGCTTTTAATCTACAGGACAGCCAAAAGCGGTCCAACTGAGTGGGAAATACCGTAAAAAAAAAAAAATTCTTACCAGTCCATAGAAACTGAGCGCTGCAGACTGTCTGCAGTTCAAAGAGCCACCTCAAGGACCTTACTCTTAAAACTGGCTGCAGATGAGGCCACCATGTTTAGCTAGTAGAACTTAGAAACTGAGAAAAAGGACCAGGTGAAAGCTTCGTAAACTGGACAATGGTCGCTGAATGCCAAAAATTCAAGAAGCACTAACAAATACTAAAGTGCGCCTTCACAGAAATGTGTGAACCCAAACCTTGAGGCAATAAACTTGGGTGATGGTTTGCTTATGCCACCTAGAGATGATGGAAAAAGAATTTGAAGCTCCCTTCTGGGGTCCACTCCAGGTACCAAAAAGGGAAACTGGAAATGGTCTTTCTATGGAAACAGCAGCTGGGAGATTGGCTTTTACAACCTGAATTACATCCAGACAACATTGGAAAAATTTAATTTTGGTGAACTGCAACAGAATAAAAAGGTCCAAATGCTGACCCAGCTGGAAATATAGCCTAATCATATAATCATTTATTCCAAACTGAGATGTGTGTACCTTCTGTTTCAGAAGGCTTTATTGTGCTACGCACTGTTAAGAATTATGACTTCTTCATGCTTTACTCCCTTCTCGTCACAACCGGTATGCTTTTACTTTTCTGTTGGCTCTCAAGCCTTACACCATAGACACTATGATTTTCGTACACTGCACTGATGACCAAAAAGCCGGAATTGGTTGTATTCTGTTTTGGAATAAATTACTATAATAGGCTATAGTGGCACTATACATCATCATTTCTGGATGTGCATCTGGCCATAGGGCCAAAAAGCAATAATTTGCCACTGTCCTGAAATGAAAAGCGCTTTGGAATCCAAGAAGGGGGGATGCCCCCTGTTTTGTCTGTGAACTGGTTGGAGAGAGATGCCAAAACAATAAAGTATACTCCTTTCTTTTTCTTCTTTTTTTTTTTTGTTTGTTTTTTGTCTGTGCCCCCATTAAGGAGATTCCCCCATCTTTCTTTTTATCCTGTTTACCATTTATCATTGAACGTGAAAGTAAAACACAATCCCAAAAAATAAGAAAACATTTTTATTTATTTTTTAAAGTGCCCCGTCCAGCCGAGCTCGCTTGCAGAAGCGAACGCATACATGAGTTGCGCTCGCATATGAAAATGGTGTTCAAACCACACATGTGGTCCGTGATCGGTAGAGCGAAAGCAATAATTCTAGCCCTAACCCTCCTCTGTAACGCAAAACATGCAACTGGTAGAATTTTTTATATGTCGCCTATGGAGATTTTTAAGGGTAACCGTTTGTCGCCATTCCACGTGCGGGCGCAATTTTGAAGCGTGACATGTTGGGTATCAATTTACTCGGCGTAACATTATCTTTTACAATATAAAAAAAAATCGGGCTAACTGTAAGGTCTTATTTTTTAATTCAAAAAAGTTGATTTTTTTTTCAGAAAAAAGTGCGTTTGTAAGACCGCTGCGCAAATACGGTGTGACAGCAAGTATTGCAACAACCGCCATTTTATTCTCTAGGATGTTAGAAAAAAAATGTATAATGTTTGGGGGTTCTAAGTAATTTTCTATCAAAAATTTTTTTTTTTTAACTTGTAAACACCACATCTAAAAAAGAGGCCCGGTCTTAAAGTGGTTAAATGGCACATTTTCTTAGTTTAAATATTGATGTTTTCTATTGTGAAAAAACATGGGTTTGTGATATTTGCAAATCATTGTCTTCTGTGTTGTTTTTTTGTTTTTTGTATCTGACCTGAGCAGAGTGTCCTGTGAGTAAAGTCACCTCTTAGTATTTGTTCCTGCTCAGTGATTCATTGGATCAGAATAATGATTATGCAACCAGCATTTTCAGGAGAACATGTCAGCAAATCTAGTCCACATATTTCTGTCATTGCAGGTATTTTAAACCAAATATAAATAGGAATGGTTAAACTTGCATTACAAAATGATTTATACAATGACGACAGAACCTGGGCCAGTCAGACGTAGATAAGTCAGCTGAACAGGGAGCTACAAAGATAGATGCAGTCATTTCAGAGATGAACAGGACTAACTGAAGCCTCCATTTTTCTTTTCTATTTGTTACACATTCAGGCTGCATAACAAGTAAATAATTTTTGTGCGTGTGTTATCTATGCGTTTGTGTTTTTAACTATACTAGGCTACCCTGTGTCGGCTGCACGCTTCAGTACCCCAATCAAAAATGCTAATGCTCCCTGATGTTAGAATGGAGGATCTATATAGTACAGATAGAGGTCAGGCATAAATTGTCACCTTTTACATTGAATACATTTGATCAGTACCCCCTATTTATGACTGTCCGGAGACACTCTCTCAGGTGAAGATATTTTACTGGCTGCTGGGGAATTTGATGTTGTAAGGATCCACAGTGACACACTTGTGCTGCAACCATACAAGTGGGAATTGGCTTTATAATAGCACAACTTGCTCTGTAATAGTCTGTAACATAGAATACAGTTGTCTTTTGTTGTACAGCTGGGACTCTTGACACAAGGGTTTATGGTTAAAATCACAGAATTCGGCTCATAGTAGCCCCCCTCCCTTCATACTGGCCCAACCGAATCACTCCTCAGTCAAAGCGCTGCCCTGCGCCTTGATTCCGTCCAGCTGACTGGCTGGCCTGACCCCAAAGTATCGCCCCTCTCCGGAGGACACCCACAACCATCAGTGGATATAAGGTTAGGAGTATCCCACCCCCCCCTGTTTGTTTTTCAGTCATGCTGGGGGTCTTTCTTTTGTCCTTTCCCCCTTAAGTAGAGAGAGGTCCTGCCTCTGACTCACTACCTGATCACTGAACCTTCTTTACTCTTATCACAACAATGGGTCACAAGGTTATCGCTTGTTTTGTATGTTATTTATGTACTACCTGTTTTTATATCATTTTGAATATCTGATTGGCACTCTGTCTACTGAAAATGACTAAGACAACACGTGTTGTGATATAATACCTCGCCTTTCATAAATAAAGATTCTACAAAAAAAAAAAATCACAGAATTCCTTATGGACTTTTAGGAATTTTTCCAGGTAACCATAAATGTGGCCATCCTTGTTGCTGCTTTATCAGTTGTTATATGCTGCACCAAGGCTTGGTAACACAGCCCTCTACAGTGTGTAGGTCTGTTTGCTAAGATGTCCATGTGCATCCTCCTCTTACTCCAAGCTTGCCACTGCATCCAGTGTTGGCACCACCCTGAGTTACTAACCTAGTCAGATAACAGGGGATGGGTCCCCAATGAGAATGGCTCTAAAGACAAAAAGTTACAAAGATTGATGCTAAATTAGTATTACTATAAAAACTTTTATGCAGATTGTTTCATAGAGAACTGTCTAGGGTTTTCTTTAAGGGTAGTGGACTGGGACATTTCTATGTTGCTTCCAACATCAGTTTCCATACCAAAAAAATTTAAGTTAAAGTTTAACTGAGGTTTTTATAGTTTTTTGTTTTGTACAACCTTTCTACAAAAAAAAAAAAATCAGATGCACAATAAAGCAGCAAACAAAGAAGGGAAGAAAATAACTACGGTCCCTTCAGATATGTGGTGGTAGCTCTTGAAGATCACATTTCAAGCCAGAGGTACAGATAAGTAAATAAACATTTTCAACTCTGAAAAGTCCAGTGGCAATGAAGGCTACCAGCCAGGGCATTTGCCTCAAACAGGAGAAAAGAAAAGAACAAGGGGAGAAGGAAGATGTTCCGAGACCTAAGGAGGAACGCTGTGTTAGAGGGAGAAGAGAAATGTAAAGGAGCCGCCTAGAGCCCTCGGCGGGCAGCGAAGGAGAGAGAACGAGCAAAGGATTCACCTGAGAAAGTCTAGCTCACGGCACATGAATGGGCCATGAATTTGTGATCCTATAGAGAGCAAGAAGCTGCCAAGATTCAGATGGTAATTTGTAGGTTATCCATGGGTCCCAAGTCTTCAAGAATTTGGTATGGTGTCCAAGTATAGAGGTGAGCTTCTCGTGGACCATGGAGTTTACTGAAGTTAAGCCACTGCTTAACTTAAGTAAAATTAAGGAATGTCTGGCGCCAAGTCTTTGCCAACATCTGCTGGGCTGCCAGAAATACAAACCCCACCAGCCTCCTCTGGGCTTTAGTCAAGGACGGGGATCGGCTTATGTATGTAGCAAGGCTTCTCAGGGGTTACATGCAAGCAAGGCATTTAGAATTCATCTGATCAGTGAGTAAACACAGGTCCAAAAACGCAGGGCTTTCAGACGAGACCAGATGTGAATTTGGCCACCCGCACCAGGGCCATATACCAGCATGAAAGCAATTGCTGGGCGTTCTCTTGAGCAAATATGTTCCAGGAGCACTTGGACAAGGCTAGCCAGATTTGACTCCAAGCCTGTTTGGTTTAAGGTTCTGCGCAAGTCAGCTTCCCACTTTGATACATTGGAGTGTGTATGAGGACCCATGGCACCCATAAGTGCACCAGGTATAAATATTTTGTATGGATGTGAAATACAGTGTTCTGCATGTTGCATACAGTATGCACTAGCAATTACCCTTCAAGCTGATCTCAAATCAAATGTCTGTGGTGCACTACTTAATCTTTAAAAATAGTCTTTTTTTTTATTTATTTATTTTTTTATTGTATTTTGAAATTTTATTGCACACCTAAAATGTATATTTTTCATCAACAGGGAATGTATGTGTTTTTACATGCAGTGAAGGGTACGCCATTTGAAACACCAGACCAGGGTAAAGCCAGACTTCTTACACATTGGGAGCAGCTGGACTATGGAGTACAGTTCACCTCATCAAGAAAATTCTTTACAATCTCTCCAATTATTCTGTAAGTTTTACTTGGCTCTATGAGATGTCCTTCCTTTTTTTTTTTGTTTTCCCCCATAAAGTCCCCTCCCTAGCAGCATGTACTCTCCTTTCCTCACACCTGCATGGTGCCATGCGGCTGCCAGGACCAGTAAAAGAGAACCCAATGTAAACTCCATACGGACTTGTCAGAGCTTGCACAAAACTATGAAATATTTACACAGCCATATGTGACTGGATTGGGTCAATCATGAGGCACCAAGTGCTGTCGCATGGAAGCAGTGAGTAGCATGCTTGCATCACTTTGCTCCTGGTAACTAAACCATGTAGTTCAGGAGCAATGAAAGGTGACTACATACTGCAAAATTCCTGAGTGTGATGGGGTTATAGCAAGAATGACCGAGTAGTCTTTAAGCTCAAATATAGTTATCCTTTTAAAATGCTCCTCATTCTAATTGGAATTCCAATCTCCTTGATTGAGACACAGACGTAAAAACTGACCGATTTTTTTTTTAATCCTTCCGTCTGTCCAAAGTGTAAAAGAAGCAAATTGTTTGGAGTTCCACTTTAGCCATAAATGGCCTACATTTTTAAGATAAATGCTGTTTTTAAATGCTATACCCTTAGCAGTCTTATTTTAAGGTTTTGTTTGTAATTTTAATTTTAACTGCGATAGGGCCTGAAGTCTTGATGTTTTAAGAGTGTACCTGTCTAACTTCCTTCACTGCTGTTCTAGCGTTACTACTGCCTGAACATTTTTTACACTCTACACTCCTGGGTGTGTTGGATACCTCTGAGCACTTGTTTTTTTGCTTCCACCAGCCCCTGTATCTGTTTGCAACACAGGGGTCGGCTGGAGGAACCACAGAGTGCAGGATGAGGCCAGGTGTCCAACACACCAGGAAGTGTGCTGGATGCTAAAAATTATTCAGACAGTAGTATTTTTAGCACATTGGTGCAGAAAGCAAGAACGGTACAGTTGTGCTCAAAGGTTTGCATACAGTTTTACCACTTTTATAGAAAACATGAGTGGGCAGATAAAACACATTTCTTTTATTTCTTATGGGATTCATATTAAACTGTAGGCCATAACAGAATGACACAATGCTAAAACAAAACCGGCAACAAGCAAACAAATTAAATGACCCCTGTTCAAAAGTCTGCATTCTTAATACGTTTATTGCCCCCTTTAGCATCAATGATGGTGTGCAGTCTTTTTTAATAGTTGTCTGAGGCCCTGAATTCTTGCAGGTGGTATAGCTGCCCGTTCGTCTTGGCAAAATACCTCCAGGTCATGCAAAGCCTTTGGTCGTCGTGCATGAACCACATGTTTTAATTCTCCCCAGAGTGGCTTGATGATGATAATAAGGCCTGGAGAATGAGATGACCACTCCAGAACCTTCCCCTTTTTCACTGTAATCACTCGAGGGCCAACTTGACCTTGTGCTTGGGGGTCATTGTCGTGCTGGAAAGTCCAAGACCATCCCAAACTTACGTGCAGAATGCAAATTGTCACATTTGTACAAAAAAAAAAAAAAGCAATTGTCTGCCAGTTTTTTTCTGATAACATGCTGCATTCATCTTGCCATTCATTTTCACAAGATTCCCTGTGCCTTTAGAGCTCACACCCCCTCAAAACATCAGTGAGCCACCACCATGCTTCACAGTGGGGATGGTATTCTTTTCGCTATAGGCCTTGTTGACCCCCCTCACAACATAGCGCTTATGGTTGTGACTATAAAGCTATATTTTGGTCTCATCACTCCAGAAGTTGTGAGGCATGTCAAGGTATTGTTGGGCATATTGTAACCAGGCTTTTTTGTGGCAGTGGCGCAGTAAAGGGTTCTTTCTGGCAACGTGACCATGCAACTTGTTTTTGCTCCAGTATCGTCGTATTATGCTCTTTGAAACAACCACACCAGCTTTTTCCAGAGCAGCCTAGGTTACCTGTAGGTTTTTTTTTTGTATCCTGAACATTTTTCTGGCAGTTGTTGCTGCACTCTTTCTTGGTCTACCTGACCTTAGCTTCGTATCAAGAGATCCCCAAATTTTCCACTTCTTAATAAGTGATTGAACAGTACTGACTTTGGATATCTTTTTATATCATTTTCCATTTTTCTTATGAAGTTTAATTACCTTGTTACGCAGGTCTTTTGACCGTTATTTTTTGCGCCCTATGGCTCAGTTACTAACCTGCTCAGTGCATCTACGTGAGAGCTAACAAACGCATTGACTATTTATTCACAGAGACTAATTGCAATTTAAAAAGCCACAAAAGTGGGAAATAATCATTAATTATAATTGTCAAAGGTCCCAAAAAAGTGTCCGATGTGTCTGCCCCAATGTAGCACTCCCGATAAAAAATCGCAGATTGCCACCATTACTAGTAAAAAAAAAAAAAATCATAAAAATGCCATAAATCAATAACCTATTTTGTAGGAGCTATAACTTTTCCACAATCCAATCAATATACGCTTATTGCCATTTTGTTAAGAAAAAAAAAACATATGTAGAATACATATCGGCCTAAACTGAGGAAAACTTTATATATATATATATATATATATATATATATATATATATTTATATTATATATTATATTATTTATATATATATATATATATATATATTATATATATATATATTTTTTTTTTTTTTTTAAATGGTATATTTATTATACCAAAATGTAAAAAATTATATATATATATTTTTTTGTTTGTTTATAGCGCACAAAATAAAAACCGCAGAGGTGATCAAATACCACGAAAAGAAAGCTCTATTTGTGGGGAAAAAAATAATCAAAATTTCATTTGGGTACAACATCGCACAGCCATGCAATTGTCATTCACAATGTTACAAAGCTGTAAGCTGAAAATTGGCCTGGGCAGGAAGGGGGTGAAAATGCCCTGTTAAAAAGGAGCCAAACAACTATATGTTAATAAATGGCTTCATATGATCACTATCTTTAACCACTTCCCACCCACATGACGTCATATGTCGTGGACTTTGAGTGGAGATATCAGAATTGTGCCTGCACCACTTCCCCTCCCACCAGCCATCGGTGCCTCTCTGGTGCGATCGGGAGGATGGATATCTGATCAGACGGTGGCGCTGGGTACCACAGAGCTGGCCGAGAAACGGATAGTCCATGGCCATTTCTATGTCACTGCCGGCTCTGCCACCCCCCCCCCCCCCCCCCCCCCCCAAGAAAGAGATCAATGTGGTGTGTTGGTTTTGTTTTGTTTTTTTTTGATCTCTCCATAAAGAGGACCTGTCATGCCTTATTTCTGTCACAAGGGATGTTTACAAAAATAGGTGGAACAAGTAAAACAGTTTCCAAAGGTGATCCTTTTAATGAATGGAAAAAGAAGCCACGATGCATATTTGTATTGCATTAAAAATGTATGCACTTTTAAGCACAGATGTGTGCCGGGTCCTAGCAGGAAAAATGAAATGGAAACCTTCATTGAACACAGACAGTCTTTTAATGTAAGATTGTTAACAATTCTCTTTACTGATGTTCTTGTTGCTTCTTTTTCTAGATACTTCCTGACCAGTTTTTACACAAAGTATGACCCAACACATTTCTTTATCAACACGGCTTCACTTCTCAGTGTCCTTATCCCCAAGTTACCTCAGTTACATGGAGTACGAATTTTTGGCATCAACAAATACTGAACAGGAATCCTGCAGACCCTGAATACGTTACTTCAAGCGCACATACTATTGGCTCTGGCTCTTTCTGTTCGGAATGAAATGGATAGCCACCTAAGCCATTTTAATGATTTCTACAGAAAAGATCTCATTGCTCCTGATGGAAGCTGTTGGAAACCACATAGACTTGGAGAAGGAGCTTCTCCCAGAAGAGAGCACTAGATCTGATTCAGAGGTTCTCCTCTCTGCGCTGGGCGGGCCCAGCTATGACCCGAGGTTTGCAAATCATACACAAGACTTGTGAAATAAAGGAGTAGTACTACTCTGTGAAAAGAACATTATCGCATCAAAATATGTCCTTTTATCATTATTTTATCATGTGTAGCAATCCCACTTGTGACATGCAACAGCATTCACTAGCTGACATAATGTTGTGCTGCATGCTGCGTTGATATGCACTAGTAGTTTTGGTTCCTTTTTTTTTGTTGCTGTGTTATTTGTGTGCTCCACAATACTTTCTAATTTGCCTGCAGAGCTGTATGTGATCACTGTATTTTCAGTAGTCATCTGGTAACCTACATCAACGGTCAACTTTTTTCAGAATTACCAGGAGTTAATTTTAAGAGTTTTTTTTTTTTTTTTTTTTTTTTTTTTTGTTTTTTGCTTGAGGTTTTTTTTTTTTTTTTGTAGCTCTCCTTACCAGACAATGGGGATTATTTACTAAAGGCAAATCCACTGTGCACTGCAAGTGCACTTGGACGTGCAGCCGCTGTAGATCTAAAGAGAAGATCTGAAATGAGGGGAAGCTCTGCTGATTTCTATCATCCCATCATGTACAAGCAAAAATGCATTTTTTTTATTTTCCTTGCATGTCCCCCTCCATATATACAGTGACTGCACTTCCAGCACACTTGTAGTGCAAAGTGTATTTGCCTTTAGTAAATCCCCGTTAAAAAGATCTGAGCAGTGGCACAATCTTTGTAGTGTCTAGTTGAAAGAAGAATGTAGAGTAAACTATGGTATTATTTTAGTTTTCTAACTGTAGGTACTGGCTTAGAAGCAGTTGTAATAAAAGCCAGCAATCTTTTGAAAACAGACTGGATCTGTAGACGGTACGAAAAAATAGAAATATTTCAAAGCAGTTTGTGTTAGATTAGTAGCAAGGACAAATTCGATCATTCATACAACCTTCTCGTGTTTTTTTTTTTTTTTTTTTTTTTTTTTTTTTTTAGTTTTGCTGTCCGGAAGTTGTCTTTATGTCCTTTATTCCCCTACAGAATCTTATCATTAGGGACCTTTTTGTTCCTTTTGTGTTACTGCAGATGTTCCCAATGTCATAAGAGTTAAGCAACTGCATGAAAAATCAGGTTTGATTGTACTAAGTGAATGAGGAAGGGGGCATAGTGTTACACATACAATGGTTTTTAGGCTCATAGCACATCTTCCCTGTTCCCATGGAGCCTTGCAGTTGTGACACGCGTTCCTTGGTTATTAAAAAGTACTTTATGCCTAAGGATAAACACATTGATTAGTGAATTATGTGAACTTTTCCTTTTCAGCAGTTTGCCTGAATATGTGCATGCATTTCAGTCCTGATTGTCTAGATTCACGAATAGCATGATTCTTCTTAGATGGCACAAATATACATGCCCATATTACAGTGAATCAAGTTTGAAAAGATTTGTTCATCTCTACTGTTGATCTAAAGTGGAAGTAAAGTCAAAACCTAACTCTAAACCTACTCTCAGCCACATTCTAAGCCTGATCTATTTAGCCCTGTAAGGTAAAAATCAATATACTTACCTATTCTACAGCAGGTCCGGTCTCAATCGGCGGATGCTGTGCGCAGGAGAAAACCAACAACTGCTGTGAAAGGCCTTGGGATTGACGTCACCCATAGAGTTACTATAGGGCGGAGCTGATGCTGGGACAGAACCGGAGCGATTGCAGAACAGGTAAGTATATAGGGATTTTTGATTTACAGGGCTAGATTAGGCTTAGAATATGGCAGAGAGTAGGTTTAGTGTTCGGTTTTTACTTTACTTCCACTTTAACCAAGTATAAATCGGTTATTGAATGTTATAGAAGTTTAGCCAATTGAAAAAGAAAAACAGATGAAGTTCATTTTTTACTGAATAACGGTAACTTTGCTGCCCTGAACCAAGCTTATATATTTAAATACACAAAAATTCCAGCACTTTTTTTAACTTTTTGACACCGAGGCTAACATCTGGAGCAAAATTAGACGGTTTTCTGCGGCAGCCAATCAGGATTCATCTTTGAAAGGAAGCACAGTTTTTATTGCTCCGCCTCAGTATAAGGTTACAACTATATGCACCTTGCTATTGCATCAGCAGTGTTTCCAATTCTTTGCTCAATTTATTATCCTTCAGCAGATACTTGTGTAGGTATGTGTGTATTTGCACATTTACAATGTATTAGAAATGGATTTTATCCATTGGAAGTCACCTTACAAATACGTAGGAAGGTTTTGGATGAACGTAGTCATGAAAGCCTTCTGCTTTTATTTATTTTTTCATTTCTATGGAAGAAACAGTATGTTTTAATTCAAATTGTTTGGGAAAGCTAACCCTATATGCACAGATTTGTAGACAGAAATCAAGTTTTCATTTTGTCATTGTAAAACATTTGAGAAATGTCCCTTTTTTTTTTTTTTTTATATATATTTTCATCCTTTCAGTGGCTTTCAGTTTATTGAATAAATTAACTTTTGCCCTTGAAGTCTTGTGTGTTTTTTCTTTTTCTTTTTTTTTTTTTTTTTTTTTAACAAGAAATGTGTGTTTTTTTTTTTCTTTAACTGGAACTAAATTAGGAATTTTTGGCTTGTGAATACATTTTAATTTGCCTCAGTAGCAATATGCTAGGTATGCAGGGCCGGGACAAGGGGTGGGCAGAAGGGACGACTACCCTGGGCACTGTGGTATAATATCAGGTGAAGGGCACTGTGAGAAGATTGCGGGGGGAGGGGGATTTGTGTTGGGAGGAGGAATTTGGGGGGGGGGGCAGGAGGGGGGTAAGAATTGTTTGGGGGGGGGTGTGCTAGGAGTGGTGATTTAGGGGGATTTATGTTGGGAGGGGATTGAGAAAAGAGGATTTGTTCTAGGATGGTCGATTTTGGGGGATTTGTACTGGGGGAGGGGGATTTATTCTAGAGTAATTGTGCAGATTAGTGCCTATTTTTTCTTGGGGGGGGGGGGTTGCTGACACATAATGTTCATACATTGGGGGGGGGGGGGCACAGTTTGGCATGTTTGCCCTGGGCTATAGGGGACCTTGTCCCTGCACTGTATGTATGTTTTGGCCAAATATAAACAAAGAAAGCATTTCTTCTGCGCTCGTCAAGGTGTTGCTAGTATAGAGTGGTAGTACTTTCAAAGAAAGGGAATTAAAAGATAATCATGCGTGTCCCACTACCTAAGCTGACCAGGGGTGGTCCTATGAGAGCCAGGTAAAGGAAAGTGGTGGAAGGCGCGTGATCTGACGCTTTGATCAAATTGATACAGTTTATTCATATACAGAAACAAATGCATATAAAAAGTAGCTACATATTCATAAAAACAGGGTTACAAAATATACACATTAAAAAATTTTGAAATTGCCCATGCCCATACAAGGGCAAGTGCTAAAAGGTGGCTGATGCGTTTTTGGGGGTTCCCTCTTCATCGGAGCCTTGAAGAACAACAGGAGAAGTCTGTACAATGTGGTAGACCAACAGAAAAAAAGGAGTGGCTAGTTGGGAGGTATATATATCACGACGGTGCTCATGGCAGGCGCGCGCGTGTGCACGGTGGGAAATTCAAAGTAGCGTATGGGTACGTTACTTTGCCCAGCCGTGCCATTCTGCCGACATATATCTGCTGACAGCGGTTGGCAAGTGGTAAATACTGTATATGATCAAGACTAGTTTCACACATACATAATACCCTCAACACACATCTACATTTAACCGGAAGGCTTACCCCTATTAATGACCAGGCCATTTTTTGCGATACGGCACTGTGTTACTTTGACAATTGTCATGTACACAAATAAAATGTATGTCCTTTTTTTCCCACAAATAGAGCTTTCTTTTGGTGGTATTTGATCAAGTCTGCGTTTTTTTTTTTTTGCACTATAAACAAAAAAAGACTGACAATTTTGAAAAATAAAAAAATATTTTTTACTTTCTGCTATAAAACATATCTAATAAAAAATAAAAAAATGTCTTCATCATTTTAACCACTTTCAGACCGGACCAATTTGCAGCCAAAGGACCAGGCCCCTTTTTGCGATTTGGCACTGCGTCGTTTTAACTGACAATTGCGCGGTCGTGCGACGTGGCTCCCAAACAAAACTGACGTCCTTTTTTTCCACAAATAGAGCTTTCTTTTGGTGGTATTTGATCGCCCCTGCGGTTTTTATTTTTTGCGCTATAAACAAAAGAGAGCGACAATTTTGAAAAAAAAGCATTATTTTTTATTTTTTGCTATAATAAATATCCCCCAAAAATATATAAAAAAAGATTTTTTTTTCCTCAGTTTAAGCCGATACCTATTCTTCTATATATTTTTGGTAAAAAAAATTGCAATAAGCGATTATTGATTGGTTTGCGCAGAATTTATAGCGTTTACAAGATAGGGGATAGTTTTATAGCATTTTTATCAATAATTTTTTTTTTATTAGTAATGGCGGCGATCAGCGATTTTTATTGTGACTGCGACATTATGGCGGACACATCGGAAATTTTTGACACATTTTTGGGACCATTGTCATTTATACAGCAATCAATGCTATTTAAATGCATTGATTCCTGTATAAATGACACTGGCAGTAAAGGGGTTAACCAGGGGGTGGCAGTGTAGGGGTTAAGTATGCCTAGGGGTGTGTTTCTTACTGTGGGGGGGCGTGGCTGTCAGCTAGTGAATGCTGATCTCTGCTCCAATCACAGGGAGCAGAGATCGGCGTCACTAGTTGCTAGGCAGAACGGGGAGATGCTGTCTATTTCCGCATCTCCCCGTTCCGAATTCCCGTGAGAAGATCGCGGGTGTCCCCGCGGCGATCGAGTCCGCGGGACCCGCGACTGGCCTCACGGGGGTCCCGACTGGCGCGGGAGCGCGCCGCTCCCGGCGCGCTCCCGATGGCACGGACGGCATTAAGGAGGGACTTGTATATACGCCCTCCTGCCTGTCCGTGCCATTCTCCCGACGTATATCGTCGTGCGCCGGTTGGGAACCGGTTAAGCCAATATGTATTCTGCTACATGTTCTTGGTAAAGAAAATCTCAATAAACGTATATTGATTGGTTTGCGCAAAAGTTATATCATCTACAAACTGTGAGATATTTTTATGGAATTTTTTTTTTCATTTTTATTTTTTTACTAGTAATGGCAGAGATCAGCGATTTATAGTGGGACTGCGCCATTACGGCGGACAAATGTGACACTTTTTTTTTAGGGACCAGTGACACTAATACAGTGATCAGTGCTAAAACATTTGCACTGTCACTGTACTAATGACACTGTCAGGGAAGGGGTAACCTCAGGGGCGATGAAAGGGTTAAATGTGTTCCCTGGGCGTGCTTGCTAACTGTGTGGGGGGTGCTTTGACTGGGGGAAGACAGAGATCCGTGTTTCTGCTTAGCAGAAACACAGAATCTCAATCTTCCCCTCTCACAGAACGGAGATCTGCATTGTTTACATAGGCAGACCGCCGTTCTGCCTCTCTCGGGAATGATCGCTGTGTGCCGGCGAACATTGGATATGCTAGACCCGCTGATTGGCTCCCACTGTGTCCAATCACAGTGGGAGCGGGTTGCAGGCAGCGCGAATGCAAGCACCAGATCCGAAAATAAAGATGATATACAGGTACATGATTCCGCGCTGAAGGGTTGCCCTGTCACAGTACATGTACCTGGGGCGGTCTGGAAGAAGTTGAAGTACATCTAAAGCCAAACTTTTTTTTATTTCGGGGAGTAAGAAGAAGTTAAAACCGCTGTCAATTTTTATTTACATTTGTGTCTCATTAGGGAGATTTCCTTTCACCACCTGTTCTGTAGAGTCAAAAGAAAATGAGAGGATCTCTCTCCAAATCCCCCCTGCGTTTCGGACGATGAGGACTGCTTTGGCATCTATTTCCGTGGGATGAAGGAGGAGAGGAGAGCTGGGAGGTAGGCTCTGTGGGGTGCATGGAAAGGTATCCGGGGAGCTCTAAGGGAGGGATGGTAGGTGCTCTTGGGGGTGTTCTGAGGAGGAGAAAGGAGGTCCTAGGGTTTAGGTGCCCCCCTACCCTCTGTGTACTCACAGTTCACACCTCAGTCTCTCAGCGTAGCTCCCTCCAGGAATGAAAGCAGCTTCTACTTCTTCCCATTTTAGATCATGTGGTATGTCACATGACTAGGGGAGACAGGAAGAAGGACAGTCTGCCCTCACTCCCCGGGAAGGCCACGTTGAGACAGAAGTGTGTTTTCAGTAAGCTCCCGCTATCTTCCGCCAACAGCAAGCTGTTTTTGAAGGGAGGAGAGAGCCGAATCTTTCATTCAGTAACTATCAGTCTCCTGCTCCTTCTGACCAGAGTGACTCTGCAGTCACTCTTGCCAATTAAGTGCAGGAGAAGATTCCAGCGCACCACCCAAAAACAGACTTTGGAATACAGAGTAAAAATAAATCACTAATATTAATAAACTACATATATACAGTATAGGGTAATGGGACCCTGCGCTATGGTATGTGCTTTTTAGCTGTCTGCACTAAGATTGCCCTGTAAAGGGTTAATCTACTATCACTATCACCAGCTTTGTGCGTTACAACCAAAACCATAAATGTATTTTATTGGGATTTTATGTGATATAGACCAACACAAAGTGGCACATAATTGTGAAGTGGAAGGAAAATTATAAATGGTTTTCAATTTTTTTTTTACAAATAAATTTGTGAAAAGTGTGGCGTGCATTTGTATTCAGCCTCCGTTATTCGGATACCCGTAACTAAAATTAGATGCCTTCAGAAGTCACCTAATTAGTAAATAGAGTACATCTGTGTGTAATTTAATCTCAGTATAAATGCAGCTGTTCTGTGAAGCCCTCCGATAGATGATGGAGGGTATCTCCCCTGTTACTCTATGGGCAGCCCACAAGGCGGTAGTACGTGGGAAACTAATTCAGCTATCATCTCAAATGCATCATGAGCTGCAATTCATGGTCAAACGTCATAAGCGTTCCCCTGCTGGTCGGCTGCTTCATGATGAGCTTAGGGTGGCGCTAAATTTTTCATTGATAACTAGGGCGGAGAAGAGTGTCCGTTGGGCCTCCACAAAATGTTACATGCGTAAGGATAAGATAGGGTCCTTACTGGCCCATAAGCTTAACCCACGCACAAGAACTTTCGCTGTTCCCAGGATACGCTGCTCTGATGGTGCATACTCACAGAATCCCCATAAGGTATTGGAGGCATTCAGTAACTTTTACTCATCTCTTTATAAAAATTAGGGTGGGGAGGGCCCCTTTTACAGCACAAGGAGGTATTGGTGGCTATTAAGTCTACTAGGTTGGGTTCTGCTCCGGGATCGGATGGATTTCCCGCTCTCTATTATCGCAAATTTCAAGATTTGGTTCGATATTTTAATGCTCTTCGGGATGGGGCCCCTCTGGATCCTCTCTCCCAAATGGCCTACATTTCAGTAGTACCGAAGCCCAATGTGGACCCAGGAGGAAGTTGGGAACTATTGGCCCATCTCACTTATTGATAACGACCTTAAATTGTTCACAAAAGTGTTAGCTAACAGACTGTCCTCCTTCATAAATTAATATGTCAATAGGGATCATGTGGGCTTTATCCCGGCACGTCAAGGACTAGATCAGATTCGCAGAGCGGTGGATGTTATCTCATTACTACAGACTTGTGGGTCAGGGGACTCCTTCTGTCATTAGACTGGCAGAAGGCCTTCGATTCAGTGTCCTGGAATTATTTGTTTCAGGTTTTGGAACACTGGGGTTTTGGTCCCCTTTTTTTGCATATCCAGGGAACGCTTTACTCGCCCACAAGCTAGGGTGAAATTGATGGGCTATCATTCTGCCCCCATAGCAATTGAAAAGGGCACAAGGCAAGGGTGCCCATTGTCTCTGTTGCTCTTTGCCATGACAATTAAGACAGTGGCTATAGCCATCCGAGAAGACGCGAACATACAGGGAGTGTGGTGCGGATTTTCTAAGCACTAGTGCGCATTATATGCGGACAACATGTTGTTCGTCACCTCTCCCATTATCTCCCTAAAGAATATACTTAGAACCCTACATGAGTTTGGTCAGGTGTCTGGGCTCAGAGTGAACGAGACAAAATCCTCCGCCATGAACATCAACAGCCCCGAATCTACGTTTTTTCTCAACCTCCCTCCCACATACTCGCATTATACACTGTAAATTATCCTGCTTGCTTTTGGCATTTAGAACTTTTACTTTCTAGCTGGGCCCTATATGGTCTTTCGTGGCTTGGTAGGATACACTCAGTCAAAATGACTCTTTGAGAATGCGGCCTGCCATCTCAAAAGCTGAGTCTTGGCTCTTTCTTTCCATTCCGGGGAGAGAGGAATGTTCTTCGGCTAAAACTCCTCTACCAGTATCCCATCATTTTCTCCCCCCACCAAATCAGACGGTGGGACTGGGGTGGCCGTGTTCACTTGCCCCAACAACACCTGAGCCGGCATCTTCACAGGTGAGGTGTTTGTGTTGCGAACACTAACTGAGACCTTCCAGTGACTTCTCTGCAACGCCTTAGTCGGTAACCACTTCAGGTATCCGCTCCACCCCATGTCTTCCTTCTGGCTGTCAGCCTCAAGGACGATGAAAGGGCCCGGTTGCTTCCACTTAAGCTTGACTGATGCTCTCAAGCAAACTACCTCCCCTGGCTGCAGCACTTTCTCACTCCGGTCCAAGCGCCAGATCTTCCCCACTCCTTCAGCTGGGGCCTTCTGTTCTTGCACCAGACGCTGATAGGCTTGTCTCAACATGGGGTGCACACTTGTGGTTAAAGTGTCCTGCTCTTGGACAAGAGGTGTTAACAGTCTTCTGACAAGGTCAGTATTAGTCCCGATGATGAGGGAACTTTTACTAGCCCCTGGTGGGCGAGGGCAGACCACTTCCAAAGTGTCAAAGGTCTCAGCCTTCCCAGCTACCGAGGGGTCAAAGGTCAGTTTGACTGGTAGATAGCCATCGTAGGGGAAGTTCTGAGTCCCAAAGCCCCATATCTCTAGCTCTTCTAACTTCTGTAATGGCAGGTGTTTGAGGTGCCTGTCGTAGAAGTCTCTGTAGAGGAGAGTCTTTTGAGCCCCAGTATCCAGGAGGGCCTTGGTATAGATTACTTTCACTTGGATGGAGACAACAGGAGAGGGTCCCACTAGCTTGGTAGGGAATTTGTGTAAAGTGGCTGGCTTGGCCTGTTCGGTAGCTTGTATGCGCACTCCTTTCTTGCAGAAGTTTTGATCTGGTTTGAGTTTCTGTTGGGTCTGGTGTGCACTAACTCTCCGACGCCGGGTAGCATGAGTCAAAAGAAGTGGAGCCCTGGGTCGCTCGGAGGCAACAATGGGAGCCCTCTGCAGGGGTTTGGACTCCCGCTCCGGTCTCTTTGCGTCATTGGTTTTTCTGGATCTAGCTAATGTTGGCGGGCACCCGGTTGACTCCTTCACGGGGGGCCCTCTGGAGTTTCCCGTCGGCTTTCAGTATTGTGTTTCAGCCTTTATTGTGTTTCAGCCTTCACTGGGCTTGGGCATACTTGTCAATAATGTCCAACTCCTCCGCAGTTGAAACAAATCCCTTTGTTTGCTGGTTTCTGCTCCTGAGCCACCATAGACCTTGAAGACTTCTTGGGCACTTCTGAGACCATCACTGGGTAGAACAATTGGCTTAGCGGTCAACAGGGCCATCATCTCTATCAGTTGTGACACCTGAGTCTTAAAAAGTTCGACCTGGGGGCGTCAGCCTCACTGACCATCCTGACCCTGACTACAGATTCTGGCTTCCAGCATGGCCTCCTCTTCCCGCACAATCCGGATCAGGTCTAGATACTTCAAGACGCCACCATCTTGCCGGATTCTTAACAGGAGGGTGATGGGGTCCAAGGGCTGGACACCCCTCAAGACTTGCTGGGCTCGGATTTCACCCACCTTCCTAGGGTCTAGGCCCTTCTTCAGCAAGATCTGGTGTATGATTTTGTCCAGACGTCTCAAGTACTCCGACAACTTCTCTCCCTCATTTTGGTAAGTGTGCTCCAACTGATAAATAAGATCAGAAACTTTCTCTGTGCGCCCAAACACATCCTGTAGAATGTTCAGGTAGTCCTGGGCAACACAATCTCGCTTGCTAAGCTTCAGATTGCGGATGGCTTCTGAGGCGGGCTCTTTTAAGCTCTCTCTGATTCTCTGTTTCTTGTGGGTCTCAGGAATGTCCCATTCATCCAAGGCTTGTGTGGCCTGATCCAGTCACTCTTCAAAGTTGTCCTCCCCTGTAGGCACTGGTTGTCTTCCAGAGAAAGCCCTGAGCTTCCGATACCCAGTTGCTGAGTATGTTGGAGGGTCTCTCTGACATTTCAAAACAAAGTCTCCCAGAGCAGCCAAGAGTTTTGGTCCAATCATGGTCAGAGGTGATGGGGAGGGAACTGCTTCTTTATTTAATTCATCTTGACTGGAGGAGGTAGGACCCTCCTCTGGAACCTTCAGATGAATTACACAAAGCTCCGTCTTGTTAGCCAGTTGCACACTGGCACCTTTGAAGCTTTCAGGGATTCCTTTTTTCCACTCTAGTAGTGCATAGGTGCGAGAGGTCCCATGATCTGTTTTGACCGCAATTACCCACGCCTTTCTGTCCGGAGATAGTGTCTTCACAGCTTGGCTGATTTGTTCCTCAGCCCAGGCCTCTCCTGGGAGTTTGATCACCACGCTTGATTCTGAGCGGGCACCTTCTTCCTCGCACCACTGGATAGCAGCGACAGGGTCCATCCTGGCGCTTGTAGGGGAGTTGATTGAAAAGCAACAGAAATCCCGGATGACGAGCGCCACGTGTAGCACACCCCCGAAGGAGCTGCTTTTTTTGTAAGGTTTAATCCGTCATTCTGCCTCTCAACCACAGTGAACTGTCTCAGCCCCTCTGACACACCTAGCTTAATGACGGATAGAATAACATGATAATAATACACAACACAGTGCTGTATTTTTAAGTTTACTTTGAATAGAATAAAGTTCAGGTTAACATCAGTCAGCCAAGACCTGTATAAGTATCCAGGTCTTGGTTGAAACAGTTTAAAGGAAAACAGTCAGTAACACTATGCAACCATAAACAAGAAAATAAATGACAATATGCACAGATTCAATAGGGTCCTAAAACAAGCTTTTCATATGTTTGAAATGCTATGAATAAAGAGGAACCCCAGGCCGGCCTATGATGTCTCTATTACACACAATGATGTAATTTAAATACCTGTGGTGTGTCCCATTTAAGAGCCACAGCAACAATGTTCGATGAGCATCTTCACCGGCAATGTAAGAGCTCTGTGAACAAGAATTCCTCAGTATAATAGGGTGATGAGAAGAATGTGGAATAGCTGATGCAGTGATGTAGTATTCCTCTGTGTGGTCCAGCTAACAGGTGCATGTGCACATTATTTAGATGTGGTGTCTTATTTAGATGTGGTGTCTTATGAAAAGCAATAAAAATCCTGTATGCAATCAGCGGTCCTCAGACATGCAATCGATTGTCTCTCTTGGATACAGATGAGCCGCAGTGGCGTTCAGACTCTGAACTGCCGCAGGACGTCCTTCTCCAGCATGGACAATCTGTTCCTCTGGGCTGGAGTTGCAAATGGTGTGCCCCTTGGTAGGCCGCGATCCTCCTCACACAGCAGCCGAGGAGAGCTCTCCTCATGGAATCCAGGAACTAAGAGAGCTTCCAGGTCAATGACCTTATCCCCTCTCCCACCAACTTCCTGCTACTTGCAATGCAGCCTGGGATTTGTAGTCCTGTTACACACTTCAGTCAGTCAGGCTGCATTGCCCCGGACTTTCTATTCCACAGTGCCTTGCTGCTGCCTGATAATTGGCTCAGTCTTTCCTAATAGGGAGGTTCCTACACAGCAGCCTTGAGTGTCTGTGTGAAGAGAAGAAGGGGGGTTGAAAAAGCCCATGCTGCTGCTAGCAGACAGTTCTCCCCTTACTGATTAGATCAGCCTGAGGAAATGCCTGCTACACCCCTTTTCAAGTCAAAGCGCACTCTACCAGGGTGGTTAGTGCTTCTTGGGCAGTGTGTCACCAGGCCTCCATGACTCAGATCTGTAAGGCTGCAACTTGGTCTTCAGTACATACATTCACAAAATTTTATCAGGTGGATGTAAGGAGGTATGAGAATATCGCCTTCAGGCGCAGTGTGCTACAGGCAGCAGTATAGGTCCTCTAGTCTGGGGGTTCCCTGCAGGTTGTGTCTCCCTCCCCTCAAGTAGCATTGCTATGGGACGTCCCAATAAGTTATTACTTAAGGCTCTGTGTCCCATGATGTACGATAAAGAAAATAGGATTTTTATAACAGCTTACCTGTAAAATCATTTTCTTGAAGTACATCATGGGACACAGCAGTCCCTCCCTTCTTTTTGGAGTTTAAGTATATTGCTTTGCTACAAAAACGGATGTGCTCCTGGAAGGAGGAGGGATTATATAGGGAGTGAACTTCCTGGATTGGGTATACCAGTGTCCATCACCTGAAGGTGCCTATATACCCATTAAGTTATTACTTAAGGCTCTGTGTCCCATGATGTACTCCAAGAAAAGGATTTTACAGGTAAGCTGTTATAAAAATCCTATTTTTTCTCAGCTGCGGGGGCTCAACTTATGATCCTGCACACAGGCCCACTGCTTTCAGAAAATGCCTCTGACTGGAGCTCATCATTGCGCATCCATTCCAGATGCTTGTATGTGACATCGCATACATCACATACAAGCACGTGGGCTGGATGCGAGAGTTACATCAGCAGGATGAGTGTGCCAGGACAAGCAGAAGTGTCTCACCTCTGCTTCCTTTCACCACTCTGCATATCATAGATGAGAAGAGGGTACAGCGTGGAGCAGATAAGCAGGAGGGTACAGCGGTGGGGAAAATGAGCAGGAGGGGTTTAGAGGTGGGACAGATTAGCAGGAGGGTACAGCGGTGGGGCAGATGTGCAGGAAGGTACAGTGGTGGAAGAGATGAGAAGGGGGTTCAGTGTTGGGCCAGATAAGCAGGGGGTTCAGTGTTGGGCCAGATGAGCAGGGGGGTTCATTGTTGGGCCAGATGAGCAGAGGGGTTCAGTGTTGGGCCAGATGAGCAGAGGGGTTCAGTGTTGGGCCAGATGAGCAGGGGGGTTTCGTGTTGGGGCAGATGAGAACGGGGTGCAGTGGTGGGACAGAAAAGCAGGGGGGTAGAGCAGTGGGGCAGATGTGAAAGGAGGTGTATTGGTGGGACAGATGAGCAGGGGGTTACAGTGGTGGGGCAGGAGAGCAGGGGGAACAGAGGTGAGACAGATGTGCAGGAGGTAAGTTGGTGGGGCAGATGAGAAAGCGGGTTACAGTGGTGAGGCAGATGAGCAGATGGGTTCAGTGTTCAGACAGATGAGAAGGTGATTCAGTAGTGAGAAAGAAGAGCATGGGGATATGGCAATGGAGCAGATGTGCAGGGAGGTACAGTGATGGGGCAGATGAGACAAGGGGGTACATTGATGGGGCAGATGAGCAGGAGGTACAGTGGTGGGAGGGATGAGAAGGGGGTTCAGTGGTGGGACAGAAAAGCAGGGGGGTACAGTGACATGGCAGATGAGCAGGGGGTTACAGTGGTGGAACAGATGAACAGGGGGGTTCAGTGTTGGGCCAGATGAAAAGGGGGTTACAATGGTGGGAAAGAGGAGCGGGGGATCAGTGTTGGGGCAGAGGAGAAAGGAGGTACAGTGGTGGGACCGATGAGCAGGGGGTACAGAGGTGGGGCAGAGGGGTGCAGAGGAGAAAGTGGGTACATCATTGGAACACATGACCAGGGGGTTACAGTGGTAGGGCAGAAGAGCAGGGGGTTACAGTGGTGGGACAGATGTGCAGGAGGTACAGTGGTGGGGCAGATGAGAAAGGGGGTTACAGTTGTGGGGCAGATGAGCAGATAAGTTCAATGTTAGGACAGATGAGATGATGGTTCAGCGGTGAGACAGAAGAGCATGGGGGTACGGCGGTGGAGCAGATGTGCATGGAGGTACAGTGGTGGGGCAGATGAGAAAGGGGAACATTGGTGGGGCAGATGAGCAGGAGGTTACAGTGGTGGGATAGATGAGCAGGGTGGTACAGTGGTGGGACAGATGAGCAGGGGGGTACAGAGGTGGGGCAGATGTGCAGGGGGGTACAGTGGTGGGGCAGATGAGAAGGGGGTACATTAGTGGGGCAGATGAGAAAGGGGGTACATTGGTGGGGCATATGAGCAGGGTGGTACAGTGGTGGGGCAGATGAGCAGGGGGTTACAGTGGTGGGGTAGAGGAGCAGGGGGTTACAGTGGTGGGGCAGATGTGCAGGGGGGTACAGTGGTGGGGCAGATGAGAAAGGGGGTACATTAGTGGGGCAGATGAGAAAGGGGGTACATTAGTGGGGCAGATGAGGAAGGGGTACATTGGTGGGGCATATGAGCAGGGTGGTACAGTGGTGGGGCAGATGAGCAGGGGGTTACAGTGGTGGTTTGGAGGAGCAGGGGGTTACAGTGGTGGGGCAGATGTGCAGGGTAGTACAGTGGTTAAATAGAGAAATGGAAAAATTATAGAAAATAAGTAATTTTTATTAAACAATTGATACATAAAAAAACATTTAAAATACTGCCAAATAAATGCAGTAAACAACTAAAACTCTCCAATATGGATCATGAATGTCAGAACCATGCCTGTGTAGACATGTGTGACTGTACTGGATTATAGCATACAAAAAAGCTCTACATGTTTTGCAAAAATCGCTTGATAAATATTCTTTATTTACAAAAGTTTTTATTGGAAGATCAATCATTAAAAAAGTGGTACAAAGTGAATGGTTACATGAAATAATATGACGTTGTACAATAAATCACATTAAGAGAAGCTATTGAAAAAATCACATTAACTAGGCTATAGGAGCAGAGGAATTAAAATTACAGAGATTACGGGGGCGCATGCGCGGATGCCTGAGCGGGAGGATGTCTTAGCTTAGAGCTCCGCTCCGTGGGAGGACATAACCGGAGGACTACGGGTCCCAGCGGCTCCGCTAACGGCACAAAACATCACCACAAGCTCCACCTAGACCACAGGTGAATAAACAATGGTTCTGAGGGGCACTAAACCAAAAAGTAAAGCGTCCCTTACTAAAACAGCTCCGGCCAGGCAGGTGCTGAAGATGGCGGCGGCAGTCTCCTCACAGGCTACAGCACAGAGATGTAAAACAGCTCCCTCACAGGCTACAGAAGAAACGGCAGGCTCAGGCTCAGACTCAGATGCTGAGGTAATTCAGCTAGAAACGAATGCAGATATGTTTAAAAAATTTGAAACCATGTTACACAAAGCCTTAAAGAAAACTTCTGACAGAATTACTGACAAACTGACTAAAGAGATTAGGGAGCTGGGCCAAAGAACTGCTGAGTTAGAAATCAGAGTGGATGACCTGGATAGCCTTACATCACAAAATACCTCAGAGCTTGAAAATTTAAAGGAGGAGAATCTTTTTTTACAGTCACGTTTAGAAGAGCAGGAAAATAGGGACAGACGGTCGAACCTGAGAATTAGAGGAATTCCTGAGACAGTCCTTGATCTACCAGCCACCATAACAGCCCTATTTCAAGAATTACAGCCAGGCATACCCTTGGAAAGACTAGAACTTGATAGAGTTCACAGAGCTTTAGCCCCTCGCAAAGCAAATGGCCCACCCAGAGACATTATTGCTAAATTTCACTATTACAGAACCAAAGAGCAATTATTGGCAACTGCTAGGGACAAAGTCTCCCTGCAATTCCAGGGTCATTCATACCAGCTTTTTGCCGATATTTCTCCTCTTACAGTCGCTAAACGGCGTGCACTGAAGCCCCAGCTACAAATCCTACAACAGCATCAAATTGCATACCAATGGGGATTTCCTTTTTCCCTAAGATTTACATTTCTGGAAACCAAATACACCTGTAGATCTCCTGAAGATTTGCAATCTGCCTTGGTCAAAATGGGCATCGCTGACAAATCCACTCTAAATATTCATCCCCATAGACGTTCGGCCTCAAGATCACCTCAGCAAAAAGACACGACAACCTCTGCAGGAGCCTCTTCCTCTTCTCGACACCACTTAAACAAGAGAGGACGTTTTGAAAATCAAACCCCCTCTAATGAGGACTCTATGGACTGATGTACTAATTTAATCCGTCCTGCTTCTACTTGCCCCCAGCTTTAATTGCTGGTTGAGAAGTTAAAAATCTCTAATATCTACACGAAACTTTCTAACTTTCATACGGAAATTTTTTGCCAAAACTTGACCTTTCTTTCTACAAACTTTTTTTTCTCTCAAAATTCTTTTGCAAATGTATTTACTAAGTCCTTGCGTATCAGTAGCAACTCAAGGCTTTTTTTTTTTTTTTTTTTAATCCCAATTCTCTTATTTCACTTATATTAGTAATTATACTAATAGAACAAAGAACCGCTTCTATGTATTATTATTATTTTTTCTCTTATTTTTTATCTAGGTCCTTCAACAAAGCGGACTTTCGGTTAATATATATTTTCTTTATATAATCCCGTGGTCCTTCGGTGATGCTCCTCCCTCAGGAACTTCTTGCTGCCCCCTGTAACATCCTCAGACACCCGCTAGGATTATGCGGGTCTCTGACGATGGTTCTGGAACCTCACGGAGCATACATAATATGCACCGTAGACGTTCCTACACCCTTAGTTGTTATCTTTACTTAACATTAATGTGCTATTATAATAGGGTTGATCGATTTTGCTCTTCTTATTTTACTCTCTTCCTTCCTGCACCCTTTACTTCTCTCTCTCCCCAGGTGATGATCTCGTACTTGGAAGTAAGTTATATCTTTATCTATATAGTATCTAATACTGCACAGACATGGCCCCTGTAAATGTTTTGTCTTTAAATGTACAAGGGTTTAATATCCCCCACAAACGTTCAAAAGCTATGCGCACTTTTCATGCAAAAAAAGCACACATTATATGTTTGCAGGAAACTCATTTTATAGAAAAGGCTCATCCGAAATTTCTATCTTCTAATTATCCGCAGTATTATGTTTCCTCAGCTTCTGTTAAACAAAGGGGTACCCTTATAGGTTTTCACCGTAGCACCCCATTTACTCTAGTGTCGCAACTTAATGATCCAGAAGGTAGATACATTTTGGTTACTGGTTATCTTGCTGACGCCCCCATTACAGTTGTCTCCTACTATGCCCCTAACAAGCGACCATTAGCTTTTATGTCTCACCTTTTTCAAACTATTGATACCCATAAATTTGGCACATTAGTCATTTGTGGAGACTCCAATGCTACCGTATTCCCCTTCCTAGACAAATCCCCGATTACACCTAATACGAATTCTGCCAAGATGACCCTACAACCCCTGCTTTCAACACACAAATTAGTAGACACATGGAGAGAACTAAATCCTACCAATAGGCGCTATACACATTACTCGTACCCACACAAATCTTTCTCTCGCATTGATCATATCTTTGTTCCATCTAGTATTTTACCAGAAATACTCTCATCCAAAATCGTCCCATTACCATGGTCTGATCATTGTGCTGTTTTTACCACCCTTGCCTCAACTATACCCAGATCCCATGATACCAATTGGAATATTAACGATACCTTGCTAACCCATCCATCTCACAAACAGTCAATAGAGCAAATGTTATCTGATTACATCTCCTCTAATGATACAGACGATGTTTCTTCCTTAACGTTGTGGGAAGCACACAAAACTGTGATTCGAGGAAACTTGATTCGTCTATCATCCTCACTCAAAAGGGAACGCAAACTTATGTTTGCAAAACTGGAAACTGCCTTCAACACATGCCACTCAACCTTCCAAACTTCACCGACTACTGCCAATCACACGAAACTTGAGAAAGCACGCCTTGACCTTGACCTTTTTTTAACTGACTCCGCAGACAAACTAATGCGTAAACGCCAACATATCCAATATCTCAAAGCCAACAAGCCCGACACTCCTATGGCCCGCTGCTTGAAAACGATACAAAAAGTACAATCCTCCTTTAGGCTTAAGACTTCAAGAGACGAATACACTAGTAACCCGGTTAAAATACTGGAAGTATTTCACTCCAAATTAACTAAAATATACTCTTCTAACCAAGAGTTTGATACTTCGAAAGCCGATAGCATGTTCTCTACTATAGACCTTCCTACCCTAGATCAACTACAACACGATAACCTTGAACGACCTATAACTACCTCCGAAGTCCTACATGCAATAAAACACTTGAAACTTAATAAAAGACCAGGCCCAGACGGATTTTCAGCTTTATATTATAAGCAGTTTTCACATTTATTAGCACCTATTTTGACCAGAGCCTTCAATTCCTTACTTGAAAACCAATCTTTCCGTACAGAAACACTTACTTCTATTATAGTGATGATTCCCAAACCACACTCAGACACTACTTCCTGGACAAATTATCGTCCTATATCTTTACTCAACCTTGACATAAAAATACTGGCTAAAATATTAGCCACCCGTCTCAACAATGTCATTGGTCAATTAATACACCGCGATCAAACCGGCTTTATGCCAAAAAGACAGGCAGGTGACAACATCAGACGTGCTCTACTGCTCATAAACGCAGCTAAATCTAGACGCATTCCTTCATGCCTAGTATCTCTTGATATTAGGAAAGCGTTTGATTCTGTCACCTGGCCTTATATGCAGTATACACTACAGAAATGGGGATTTGGGAATCATTTCTTACAATGGATCTCCTCGTTATATAATAGCCCAAAAGCATACATTAAATATGCTGGCTATAAATCCGCTATGTTGAACATCTGTAGAGGTACGAGACAGGGATGTCCCTTATCTCCCTTACTTTTCGCTCTCCTCATCGAACCATTAGCACAAATAATTAGGACAAATATAAATATCAAGGGTATTGAATTAGGTGGTTATCAACATAAAATATGTCTCTTTGCTGACGATATTCTCATATTCTTATCCCAATCACTTATATCTGCCCCAAATTTATTGAACATACTAGATAAATTTGCTGCGGTCTCTGGACTTAAAGTTAACCCCACCAAATCGAATGTGCTTAATATCTCTCTAGAACAAGCTGAGCTCCTGCATCTCCAATCTACTTTACCGTTTCACTGGGTATCTAATCAATTACCCTACCTAGGAGTTCAACTCACAAATTCACTCAAAGAACTATTCAGAGTTAACTATCTCCCATTATTAAAACAGGTTACTAACTATATGAAACTATGGTCTTCTCTCCCCTTGTCTTGGTTGGGTAGGATTAATGCAATAAAAATGTCAATTTTACCAAAATTTCTTTATTTATTTAGGGTTTTACCTATCCCAATACCAGCCTATTTCTTTAGAATACTACAACGTAGGGTCTTGGCCTTTATCTGGGGTAAAACCAAACCACGGATTCCATTAACCACATTATATCTTAGCAAATTGAAGGGAGGGCTAGGCTTACCAAACTTTGCTTCCTATTATTCTGCTGCACAACTCTCAATTCTTACGAAATACCACTCTGTAGAAGAATCACCCCTTTGGATGTTAATTGAGTCTGTAGAATGCGATCCTATTTCTATTGCTAATCTCTTATGGATTCATCCCAAAGATAGGACACATATTGCTAACCCCATCACGAAACACTCCTTATCTATATGGGATAAATTTGGTAAACCTTCCAACCTCCAATCCCCACATAATCCTCTTCTCTCTTTCCTCGGGAACCCAGCCTTCTATCCAGCTTGGCGTTATCCGAAATCATTCTCTGTTTGGTCCACCTTAAAATTATCACGATTATACCAGTTATGTAATAACTCCAACATTCTGGAATTCCCAATATTATGTGACACGTACGGACTCCCAAGATCTGAAACCTTTAGATACTTGCAAGTTAAAAATTTCTACACCCCGCTTCTAAATTCTGGTACACCACTTAATCAAATGTCTCAATTTGAGCGTATATGCAAAAGCGACCCACATGTTAGAGGTGTTATTTCATTAATATATCAACAGCTTACTACTCTTCCCAAAGATATATTACCCTCTTATGCAGAGAAATGGGCATTAGATATGAACCGGGTTTTTGACATTAATGACTGGTCTAATGTATGGAATGCAACTAAAAGCTCTTCCCCGAATTGTTATGCTCTTGAAACTAACTTTAAAGTCTTAGCAAGATGGTACCTAGTACCTGCTAGAATTGCCAAGTTTTCCCCGACATATCCTATTAATTGTTTCAGAGGTTGCACTTCCCAAGGTACCCATTTCCATATTTGGTGGCAATGCCCGGTGGTTCAAGAATTCTGGTCAAATATTTTCGCTATGGCTTCCAAAGCTCTAGAACGCTCTATACCTCCGGATCCAGCCATGGCTCTGCTGAACCTGAAACCCTCTTCACTGACTCATCCTCAGTTTAAGCTATTTCTTCAGCTCAGCACAGCGGCCAAACAAACCATAGCTAAAGCATGGAAATCCAATACCCTTATAGTAGCGGAAGCTAAGCACAGAATGAATAGAGCTTTGACCTACGCTAAAATGTCGGCCATAGAAGATAATAATATTGATAAATTTAAACAGATTTGGCAACCATGGGTAAAACATTATCTGCCCCCTGATTTCGACCAGTCACTACTGTTACCTCAATAGAACTTTGGTTTTCTTTTAGCAAATATCTTTCATTATCCTATTTTGCAGTGTAATCATCACCTGGAGAGACTCTTTCCTTCCTTTCCTTCTTTCTCTCTTCAATCTCTTATTTTTTCATTATTATTGTTTCTATATCACATTTTTTATAATTATAACCAGCATGTTAAGTCGAACAGATAGTTTATTCTGCAGCCTCAGAACACTGAAGTTAGCAGGGTATGATCTTATTTCCATACATTTGTTCTGTAGTGAAGATAAGTAATACCTATATACTCTCGTTACTATGGTATACCTGTTCTTTTTTTTTACTTCAAATTGCCCCCGCTTTGCCACAGCATGAACCCATATGGGGTGGTAAAGCGGTCTGGAGGCATGTCTATAATGTCTCTGGATATGATTCGAGGTTACTTGCTATAACCACATAACATTACCTTTTAGGCGTTTTTTTTTTTTTTCATCAGTGTTCGACTTATGTACGTTTTATATATACTGTAATATGAACTAAACCCATGCTGACATTTCAGCTTATTCCTTTTCAAGATACAACATGTATGCAAGTGAATATATGTGATATATACTGTTTTTATTTTTCTTGTATGTTCTTTATGGTTTCTGTTTTTTTTGTTTGTTTAAAAATAAAAATCTTTGAACGAGAAAATTACAGAGATTACAGTGGTGTATAGGTAGTTGAGGAGATTTAAATGATTAAGAAGGATCCCAATATGACAATTTTTTGTTGAAAACATGCATATTATCATAGAGTGTGTGATGGATTCTCTCAGTGAGTTTCAACATTTCCATCCTAGATAGTACTTGTGACCAGATGAGATTAGTTGATCTCCAATTATAAGCGATCATCTATTGTATGGCACTAAACAATGAGTGTATTAGTCTGTAGCACGGTTGCTCTTGCGGAGGTTGTCTATCATTTTTTCCCAAGATGGTGTTGTAAAAGAGCAGTCTAATTCTGCTTCCCAATGTAGCATGGGTCCAGATTTCTCTGGAAGATATGACTATAATTGGGAAATTAAACCTCTATTTCTCGGAGAGTTTATACAGATATGTTCAATAATAGAATATGGAGGTTGTAATGATAGTGCATACTGCTCTGCGAAGAAATTTCTAATGTGAATATATCTAAGGAGTTCTGAATTTGAGAGTCCATATTTAGATTGGAGATGTTCAAAGGTGGGAAACTTCAGGTCACTGATTAGGGATCTAAGAGAGGTTAGTTTATTGTTTAACCACAGTGTAAATGGGCTATGATCATTATATGCCTGTGTAAATCTAGGATCTCCTAGGAATGAGGCCAATAGGGGGACTTCTGAGGAAAGTTTAAAAGTATTTTTATGTTTAAGCCATAGTTGGAAAGAATGAGTGATTGTTATATCTTATTTCAGGATTTTACAGTGAGAATTTATATCGGACCATAAAAGACCTGAAAGAAGTAAAGGGGAAATCGAGAAAGATTCAAAGGATAACCATGTTATATGATCTATATGGGCGGACCATTGTGCTAGGTGTGAGAATCTGGCAGCTAAAAAGTATTGCCAGATGTTTGGTTGTCCCAGGCCTTCTTTAATTTGTGGTCTATGCATTAGGGAGTAGCTGAATCTGGGTTTCTTATCTGACCATATGAATTTATTAATTTCTCTTTGGAGTGCATCTAATCTAGTTTTGGAGCTGTTGACTAGAAGTACTCTGAAGTAGTAGAGAAGTTTTGGGAGGATTGTCATTTTGAAAGCGCAAATTCTACCCAGGAATAAAATATGGTAGGAGGACCATAATTTAAATAATGTGCTTATATGAGAAAAGAGAATTGGGTAGTTAGGTTTGTAAAGAGTATTATAGGAAGCAGTGATATGTACTCCATGGTACTTAAATGAATGGGGGCACCATATGAAGGGAAATTTTTCTTGCAAGATGGAATTCACGACAGGGGTAATGTTAATAGGAAGTGCTAAGCATTTGTTTAGATTTATACTTAGATCAGAGAGCTTATGGAATTTATGGAGTTCTGCCAACAGATTAGGTAGGGAGATAAGTGGGTCAGTTCAAAATAAGAGTACATCATCTGCATATAAACTCATGTTGATTTTTATTAATTGTGCAAAAGGTTCAATTGCTAACGCAAAGAGTAGGGGGGATAATGGGCAGCCCTGTCTGGTGCCTCTCCTCAATGGGAAGAAATCAGAGTCGTTACCTGGGATTTTGATTCTAGTTTGGGGGGTGTGGTATAGGGGGTTGAATCCATGTATAAATTTATCCGATATTCCAAATTTAGGGAGTTAGTTGGTTTAGGTATGACCGATTTACACTATGAAGGGAAATTTTTCTTGCAAGATGGAATTCACGACAGGGGTAATGTTAATAGGAAGTGCTAAGCATTTGTTTAGGTCATGACCGCATTTCACACTATCAAACAGCCTTTAGGTATGACCGATTTACACTATCAAACGCCTTGTGTATGTTAAGGCTTAATAAGCAAACCTGGTTAGAATGTAGATTAGCGTCTTGGATAATATTTGAGACCAGTCTGATATTGTCTATTATCTGTCTACCAGGGATAAAGCCGGTTTGGTCAGTATTAATCAGAGATGAGGCAACTCCGGCTAATCTGTCTGCTAGAATTCTACCTAAGATATTTAAGTCGTTATTAAGGACTGAAATGGGCTGAAAATTTTGTGAGAGGGAGTGGTCTTTGTGTGGTTTAGGGATTAAGGATAAGTTAGCTAATAGCATGTCATCGGGGAAGTGATTGCCTTGTAGAATATGGTTGAACAGTTTAGTTAGTTTGGGTGTTAATAATGGTGACATTTTTTTGTAATATGAGGCAGTGAATCTATCTGGACCTGCGGCAGTAGATGTTTTTGGATATTTGATGATGTTATTGATTTCAAGGTCTGTACATGGTTCATTAAGAGTGGCTATTTGCTGACTAGATAGTGAAGGGAGTTGTAACCCATCTAGCCAATTGAGTGAGGATGTTGAGGGGTGTATTCGTGGACCTGAGAGGAGATTTGTATAGAAGTTAGAAAATATTTCAAGAACCTCTTGTGGGTGGGTAACCAGGTTACCCCTCTGATCTCTTAATTTGTAGACATGAGGTGGTTTATGACCTTGGTTTAGTTTCCTCGCAAACATAGTAGAGGTATGCCGTGTACACACAATCAGAAATTCAGTCAGCAAAAGACAGATGAGAGCTTTTGGTCGGAAAATGCGACCGTGTGTATGCTCCATTGAACTTTTACTGGCTGAATTTCTGCCAGCAAAAGATTGAGAGCATGTTCTCAATTTTTCGGTCGGAAAAAGTTCCAATCGGAAAAAATTCCAATCGGTCAATTCTGACGTGCAAAATTCCTATGCATGCTCGGAAACAATTCGACGCATGCTCGGAAGCATTGAACTTAATTTTCTCGGCTTGTCGTAGTGTTGCAAGCCAAGCTTGAGCGGAATTCCGTCGGAAAAACCATCCAATATTTTTCTGACGGAAAAAACACTTGTGTGTACGCGTCAGTAGAGTTACTATGAAGTACGTATTTAGCTTTGGAAAATCGAAGGGATTTTTCTATGTTTGTTGAAAGGATTGAGTCTAACTCTTGACATTTGGTTTAAATCTGGTGAGTAAAGTCTTGGGATGGGGTTTGACAAATTTTGTTGTATAGGCTATCTAAGTCTTTAGTAAGGCGTTTAATGTCAGATAGTCTGGTTTTGTTTTTTAATAGAAGCGATGTTCATTAAGTGACCCCTTAAAACTGCCTTATGAGCAGACCATAGTGAAGAGGGAGGTATGTCTTCTGTTGTATTAAGTGAGAAATATTCATCTATATGTGAGGTAACCTGTTGTATGATAGAAGGGTCTGTTAGCATTTAGGCGCCAACTAAAAGGGGTAGGGGCTAAACCTATGTGTGATGTATCAAAGGAAATAATTTGGTGGTCAGACCATAGGCAAGTGTGGATATGTGCCTTTGAGGAGTTAGCCAACAATATCGGGGTACTAAAGATGTAGTCCAAGCAGGCATAACAATCGTGCGCAAATGAATAGTGTGTATGCTTTTACTCCGACATTGTGAGCGCTCCATGAATCAATCAATTGAATTTTGTTAAGGGAGCGGTTAATAGATTTGGAAAAAGCTTTTGAGGAGGGGGCTACTCTACTTCTATCAAGGGCAGGTGCCGCTAGATTAAAGTCGCGTGGAATTGTGACGGTCTAGAATGTCAAATATTTTTGAAAAGAAGGTGGATTGTGATTCGTTCGGTGCATATATTGAAGCAATTGTTAGTGGTTTATTGTTTATCAAACCTTTTATAACAATTGAGAACTGGCAGTCTTGTCAAAATATTGTGGGTGGTTTGTAGTTGAAAAACGGGTCTCTTGTAATAGAATTATATCTGCACCCAGTCTCTTATAATGTCTGAAAGCTTTTTTCCTTTTATTTGGGGAATTAAATACCTGGACATTATGAGAAAAGATTTTAAGACCCATTATTCAACAAAAAATAGGGTGTCATCCCCATCATAGAATTACCAATCAAATTGGTTAATTTCTACCAGTCCCCCACAGATAAGGATAAGGGCATATCACTAATATATCATAGCCTACAAGACAAAAAGCTATGCACTAAGTCACCTACAATGTTAGCATGGGAAAGGGATCTAGGAAAAGACTTCCCCACCACTCAGTGGGAAAGATCCATTAGATTAACGCACGCCTCCACCAAGAGCACTAACTTAGGGGAAATGCAACAGAAAATACTCCTGAGATGGTACCTGACTCCCCATAGATTAGCAAAGATTTTCCCTGGCACCTCCTCGTCCTGCTGGAGAGGCTGCGGGCAGACAGGTACACTGATCCATGTTCTGTGGTCCTGCTCCCATTTGCGTACATTGTGGCAATGGGTGGAGGATCTGATGTCGACTATAGTTAAAACTCCACAAAAACTTTCTCCAGAAATGGCACTTCTGTCCATGGAGTTAGACTACATACCAACAAAATACAGGACGATTGTCTCCCACATTCTCATGGCTGCCAGACTATCTATTTTAAGGTACTGGAAATCCACCAACATCCCAACTCCTACAGAAATTATCCAAACCATTAATACTAACAGCTCCTTCGAAATTATGCACGCATCCACCCTGGGGAAATATACTACCACACAGGAACTGTGGGCTCCTTGGAACGAATGGTATAATAAATGAGAACTTAGAGCACCCTGGAACCAGCTACCCTAAACACTCAAAGTCTTGACTGTAAAGTTGTTTCACTGTTTTATGGTTTTACTACCCTATCCCTACCTCTTTCCTTCCCTCCTCCCCCTCGTCCTACCTGCTCTCCCTGTGACCTATGCTCCCCACCATTCCACTCATAGCCCTCTTGGAGGACAAACCCGATAGCATGACTTGAAATATTTATCGAACCTATTGACTAAAACTGGGAATTATTAAACTATAGAACATAACTTGCTGCCTCATGTTGTGGTAGCGGGGGTGCTCTCTACGCGTGGCGGGTGGGTCCTCCCACCTCCGGGCACAGTGTGATCCCATTAGGGGCACCCGGGGGGGGGGGGTCTTGCCCGGTAGCGGGTGGAGATGCCATATCTGGCAGAACGTATCTCAGTTTAAGAACTTGTCATCCAACTATAAGCGCATAAATAAGGAGGTATAGTCACTTTGTTTCTGATATTTTTTGTACTGTTAATGCACTGCGTTGCATTTTTTTTTTTTTTTGTTGTTCCCTGCTACTTCTGTATGCCACTTTTGAAAATTCAATAAAAATTTATTGTTTTTAAAAAAAAAAAATAGGGTGTCAGCTAGATTAAATGTAGGTGTGTTTAAATTGGGTAGGGATAAATAGAGTCTGACCAGTATGTGGTGTAAGATACACTTACAGATATTTCCATGACACCAAGGATTACCAATGTGTATTCGTGTAACATATTGTACTAGTAAACAGCATTGTACCAAAAACATGAAGTAAATTGAAGAGAGAGCCATCAAAACAAATCTAAGGATATGTGTTGATAACTTCCATTGCATAAGAACTGAAAAATATAGGCCAAAATGACCAAGAAATATGAAAAATTAAAAATCCGGGGGTCAAGTGACAACATGTGACCACAAATAACAAAAGTAAGGACACATCTGTCCTATGCCCACCATCCGATCCTGGGGATCAGGCTCCGAGAGTGGGTAAGGAAACAATCTAGCTGTGGCGGAGGAGCCAAGCTACCGTATATACTCGAGTATAAGCCGAGTTTTTCAGCACATTTTTTTGTGCTGAAAGTGCCCCCCTTGGCTTATACTCGAGTCAAGCACTTTTCTGCAGCAAAAAAAAAAATTTCCGACCCGACTTTGGGGCCCCGTATCTCGGGGCCACTTGGGTCTAGGAATCCCAAATTTGGTGGGGTTCCTAGCACTAAGTGGCCCCGAGATACAGGGCCCCAAAGTCGGTTCAGAAAATGTCATTCTCTGCTGCAGAAAAGTGCTTCAGATTTTCTGACCCGAATTTGGGGCCCCATATCTCGGGGACACTTGGAGCTAGGAACCCCAAATTTGGCATTAAAACCCAGTTGAACTAGCACTACAACATATCCAACGATGGGGTTCCTAGCACTAAGTGGCCCCGAGATACAGGGCCCCAAAGTCGGTTCAGAAAATGTCATTCTCTGCTGCAGAAAAGTGCTTGAGATTTTCTGACCCGAATTTGGGGCCCCATATCTCGGGGACACTTGGTGCTAGGAACCCCAAATGTTGTATTCCAACCCAGTGGAATTAGCACTACAACACATCCAAAGATGGGGTTCCTAGCTCTAAGTGACCCCGAGATACAGGGCCCCAAATCGGTCAACTGTGTCCATCTGCATGGGCACAGTGAGGCTGCAAATGGGCATCGTTGACCCTCTTTTCCACTTACAGTAGCTGCGCATTTCTCACCCTAGGCTTATACTCGAGTCAATACGTTTTCCCAGTTGTTTGTGGTAAAATTAGGTGCCTCGGCTTATATTCGGGTCGGCCTATACTCGAGTATATACGGTATATGAGAAACTAGAAAAGAAAGGAATATTTTTGTGCATGTTAATAAAACATTTCAAGATAACACTAATAGGAAAGGTGTTATGTAGACTTGTGAGAGTGGTACTATTTTTGGAGAGTTGCTGCAGACCTAAAAGGAGAAAAAAAAAAAAACCCTTGTATATCTGAGGTGAAAAACACCTATAGGGGTCATTGTATACACTCATGCTAAAGTACCTGGTCTGCTGTCCTGGTAACCTTATTGTTTGAAAGTAAACAATCTATCCCTGAGGATCGACCAAAGCAAGTGTTCTGGTTGCGGGAGTGCTATCGAATCAAGCCAGTCTAGAGGCTGAGTAGAATTCAAAAACGTGAGTTCTGGCTGCAGAAGTGCACTGAAATAAAGCTAGACTGGCTGTTAAATAGACATGTGCACCAATAAATGTGTTCGTTCTGTTCCGTTTCATATTAGAATTAATTTGTATTTTCGTTAGGTTTGTTAACTTTTCATAACAATTGCAAATGTTCGTTATGATGAATTTGTCATTATGAGGGGCTCCCACCATCCCTGTGCTGTGCTGACTTCCTGGATTTTTAACTTTTAGGTTCGTTAACTTTTTGTAACAATTACGAATGTTCGTTATGATGAATTTATTATGAGGGGCTCCCACAATCCTTGTGCTGGGTTCCTGGGTTTTTTAACTTCATCATAACGAATAATCATAATTAATGAGCATTCTTATTTTGTCTGATTCTGAATCTCCCATCGACTACCAGTCTCCCACTCCCATATTAAAAAAGGTAATTTTGATCCCTCCAGCCCTATTGGCATTCGGTCCAGGTGCTGTTCGAGGTAAATATCCCTCTCTCCCCTAAGTTTTTTTTACTGGCCCCCCCCTAAACTTTCCACACTGGCCAAAAAGTTGGCCACACAAATATTAACAGCAGCTAGGTGTCTAGTAGCTCTCTACTGGAAACAGCGAAACCCTCCGTCTCTAACCGATCTTTATTCCAGAATTAAGGTAGTGGAGGTCATGGAGTCCATGACGACTAGGCTAGCGGGCCGGGTGAAACTCCATACAGCAACATGGGAACCGTGGCATCAAAGAATAGACCCTCCATGATCTCATGAGCCCCCCCCCCCCCCTCTGTTCTGTAAAATACGATTGCTCGAAGCCCAGGAGAGATGCGCCCTTCAGATTGGGACTCTTATAGGACGTCAATTTTGTTTGGGAGCCACGTCGCACGACCGCGCATTTGTCAGTTAAAGCGGCGCAGTGCCGAATCGCAAAAAGTAGTCTGGTCTTAAGTTCATTCAGGTTATCATCTACCAGGTAGCGAGCATGGCTCAAGTAAAGGTACCCCATGTGTATTGCGAGTGACCCTGCACAAAGTGCCTAACGTAGCCCAGAAGAACCCACCCAGGATAGGCCTCTCATGTGACCCTTGCTTGACGCCCAATGAGGAGGGGAGAATGGAGGACATGATGACCCCCCCCCCCCCCCCAGCACCCTACCCCACTTCCAACACAACATATGTATTTACATATTTATTTCACACTAATGTTCTATTCACACTTTGCCACTATTGTGCATTGTGTTAGCACACGCACAAACAGACAGATGAAAAAATATACATGCTGAATTTTTTCAGACACAGCACACCACAAGGCACAGTAGTGTGTTATAGTGTGTTGCAGTGCACGACAAAGCATACACCTTAGAGCTGCATTGCCTTAGTCCATTGGGGTACCATTCAAAACTAATGGCACTGTATCATGGTAATGTATCAAATGCATATTGCTGTAACGCACTGAATCAGAGAAGTGTAAATGGGTCCTAATACTTTAGGATATGCTTAAAAAAACTGCAAACACAACAGCTCTTTACTAGAATACACCCTTTCACTATTTGTTCACCTTGAAAAATAGTGTAAAACAAGTAATACTGTTGCAGATATTACAAAAAATACAAGGAAAAATTGTGCAAAGGTATAAACTGCCCTGATTTCAGCCTGTAATCTGCCCTATTACAACAGAAAAAATGATGTAACTCATTTCATTTCACCAACTCCTCTTCTTGTTTTCCTTGAACTTACTGGGTTTCCCATCCCCCTACAGAATGGAAGCTCATATTCAGCCCATCAATCAGTTCAACTCCCCTCCTCCCTCTTCTACAGTCCAGTTCAATTATAAAGAGCTCTTCTTTTAAAGCCTTACAAAACAGAGTTATATGCACGCGCACACACTCAATTGATGCTATTACAAAAAAAAAAAAGTAAAGCTATATTATATGCACAACTGTTTCTATAGTCTATAGGCAAGCGGTAAAATAATAATTGGTATGTCTAAAGCTGGCCATGCATCGAATTTCAGAAGATTCCTGCTAAATTGGTGAGAATTTGTTGTGTAGGTGGCCCTGTTGGCACCACCAGGCTGGACGAAAATATATTTTTCAATTTACTTTTCTCAAAGGAACCAGGCATGAAACTCATGCCCACTGTTTGGGTATACAATAGCAGGCAGGGATTCGTCTATCCACATTGTTTAACATGGATGGAGGAGTCTGTTAGATTTCTTGCATCTGGTGCACAGATAAATAAACCCAAGTTCAAAGCTCTCACTATTAGAGTTCCTGAGAGGCTCAACAAACCGCCAACGACCAGAAACTAACGTTACTAACTCATCTGTGGTTTTATATCATTTTTTTTTTTTATGTTGCCACTGCTTTGTTATACTGCCAGAGAAGTGAATTTATGTTAAAGCGGTCCCTACTGTCCCTGTTTGTTGAAGGCATCTTCTTTTCTGAGCCATCTTCATTGGCTGACGTGGGATGGCGTCACTCCTGTGCATGTACAGATGAGTATAGTTCCGCTTTAAGTACTTTATAAAAAGTGGCACTGAAAGGAAGGAACTCATTTGTTATGTTATTTAAATCAGTATTAAACCCAAAATCAAAAATGTTATATATTTCTGCTTATAATCATTAGATATGCCGGCTGCATTCATTTTCTTTTGTAGGCTTTTTCCCCCTATGTTTTCACTTGGTGATCTGGCCAGTAATACACCTCCTGTATTAGGGTTCCAACATTCTTGATGAAGGAGAAAGCAGCATTCATTTTATAGCAATAATTCATTTAAACTGAACTCCACCTAACACTTCTTTTGGAATAAAGGTTTTACAAAAGCTGGCCATTGTAAGCACCCTGGTCACCCTTGTCTCAACTCTTTAACTTCTACATCTGTAGGACAGCTTATTCTATTGAAAAACAACAGGCTCAGTGGCAGGATCACCAGGCAAAAAAAGGGACAGAAAACCTAAAATAGAAAACTAATGCAGCCACCACATCTAAGAATTGGTAAGCTGCAATATCATAAACGTTTGCTTTTGGGTTTAATACCACTTTAACTCCTCAGAGGTCCAAGTGCATAAAGCACTTGGTCCCCCCCAGATAGAAATGATAACTTGCCACATATTTGTGGCAGTGTTGAATTGTAAGTCTGTCAACTTGCTGCACCTATTTTTACTGGTAAGTTGCACACTTGCAGAGCACTTGAAGCACAAGTTCTAGTTGACACTTTTCCAATTTGTAGCAAATTTGCGTAGCAAGTCTTTAGCACGAGCAAAGTTGCAGTGGTGAGTCTACAGCAAGAGCTTTGCAAATGTACAGCATGAAAATTCAGCCGCAGTAACCCATGTGGTGGGATGACTATTGCACAACATAACTGAACCAGAACTTGCAGCAAAGAAAGTTGATCTGAAGTCATGCAATGCAGACATGCTGCAATTGTGAAACTAATTTGTGAAGCCTGGCAAGTCTAGCAATAGCTTAGCAAGTTATTTTCAAACTTGCAGCGCAATTGCTTGCTATCTGTGTACTCCTTGGCCTTGTGTTGGGACCTGTGGTGCAGGAATTGTAAATCTAGCAGCAGAATAGAAGTATATTTAAGGCCCGGTTCACTTGTGCGATGCCAGACATTGCATGTAATTCGCAGCGCACTGCTGTTCACATTAAATGCGGTGTCTGTGCGGTGCGATATCAGCCATACAGATAGTATGGCTGATATCGCACCGCATTCGTTCCAAACACGCACAGGATCCTTTTTTCTGTTCGGACCAGAATCGGATCGCATGTGTGTTCACACATATGCGATCAGATTCATGTCAACTGTCAGTTCGCAGTGCGATATGCGAGCTGAAATGGGGGTGTCGTTAACCTATAATGACACTTCCCAGCAGTTCGCATATGGCAGTGTGAACTGCCGTGCGTGTCGGGTGCGATGTGGGAACCCGCAGTGGAGTTGCATGGTTCTCGCATTGCACAAATGTGAACCGGCCCTTACAAACAGTTTTTAGTAATCCAATCCAATACCTTAGAATGCATAGTCAGCAACCAGGTGATGTTCATCTTGTTTGTATGTTTTGGTAGAGGCACAATGTGGTCAGATTTATGTTTCTGCCTGCAGCACTATAATGCCCCGTACACACGATCAGACTTTCTGACAACAAAACCATGGACTTTTGTTTGAAGGCTTCAACTTGTCTTGCATACTCACGGTCACACAAATGTTGGCCAACAATTACAAACATAGTGACATACAAGACATACGGCGAGCCGATAAAAAAGAAGTTCAATAGTCATGCACCACCCTTTAAGCTCCTTCTGCTAATATTGTGTTTGGTGAGCATTGATTCTAAGCATCCGTGGACTTTTGTGCGATGGACTTGTGTACACATGATCGGAAATTCAGACAAGAAAGTTTTGTTGTCAGAAAATTTGAGAACCTTCTAGCCAATATATGTTGGCGGAAAGTCTGACAAAAATTTGGATGGAGCATACACACGGTCGGACTTTCAACCAACAAGCCCCCCCCCCCTTCAAAATCCAACCGTGTGTACACGGCATTAGGCTGGATTCAAACCTATGCATTTTTAGTGCTTTTTGCATTTTGCAGATTTGAACTATGGGACATGTTCCATAGGAAACCATATTAAATGGACTGTAGTGCAAATTTGCAAAATGCAAAAAGCACTAAAAATGCATAGGTGTGAATCCAGCCTAAGGCTCGATTCACATCTATGCATGTTGCTTTTGAGCGTTTCTGCAGTGCTTTTTGCGGTCCTTCCCACGTTTTTGGACATGCGTTTTTGCCATGATTTGCAGGGTTTTTTCACACTGTATATAGCTGGTTGCTAAGGAGGGCTTCCCACTCAATGTAAAAAAAAAAAAGAATTGCCGGCTAAAAAAAAATCGAGAGAAAGAACGGTGTGGGGTCCCCCCAGGTCCATACCAGGCCCTTGGGTCTAGTATGGATTCGGAGGGGACCCCCATGCCAAAATTAAAAAAAATAAATGCCGTGGGGGTCCCCCCAAAATCCATACCAGACCCTTATCCGAGCATGCAGCCCGGCAGGTCAGGAAAGGGAGGGGACGAGTGAGCGCCCCCCCTCCTGAACCATACCAGGGCGCATGCCCTCAACATAGGGGGATGGGTGTTTTGGGGCTGGGGGGCTCTGAGCGCCGCACTCCGAAGCACCTTGCCCCCATGTTGATGGGGACAAGGGCCTCTTCCCGACAACCCTTGTCCGGTGGTTGTCGGGGTCTGCGGGGGGCTTATCAGAATCTGGAAGCCCCCTTTAACATCCAGGCCCCCCTATGTGAATGAGTATGGAGTACATTGTTCAACCAACCCATTCACTAAAAAAAAGTTGTGTAGTGTTAGAAAATACAGTAGACAAGTCGTTTATTAAAAATCTCTGCTTCTTCCTCTTGTCTTCCTCCATCTTCTCCCGCATCTTCATCCTCTGGTCTTCTCCTTCTCCCCCTGCTTCCTCTTCCACTCTTTCTTCTGTCTTCTTCTTCCACTCTTCTTCTTCCTCTGCCGCCGCTCCCGCCGCCGACCCTCCTCCGATGCTGCGTCCTGCTGATTTGTCGACGCTGTTGTCCTGCACTTCTTAAATAACGATTGGGGAGTGGCAATCGGATTGCATCATCCAGAGGCCACGCCCCCTTGTGGCGTCACAGACCCATCATGCCCAGGTGGTGACGTCACAAGGGGGCGTGGCCTCCGTATGAGGTAATGCGATTGCCACGCCCCCATCGTTATTTTAAAAATGCAGGACATCTGCGCCGACAGATCAGCGGGATGCAGCATTGGAGGAGGATCGTCAGTAGGAGCAGTGGCAGAAGAAAAAGAAGAGCGGAAGAAGAAGACAGAAGAAGAGCGGAAGAGGAAGCAGGGGGAGAAGGTGAAGACAGGAGGATGAAGATGCAGGAGAAGATGGAGGAAGAAGCGGAGAAGAAGAATAAGATTTTTAATAAAAGACTTGTCAAAAACTGTCTACTGTATTTTTTAACAATACACTACTTTTTTTAGTGAATGGGTAGGGGTACAATGTACCCCACACTCATTCACATAGGGGGGGCCGTAATCTGGGGGCTTCCAGATTCCGATAAGCTCCCCGCCCACAGACGCCGACAACCACAGGGCAAGAGTTGTCGAGAAGAGGCCCTTGTCCCCATCAACATGGGGGTAAGGTGCTTTGGGGTGGGGGGCGCAGACCCCCCCCTGTCCCAAATCACCCATCCCCCCATCTTGAGGGCATGTGCCTGGTATGGTTCAGGAGGGGGGTGCTCGCTTGTCCCCTGCCTTTCCTGACCTGCCGGGCTGCATGCTTGGATAAGGGTCTGGTATGGATTTTGGGTGATCCCCGCGCCATATTTTTTTTATTTTAGCATGGGGGTCCCCTCCGAATCCATACTAGACCCAAGGGCCTGGTATGAACCTGGGGGGGACCCCACGCAGGTTTTTTTCACAATTTTTATTTTTAGCTGACATTTTTTTTTACATTGAGCAGGAAGCCAGCTGACAGCTGACAATTCATCGGTTGTTAAGGACGTGGCGGCCGGATTCCAGGCCCCCTCCTTAGCAACCAGCTATATACAGTGTAAAAAAAAAAAAAAGAAATAAAAAAAACGCAAATCGCAGCAAAATCGTGGGAAAAAAGCGGTACTTGCGTTTTGGATGCGGGTCCATTGAATTCTATTACATGCAAAATGCTGCATTTTGCAGGAAAAAAAGTCCACGACCCTTTCCAAAAACGCAGAGGCACAAAAATGCATTGATGTGAACATGTTCCATAGGAACCCATGTTAAAAAATTTCCGAGCATTTCTGCAAAATGCATCAATCAACGCATTAGTGTGAATCAAGCCTAAGAAAGGCCCAATCTGCTCTGAAGGGCCTCACTGATGAATCCATAGATTATGCCATTTACCACAAAATGAATTGATCAACAAATATATAATGCCTATGATTTTAGGCCAAACTGAGATAACTGGATTGATGCTGAAACTTCTAGTTCTGTAATTTTCCATAAAACAATACCATAAAAGATTACAGAAAGTGCCTTAATGTGGCCTATTTGGTTCTACGTTCTATATAAAAGGTAAGGAACGGCAATAAAATTTGCTAACATTCTTGCAAAATATATTTAGAACTTGAAGTAGCTTGTATCATTGCCTACATGTATGCTTCACTCCCTGGTCAAGCTAAAAACACACATACATTGGAGAAGAGCAAAAAATAGGCTAAAGTGCTAAAATAATTTTTCATTTTTTTTTTCCGATTCAATAGATTTTTATTGTTTACAAAAATATGGAACAATGTATGCATTGTAAAACGTGTTACAAAGAAGTGTGAACATGTCGATACATAGGTTTTTTGTTCGATGAGATGTGTTAACATAAAACAACTGACAAAAGTTTATGAAAGGCAGAACTTATACGTCTGGTATAGTTAATTAAATAGTTACCTTGTATTATTAGTAGTACCTGTACCTACTCCTCCAGGAGATCCCCTATGGGACCTCTTTTGTCCCCTGGGAAAGTCAACTCTAGTGATACATGAGTAACCAAGGTATGCAACTTACAAATTATTTATATACTTAAATGTTAAGATTCAAATATTCAATACTGACTCGGTGCTATATCATGACTAATCTAAGTGTAAGCTTTATTATATCACAGACATTTTTCAGTACCCACCCATGGTAGCCACAGTATTTTTCTTTCGCTAGGCGGTCTCCACTAGATGCCATGGTTATTTCGTAGCTGTAATGTATGTTTACTAGTTCGAGCGTGTGTCCTACTGAAGGGACCTTATCTGTTTTCCACAGCCTTGTTATGCTTAGTCTTGCAGCTAGTAGGATGTGTGTTGTTACATGTCTGAAGAGCTGTCCTATAGAATCTATATTTAGGTTTAAGATCGCCAAATCAAGAGATAAAGGGATGTGTCATGTTGTAATGTCAGTTTCGGAGACGGTTGCATTGCCAGAATATGTGTATCATGTCACCTATGGAAGCGAGTTTTGATGGGGAGTTCCCATAGGGCAGAGCATTTAGTTGCTTTGTAGATTATTTGTAATGCTCGTTGCCAATGGTATTCTGGGTATGTTCGTCCTAAATCAGTCTCCCAGTGTCTGTGGGGGGCTGTCTTAGTGAACCTGCACTTTTGGTGAAGAACATTATAGAACAGAGATATTCCTTTTGTGTTTGGAGACAGATTTGTTAAAAGTTTCCATGCTATTAGATGTATTGTGTATAGAAGAAAATGTTATTTTTCAAGGCAGTGTTTCACCCTAATATACGTAAAAAGTTCTGTATTGTGCAGATGGAATTCATTTTGTAGAAGAGGGAAGGATTTTGTCTTGGAGTTTTGGAATAGGTCTTGAATGGATTTGATTCCCCGGTTAGACCATTTTGACAAAGATAAGTCTAGTGATATGTGGTGGAGAGATTCAATTGGGATTGGTATCGGTGGTGTGTTGGGGTAGGTATGACTAGTTTGGGCCAAGATTTTCCATGCTATGGCCGAAGTTTTCATGTCGATGGTAGTTGTGATTTTAAGGGGGTGCTCATCAGCCACCATCTTAAGTTTGGGCGTATTAGCCATGAGTTCTCTATTGTGCCCCACAGTTTACTAGGGCATGGACGGAACCATTTGATGAGTTGTTCTAGTGCTGATGCTAAATAGTCCTCAAATCATTGGTTCCTGATCCTCCCGCTGATTTGTGTTTCATGAGTGTGGTATGTGCGCTTCTAGGTTTGGTATTTTTCCATATACATTCATTGAATAGTGTTTGAAGAGATTTGAAGAAGTGTTTCAGTAGTGGAATGGGGAGGGTCCTGAATAGGTACAGAATTTGTGGCAGGTGGAGCATTTTAAATGCTGCTAGTCTGCCGGACCATGTTAATTCTAATTTTGTTATGGATTGACTTTCTGTTCGCAATTTGGAAAGTAGTGGTTTGAAATTCGCTGCAAAGAGGTGTTTGATCGATCTTGTGAGAAGGACACCTAGGTAGGATATGTTATTATCTGGCCAGGTAATGGGATATTGTATTTGTAGTAAGTCTTTGGTTGTGGCGTCTAGTATAAGATCCAAGATGTGTGATTTGGTTATATTTAATTTGTAATAGGAGACCTGTCCGAACCATTCTCTTACTTTTTGGACTTCTGCTAGGGAAGATGTTGGGTTAGTGAGAATCAGGCTCACGTCGTCTGCGAAAAGACTGATCTTATGTGAGGTTTTACCAATTGTTAGTCCTGTAATTAAGGGGTTTGAGCGTACATGTTCTGATAAAGGTTCCATCATCAGGTTGAATATAATTGGTGACAGAGTGCACCCCTGGCGTGTACCATTTATTATGTTGAACGGTTGTGATATCATATCCGCTGAGTATACTTGTGCTGATGGATTGGAATAAAGTGCCAAGATGTCCCTGTAGATGTGATCTTTAAAACCAAATTTGATAAGTACCTTCTGGAGGTAGGACCAATGAACCCTGTCGAACGCCTCCTCTGCGTCTAATGACAGCAGCAGAGAAGGCGTTCCGCTGGACTCAGCATGATGTATCAGGTTTATCATGCGTCTTGTGGCATCTGGTGCTTGTCTACCTCTAGTGAACCCTGATTGGTCTATGTGGATGAGGTCTGGCATAAACTCCAATAAGTGTCTGGCAATGGTTTTGGCATATATTTTTATGTCAACATTAAAGTGGATGTAAACCCAAAAATGTCATAATGTAGAGAATAAGATTTCCTTTCATTTGAGCCCAGTCTTGCCACACAGATTTACTGAAGCCCTGAGAAATCCTCTTTTAATGTTCAGTTAGAAATATCTTGACTAAGTGCTGAAAACTTTGTCAAAAACGCCCCCTTGCTGTGAGTGACAGGTGATTTACATATCTCATGCACTAGCCTGAGACAGGCACATCCTGTGTAATTATAAAAAGTGAGAAATTCATCCCTCCCCCACATAACAAATCCTGGGTGATGGAAAGGAATGTTATCTGTGATCAGGTGACCTCAGACACACACACTGCACTATAACAATCATCAGATGACTGAATGTTCTACTCTGCCCAACTCTGACTACATACATCTCCCCTATATTCTTCTTGCTGTTCACTTGAGAATACATTTTCTTTCACTCTGGTCTGTGGATCTGTGGTCTGTGCCTGTCTCAGGCTAGTGCATGAGGTATGTAAATCACCTGTCATTCACAGCAAGGGGGCGTTTTTGACAAAGTTTTCAGCACTTTGTCAAGATATTTCTAATTGGGTTTACATCCACTTTAAGTAATGATATGGGGCGAAAGTTTTGAGGCAACGACGGTTCCTTCCCTGGTTTTAGGAGTGTAATGATAATAGCATTTAATGATTCCTTAGCGAAACTTGAAGAGGAGGCAGCGTTGTTGAAAAGGTGTGTTAAGTGTGGGGTTAATTGATTGGAGAATTTTTTATAGTACACTCCAGACAGACCATCTGGTCCCAGAGCCTTCCCTGAGGGTAACAAGGTTATCGTAGAGAGGATCTCTGATTCAGTGAAGGGTTCATTTAAAGAAGATAGTTGCGCCTCAGATAGTATAGGGAGTTTAACCTGCTCTAAAAATTTGTTTATATAATCTTCTGAGGGTTGAAATGAGGAGGTGTCTTGTCTGATATTATAAAGGTCACTGTAATAATCACTGAACGCATTTGCTATTTCTTGGGGGTTAGTCAGTTTTTTTTTTGTGTGGGGATGGAACAAATGCGTGATTTTAGATTTGCTTCTATTTCCGTTGAGACGTTGCGCAAATTTTTTCCCTGCTTTATTGGATGTAGAGTAAGTGGTGGCTTTAACCACTTCACAACCGGCCCATAGCCGAAAAACGGCTACAGGGCGGTTGCTTAACTCTGGGAGAGCGTCATATGACGTCCTCCCAGAATTCCCCTCTTGCGCGCCCCCTGGGGCGCGCACTCGAGAACATCCGTGATCGCCGGCTCCAGAGGACCCGGCGGATCACGGTAAACGGAGTAATGATGGAGCAATCACATGTAAGCAAACCGGCATCGGTTGTTCTCCCCACCTCTCTCTGTACAGATCGGTACAGTGTGAGAGGAGAGGGGGAGGGATCGGTGGCAGCAGTGCTGTGGGTGGGATCTGTAGTGCCCACAGCCTGCCCTGCAGTCACCACCGATCCATCCATCCATGCTCAGCCATCCCTCCATACCCTGCAATACACAGCAATAGCCTGCAGTGTATTGCAGGGTATGGAGGGATGGCTGAGCATGGATGGATGGATACCCAGCAGTACCCTGCGTTACTCTGCCATACCCTGCGTTACTCTGCCATACCCTGCGTTACTCTGCCATACCCTGCAATACTCTGCCATACCCTGTGATACTCTGCCATACCCTGCGATACCCAGCAATACTCTGACGTCACCACAACACCGCGCTAGACCCGGAAGCAACGGGCAGCTAACACGAGCTGGCCGGCTTTTTTATCTACACGCTACTTTTTACTACATTCCTGTAAGTGTAAACCCCGTTTTTTAAATTAAAATTTGTTTGAGTGATACACTATGGAGTCTCTTTTTATCTATTCCCACATGGTATCTGCTTATGTCCTCTGAGGAATTGTTACCCTACACCAATTGAAAATCACCTCACCTCCTCCTGAGACCCGTGGCTGGGGAGACAAGCCTAAGGCCCTTGCGATCTCTGTGACAGGAGATCTTTGTATTCGGTAAGAGGCAGCTGTTCTCGGTGGTGGAGATCTTTTCTATCGGGCCACTTCTTTTCCTTGTGGTGTTTACTGAGTGGTGTCAACTTTGGATTTCCTGATATCTGATATATGGACAATATGCTGACCATTGAATTTGTTGCTCATTGTGATGTTCACATTATGCCTGGTTCCATTTAGCTTTTGACTAATACTTGGCAAAATGGGTTTTTTCTTCTACGTTTAATTTTTTCACTTGAATGTTCATTATTTTCTTAGATCATGGTATCATCACCTGATATCAATTGATTAATTTATTTTATTTTTCGCTAATCGCTCAAGAACACCTGATGGTGCTCCCTGCATGTTGGGCCTCTGTATGTGGCCACACTGTGTAAAAGTCTCACACATGTGGTATCGCCGTACTCGGGAGTAATAGCAGAATGTGTTTTGGGGTGTAAATTGTGGTATGCATATGCTGTGTGTGAGAAATAACCTGCTAATATGACAATTTTGTGAAAAAAAGAAAAAAAAAATCTTGATTTTGCAAAGAATTGTGGGGAAAAAATTACAACTTCAAAAAACTCACCATGCCTCTTTCCAAATACCTTGGAATGTCTTCTTTCCAAAAAGGGGTAATTTGGGGGGTATTTGTACTTTTATGGCACGTTAGGGTCTCAAGAAATAAGATAGGTCGTCAGTACTTCAGGTGTGATCAATTTTTAGATATTGGCACCATAGCTTGTGGACTCTATAACTTTCACAAAGACCAAATAATATACCCCAATTTGTACTTATTTTTACCAAGGATATGTAGCAGTATAAATTTTGGCCAAAATTTATCAAGAAAAATTACAAATTTGCTAAATTTTATAACAGAAACGAAGAAAAATTATTTTTTTTTACAGAATTTTCAGTCTTTTTTCTTTTATAGCGCAAAAAATAAAAAACCCAACGGTGATTAAATACCACCAAAAGAAAGCTCTATTTGTGTGAAAAAAAGGACAAAAATGTCATATGGGTACAGTGTTCCATGACTGAGTAATTGTCATTCAAAATGTGAGAGCACCGAAAGCTGAAAATTGGTCTGGTTATTAAGGGTGTTTAAGTGCCCAGTGGTCAAGTGGTTAATCTTACGTTGTATGTATTTACTTGCTGTAATTGCTTTGGAACCTGTAAATGTTATCTAGATTTCTCAATCTAGAAAACAACTATTATCTTAAATAGAATTTAAAGGACTAAAATCATCACCCAAAACAAAATGTAAACACTGTATACACAGAGGGAAGTGACAGGTGGTAGAAGAATGGTTTTCTTGTTTTGCTCCCAGCATGAACTTTCACCTAGTAACTTCTGTTTGCTCAGACATAAAGCTTGGCATGAAAAAAAAGTCTACACTCATGTAATGCTTTCACATTTAAAAAATGAGTTCAAGTATGAAAATTAACAGGGTGGTGTGGAACCTGGCACACACCAAGCCCAAATGCTATCAAATTGAAAAAGGGGGAAGGGGTCAGCCCTGTGTAATAATTATAATTGTAATAATTGACTTTTAGGAAGTCAGTGAATTATGATTTTGCGGGGGCCCCCATTGATGATGGTGGTCAGACAGTGCTGGAAAAGTAAAAGCAGCTATCTTAGGCTGTCTTCTACCACACTCCACTATTCATTTCAATTCAATAAAGATTTGCAATAAATATTTAGATTTATGATCAATGATGTAATAAATTAACCACTTCAGCCCCGGAGGATTTGGCTGCTCAATGACCAGAGCACTTTTTACAATTTGGCACTGCGCTGCTTTAACTGGTAATTGCGCAGTCATGCAATCCTGTACCCAAACTAAATTTGTGTCCTTTTTTCCCCACAAATAGAGCTTTCTTTTGATGGTATTTGATTGCCTCTGCGATTTTAATTTTTTGCGCTATAAACGGAAAAAATACAGAAAATTTTGAAGAAAAATTATATTTTCTACTTTTTGTTATAAAAAAAATCAATAAACTCAATTTTCATCATACATTTAGGCAAAAATGGATTCAGCCACATGTCTTTGGTAAAAGATAATGTCAATAAGCGTATATTTATTGGTTTGCGCAAAAGTTATAGCATCTACAAACTAGGGTACATTTTCTGGCATTTACGCAGCTTTTAGTTTATGACTGCCTATCTCATTTCTTGAGGTGCTAAAATGTCAGGGCAGTACAACCCCCCCACCCAAATGACCCAATTTTGTAAAGTAGACAACCCAAGGAAATTGTTGAGAGGCATGTTGAGCCCATTAAATATTAAAATTTTTTGTCACAAGTGATTGAAAAATGACAAAAAAAGAAAAACAAATTACACAAAGTTGTCACCTTATTATATAATGCTCACACATGCCATGGTTATATGTGGAATTACACCCCAAAATACATTCTGCTGCTTCTCCTGAGTATAGGGATACCTCATGTGTGAGACTTTTTGGGAGCCTAGCCGTGTACAGGACCCCAAAACCAACCACCGCCTTCAGGATTTCTAAGGGTGTAAATTTTTGATTTCACTCCTCACTACCTATCACAGTTTTGAAGGCCATAACATGCCAAGATAGCACAAAACCCCCCCAAATTACCCCATTATGGAAAGTAGACACCCCAAGCTATTTGATGAGTGGCCATGTTGAGTCCATGGAATATTTTATATTTTGCCACAAGTTTCGAGAATATTTAATTTTATTTATTTATTTTTTACACAAAGTTGTCACTAAATGATATATTGTTCAAACATGGCATGGTTATATGGGGAATTACACCCCAAAATACATTTGTCTGCTTCTCCTGATTACGGGAATACCATATGTGTGGGACTTTTTGGCAGTCTAACCGAGTACAGGACCCCGAAAACAAATCACTTCCTTCAGGCTTTCTATGCATTTTAATGCTTTTTGCATTTTTCAGATTTGTACTACAGTCCATTTACCATGGTTTCCTATGGAACACGTTCTGTAGTGCAAATCTGCAAAATGCAAAAAGCACTAAAAATGCATATGTGTGAATCCAGCCTAAGGGTGTACATTTTTTATTTCACTCCTCACTGCCTATCACAGTTTCAGAGGCCATGAAATGTCCGGATAGCACAAAACCCCCCCAAATGACCCCATTTTGGAACGTAGATACCTCAAGCTATTTGCTGAGAGGCATGTTGAGTATTTTGCAGATCTCACTTTTTGTCACAAAGTTTTGAAAATTGAAAAAAGAAAAAAAAATTATTTTTCTTTCTTCATTTTCAAAAATAAATAAGATCTGCAAAATACTCACCGTGCCTCTTAGAAAATACATTGGGGTGTCTACTTTACAAAATGGGGTCATTTGGGTGGGTTTTGTGCTATCTGGACATTTCAGGGCCTCCGTAACTGTGATAGGTAGTGAGGAGTAAAATCACAATTTTATGCCTTTAGAAAGCCTGTTGAGGGCATGTGGCTTTGTATGGTTCAGGGGGGGGGGGGTGCTCTCTCGTCCCCCCTCTTTTCCTGCGGCCTGCCAGGTTGCATGCTCGTATAAGGATCCGGTATGGATTTTGAGGGGGACCCCCACACCATTTTTTTTTTCTTTGGCGTGGAGTTCCCCTTAAAATCCATACCAGAACTGAAGGGTCTGGTATGGATATTTAGGGGGAACCCCACATCATTTTTTATTTTTTTTTATTTGACCCGGGGTTCCCCTTAATATCCATACCAGACCTGAAGGGCCTGGTAATTGAATTTGGGGGGAACCCCACGCTTTTTTTTATCAATGACTTTCAATGACTGTTCTCTGTATTACGGGAGCTGACAATTCATTATATCCGCGAGTGATTTTAAATAGCTTTTTTTCCTGCAAAAATGACACTTTGTGCAGGGACAGTTCTAAGCACGGGAAACATGCGCCCCTTTACAGGCATACTATACACCCCCCCCCCCAGGTACGAAATTAAAGGAATATTACACTTTTTTGTTTCACTTTAAGCATTATTAACCGCTTCCCGACCGGCCACTGCATATACATAGGAATCAGTGTTATTTAAATAGCACTGATTGCTGTATAAATGACAAATGTCCCAAAAATGTGTCAAACATGTCCGATGTGTCCGCCAAAATGTCGCAGTCACAATAAAAATCGCTGATCGCCGCCATTACTAATAAAAAAAAAAATATTAATAAAAATGCTATAAAACTATCCCCTATTTTGTAAACGCTATAACTTTTGCGCAAACTAATCAATAATCGCTAATTGCGATTTTTTTTACCAAAAATATGTAGAAGAATACGTATCGGCCTAAACTGAGGAAAAAAAATGTTTTTTTTATATATTTTTTGGGGATATTTATTATAGCAAAAAGTAAAAAATATTGCATTTTTTTCAAAATTGTCGCTCTATTTTTGTTTATAGCGCAAAAAATAAAAACCGCAGGGGCGATCAAATACCACCAAAAGAAAGCTCTATTTGTGGAAAAAAAGGACGCCAATTTTGTTTTGGAGCCACGTCGCATGACCGCGCAATTGTTAGTTAAAGCGACGCAGTGCCGAATTGCAAAAAGGGGCCTGGACCTTTAGCTGCAAATTGGTCCGGGGCTGAAGTGGTTAAAATCACTGCTCCTGAAAAAACTGCCGTTTTAACTTTTTTTTGCATTGATACATGTCCCCTGGGGCAGGACCCAGGTCCCCAAACACTTTTTATGACAATAACTTGCATATTAGCCTTTAAAATTAGCACTTTTGATTTTGAACATTCTAGTCCCATAGACTTTAATAGGGTTCTAAAGTTCACACGAACTTTAGGTCTGTTCGCAGGTTCTGGTGCGAACCGAACAGGGGGGTGTTCGGCTCATCCCTACTTACGGGCAACTAGGTACGGTATACTATGTGAAACAATCAGCACAATCCAAAATAATTAATTAAACTAATAAATGCAAGCTGAACACAAAAAAAGGCAAACCACAGAATCCTTCACAGTGAAATAAAAAAGAAAAAATGTGCAGCGCAAAAAAACATATAAATAAAATAATTAACACAAAAAGTTCATATCCAAAAAATACGAAGTGATGTGGATGAGAACACCCAGTGACTGTAAATCATAAATCTAATTTTTCAGTGATCAATCCTCCACCATATGGATAAGGTACTCTTACCAGGTGTAGTATATAAATAGGCATGGACCCAAATCAGGGATAAAACTGTGGCACCGATCCAACCAATCCAGGATATGATCTAAGGTTGTATGCTGACCAAGAAGGAATCCAAGCTATCCTTAGGTTGAAGATGCAGGCTTCAAAACAGCATGTAGTCATACAGATGTATTCCCCAGAATTGGTGGGGGAGTGGATCTTGGGTGGGAGTTCCCACACTTTTTTCCCCAGGACTTGACCCCTGGATGTATTCCCCAGAATAAAAAAAGGAGGGATGCAATCTAAGTGCACACTGTATGCTTCTTTTATTAAAATATAAAATAAAAATTGCTCACATGGGAGCAATTACATATATGGGGAATTACACCCCAAAATACATTTGTCTGCTTCTCCTGAGTACGGGAATACCATATGTGTGGGACTTTTTGGCAGTCTAACCGAGTACAGGACCCCGAAAACAAATCACTGCCTTCAGGCTTTCTGTGCATTTTAATGCTTTTTGCATTTTTCAGATTTGTACTACAGTCCATTTACCATGGTTTCCTATGGAACACGTTCTGTAGTGCAAATCTGAAAAATGCAAAAAGCACTAAAAATGCATATGTGTGAATCCAGCCTAAGGGCGTACATTTTTTATTTCACTCCTCACTGCCTATCACAGTTTCAGAGGCCATGAAATGTCCGGATAGCACAAAACCCCCCCAAATGACCCCATTTTGGAACGTAGATACCTCAAGCTATTTGCTGAGAGGCATGTTGAGTATTTTGCAGATCTCACTTTTTGTCACAAAGTTTTGAAAATTGAAAAAAGAAAAAAAAAATTATTTTTCTTTCTTCATTTTCAAAAATAAATAAGATCTGCAAAATACTCACCGTGCCTCTTAGAAAATACATTGGGGTGTCTACTTTACAAAATGGGGTCATTTGGGTGGGTTTTGTGCTATCTGGACATTTCAGGGCCTCCGTAACTGTGATAGGTAGTGAGGAGTAAAATCACAATTTTATGCCTTTAGAAAGCCTGTTGAGGGCATGTGGCCTTGTACGGTTCAGGGGGGGGGGGGTGCTCTCTCGTCCCCCCTCTTTTCCTGCGTATAAGGATCCGGTATGGATTTTGAGGGGGACCCCCACACCATTTTTTTTTCTTTGGCGTGGAGTTCCCCTTAAAATCCATACCAGAACTGAAGGGTCTGGTATGGATATTTAGGGGGAACCCCACGTCATTTTTTATTTTTTTTTATTTGACCCGGGGTTCCCCTTAATATCCATACCAGACCTGAAGGGCCTGGTAATTGAATTTGGGGGGAACCCCACGCTTTTTTTTTTTTATCAATGACTGTTCTCTGTATTACGGGAGCTGACAATTCATTATAGCCGCGAGTGATTTTAAATAGCTTTTTTTCCTGCAAAAATGACACTTTGTGCAGGGACAGTTCTAAGCACGGGAAACATGCGCCCCTTTACAGGCATACTATACACACACCCCCCCCCCCAGGTACGAAATTTAAAGGAATATTACACTTTTATTGTTTCACTTTAAGCATTATTAACCGCTTCCCGACCGGCCACTGCATATATACGTCAGCAGAATGGCTCGGGCAGGCAGAATCACGTACCTGTACGTGATCGTGCATGTGCCTGCCCGTGGGTCGCGCGCGCGCCGCTAGCGGCGCGCTCGCGACCCGGTCGGGAGCTCCGTGACCCCGGCCGCGGGACCAGCGGACCCGATCGCCGCTGGTATCCCGCGATCGGGTTACGGAGCGGAAGAACGGGGAGAGGTCTATGTAAACAAACCTCTCCCCGCGCTTCCTACACTGACTGTCAGTGATCGGCGGTTCCCTGTCATCGGGAACGCCGATCAATGACGTCACACGTACAGCCACGCCCCCCTACTGTAAAAAAAACACACACACGTCACACTGACTCCTCCCGCCCCCTAGTGGTTAACCCCCTAACTACAACTGTCATTTACATAGGAATCAGTGTTATTTAAATAGCACTGATTGCTGTATAAATGACAAATGTCCCAAAAATGTGTCAAAAATGTCCGATGTGTCCGCCAAAATGTCGCAGTCACAATAAAAATCGCTGATCGCCGCCATTACTAATAAAAAAAAAAATATTAATAAAAATGCTATAAAACTATCCCCTATTTTGTAAACGCTATAACTTTTGCGCAAACTAATCAATAATCGCTAATTGCGATTTTTTTTACCAAAAATATGTAGAAGAATACGTATCGGCCTAAACTGAGGAAAAAAAATGTTTTTTTATATATTTTTTGGGATATTTATTATAGCAAAAAGTAAAAAATATTGCATTTTTTTCAAAATTGTCGCTCTATTTTTGTTTATAGCGCAAAAAATAAAAACCGCAGGGGCGATCAAATACCACCAAAAGAAAGCTCTATTTGTGGGAAAAAAAGGACGCCAATTTTGTTTTGGAGCCACGTCGCATGACCGCGCAATTGTTAGTTAAAGCGACGCAGTGCCGAATTGCAAAAAGGGGCCTGGTCCTTTAGCTGCAAATTGGTCCGGGGCTGAAGTGGTTAAAATCACTGCTCCTGAAAAAACTGCCGTTTTAACTTTTTTTTGCATTGATACATGTCCCCTGGGGCAGGACCCAGGTCCCCAAACACTTTTTATGACAATAACTTGCATATTAGCCTTTAAAATTAGCACTTTTGATTTTGAACATTCTAGTCCCATAGACTTTAATAGGGTTCTAAAGTTCACACGAACTTTAGGTCTGTTCGCAGGTTCTGGTGCGAACCGAACAGGGGGGTGTTCGGCTCATCCCTACTTACGGGCAACTAGGTAAGGTATACTATGTGAAACAATCAGCACAATCCAAAATAATTAATTAAACTAATAAATGCAAGCTGAACACAAAAAAAGGCAAACCACAGAATCCTTCACAGTGAAATATAAAAAGAAAAAATGTGCAGCGCAAAAAAACATATAAATAAAATAATTAACACAAAAAGTTCATATCCAAAAAATACGAAGTGATGTGGATGAGAACACCCAGTGACTGTAAATCATAAATCTAATTTTTCAGTGATCAATCCTCCACCATATGGATAAGGTACTCTTACCAGGTGTAGTATATAAATAGGCATGGACCCAAATCAGGGATAAAACTGTGGCACCGATCCAACCGATCCAGGATATGATCTAAGGTTGTATGCTGACCAAGAAGGAATCCAAGCTATCCTTAGGTTGAAGATGCAGGCTTCAAAACAGCATGTAGTCATACAGATGTATTCCCCAGAATTGGTGAGGGAGTGGATCTTGGGTGGGAGTTCCCACACTTTTTTCCTCAGGACTTGACCCCTGGATGTATTCCCCAGAATAAAAAAAGGAGGGATGCAATCTAAGTGCACACTGTATGCTTCTTTTATTAAAATATAAAATAAAAATTGCTCACATGGGAGCGGCGCAATATGTTCTTACTATGATGCATGCAAGCCTCTGGGGATCAAAGATGTAACAGATATACTTAAAGCGCAGATAAAAAGTTTTGCCAATACAAACAAACCGCTGACTTTTACATAGAGCAGAACATGATGTAAAGCCGCTGTAAGCAGTGATGAACGCGGGTGACGCGATAGCTCCTCCCCCGTATGCAGGTTACGTCTCAAGGACTTTGTCAGCGGTGGGTGGAGCCAAACAGTCACCTCGCAGGCTAAATATATCAGTCTGGGCAGTCCGTAGGCGGAGCGGTGTGTGCAGACATATGTCAGCGCCGGAAATCCAAGTCCTGCACATGCTCTTTGCTGCAATTAAACACCAAAACACTATGGGGACACCAGACAGACAGAAAATGTTATTTGGTAAAATATAAAATAAAATACCATAAAATTACATATTGGCATTAGTTTATTCGGCGATAGTAGCAAATTGCTAATTGGCCATGATTTAAACAGCCGTATACCAATACATAATGGATATATATATTTAATTTGTCAGGCACATAAAGTTTCAAAACTATAGAATTAATCCCCAATTCTATGTAAAGATCTTATATATGTACCGAACTTATCCATTAGAAATAGATAATAATAAACCAAACTATAAGAAATTACATAAAAAATCGCATAAAAAAATCACATAAGAAATCACCCGCGTCCATCATTGAATACTCACATGAATGAATATATTACACTTCTCAAGCATCACACAATATATCATGAGCAAAAGAAAGAGAAGGGACATATTCTATCTATCTGATATGAAACAATTTAAGTTGAAGTCGACGTTCATCCCCCTCGGAACCAACACCTGCATTTTGTGTATCCAGAAGGATTCACGTCGACTAAGCTATCTAAAAAAAAAATTCCCCCCTCTCCAGTGTGGGGTGACCCTTTCCAGTCCCCAAAATTTGAGGCATTTAGGATCCCTGTTATGGTGAAGTCTGAAATGTTTAGAGATGTTATGTGTTATTAGACCTTTTTTGATATTATTAACGTGCTCTCCTATACGTACACTAAGTGGTCTAGAGGTCCTCCCAATGTATTGTTTGCCACAGTCGCATTCCAGGACATACACCACGCCTGTATGTATGTAAGTAATCAGATTTTTTATCGGATATGTAACACCGGTAGTAAAACTGGAGAAATCCTTTCTTCTTTTGACATTATATTTACATTGTTTACAAGGGGGGCAATGTCCACAGGCATAAAAGCCTGTGAGGAAAGAGAAAATGTTACTCTCCTTCACAGTTGGAGGGTCAACTACACTAGGAGCTAAGACATCCCTGAGTGTCGGTGCCTTTTTATAAATGAACCTTGGGCAAAGGGGGTATTACCTTCCCTAAAATACTATCCTTTCTGAGGATATCCCAATGTTTCATAATGATTTTCTCGAATTTTTTGTATTGAATATTATAATATAAAATAATTCTAAATTCAGACCCGGCTTTTAAAGTTTTTTTCGGCTGAGAACCCAACACCAACGTGGTGCGATCCATAGTGCCAATACTCTAAATCTCATTAGTGATGGCATTTCTGTCATACCCTTTCTGAAAAAAACGCTCAGCCAAAACATCTGATTGAGCGAGATAATCAATATCTAGGGCGCAATCATACCCTTTCTGAAAAAAAACGCTCTGCTCCTCCTCTGGGTTCTCTCATCATATGGCACTGAAGAACATCTGATTGAGCGAGATAATCACGAGAGGTCTGACTAAATACAATCTCTTAGCAGCAGGACCTGATCAATGGGCCCCCTACTGGAAATGACCTGAAATGGTCAGTCCACCCCTGGTGTGCGTCACTTACTATATGCGAGCTGTGGTCGTGCAGGCTGCTGGTGTAGCACCTACACAAAAAAAAAAATTATAAAAAAAAAAATGCTTGCATACTTTCAAAGTCTTGCATGACACAGCTGCTAACTGGAACTGAGTTCCTGTTGTGGAAAACGTACAGGAACTCCGTTCCCATGCGTTCCGGCAGGACTTGAGCCCTGAATACATCTGTATGACTGCATGCTGTTTTTGAAGCCTGCATCTTCACCGAAAGGATAGGCAAAAGAAAGAGAAGGGACATATTCTATCTATCTGATATGAAACAATGTAAGTTGAATTTCGACGTATCATCCCCCTCGGAACCTAACACCTGCAATTTGTGTATCCGCAAGGATTCACGTCGACTAAGCTATCTAACTTTCCAGTCCCCAAAATTTGAGGCATTTAGGATCCCTGTTATGATGAAGTCTGAAAATTTGTTTAGAGATGTTATGTGTTATTAGACCATTTTTTGATATTATTAATGTGCTCTCCTATTACTACACTAAGTGGTCTAGAGGTCCTCCCAATGTACTGTTTGCCACAGTCGCATATCCAGGACATACACAAAACCACGCCTGTATGTATGTATTGATATGTAAATAGAAATCCTTTCTTCTTTTGACATATACTTACATTGTTTAATGAGAAAGAGGAAAATGTTACTCTCCTTCACTAGTTGGAAAGCTAAGACAACCCTGAGTGTCGGTGGCCTTTTTAAATGAACCTTGGTCGAGGGGGTAATTCTAAAATACTATCCTTTCTGAGGATATCCCAATGAAGTTTTTTTTCCCATAAAAATTCAGACCATTAGTGATGGCATTTGTCTAAACCTTTTATTTGAAAAAAACGACTCAGGCGTCTTAAAAAGGGCCCCATACACACCGGTCGGACTTTTTCATGGATTTTTTAAAGTCACTCGGTCCGATTCACACAAAATACGAGAGTGTGTTTTTTTCGGCTGAGAACATCTTTTTAGCTGCTCCCAACACCAATTTTTTTTAACCATGATTTGTTTTTTTTTTTGTTTTTTTTGGGAACTACAATATTTGAAGCGGATTTTTTTTTGTTTTTTGGTGGGGGTTTTGTGCGTAAATTTACTAGGAAGTTTGTTGGTTGGTCAATTATTATTTCAAATCAAAAAAAAACCTTTATTTAGGGTCTTAGCAAACAACCGAAATCATAGTTGCCAATACTCATAGGAGGGGAATCTCATTAGTGATGGCATTTCTGTCATACCCTTTCATAGTACCAGAGTGGGACATGGACATCAACACTTGCTGCAGCTCCAGTTGCTTGTGAACTTGAAAAAAACGCTCAGCCAAAACATCTGATTGAGATTGTAGCGATCGTCTGTGCGTGAGCATTCTAGATACGACACAACGTTTTTATTCATCAATATCGAGGAGGTGGACGATGGAAAGTTCGGAGGCACATACGTCTTAAGCCCCATACACACGCGCGGACAATCCGTGGACCAGGTCCGTCGGACCATGTCCGTCATACTTTGTCTGATGTTGGTTTTGCGTACACACGATCGGACAAAGTTGTCGGAAAATCCGATCATTCTGAACGTGGTGACGTTTGTTGCCTACGACGGGACTACGTAGAGGCTAGTAGCCAATAGCTTTGGTCTTGTAATGTGATCTGAGCATGCGTAGCACTTTGTCCGGTCGGACAAGCGTACACACGCTCGGATTTGGTGTGATCGGACCGGGTTGACGGGAAATCTTTCCAGCAGGAGATAAGACTTTGTCCGACGGACAAACCGACGAACACTGTCCGATGGTGCATACACACGGTCTGATTTTTCAACAACCTTGTCCGATCGGACCAAATTGTCCCCTTGGAATGTTGCACAACCAGGATTGGTGGTGGCAACTATCCAAGGGGATAAAACTATTTCTATCAGTAGTTTTGAAATGATTTTTAGTTTTGAGAAATGGACCATTCCTAAAAATCTCCAAATCTAAAAATGCTATGCGAGCAGCATCAGCATTCCATGATCCCCTTGGAATGTTGCACAACCACAAGGTTTTTTATTTTTTTAGTGTGGTGTTGTAAACCAATCATATTCCCCTCCCACACGATGATCAGATCATTAATATATCTATAATACTGTATCAGCTCAATGGGCCTATTATTAAAAACTGTCTCCTCCTCCCAGAGTTCCTCATCGGGAACGGCCTCATCACATGGGGAGTCAACGCAAACGCTTCATCTACAAAATCCTTCGGCATTCTCCTCTGGAGGTGGCAAGCACAGACTGCCACTTTGGAAACGCCAGTAGAACTCCGTGTGCGTAATGGCCCCACCATCCGATATCCGGCCGTTCATCCCCACGCCACATACATAAACTCGTTATGTTCCCGTCCGCCAACATCACTACACTATTAAAACCCTTAATAATTATAATAGTAGGAACCCAGAGTTAGGGCGGTGGGGACGATGCGGACGTGATTCCCATCAATTGCCCTCCGCATAGGGAAAGTCCAACGGCTGCAAAGTGGGACAGTCGGCCATTCCTGTGGGCGTGGAAGGGAACACAACACTACTTTGCACCCTAAACATTGCAAGCAGATTAGACAATCCATTTGGAACAAGAATCATTGTATAAAATTTGAGGCTGGAAAGTATTTGCACAGTAAAGTAGAGGCTCCCCTTCACAGGATTTACTCACCCCCCATTGTCATTGGCAATAACTAGGTGTTTTGGGTGGGGGGCTGGTGGACAGGTAGACCCTCTGAACTTGAATGCAAATGGCACAAAAATGTTTGCCCCTGACCCTCTGTAACACTATTGGCAGGCACAGGAAAGCAGGCAGGCACAGTGTGACAACCAGGACAAAATAATGAAATGGAAAGTATGGAGGCAGCCCCTTGCATCTACATGCTTGCTTGAATTCATCCCTAAATATGCGCACTATAAAGATGGTTAAGGTATATAGGTGTATGGACCTTGGTGAAAGCCAGCAGATAAAGGATTGGTACATCTGACAGAGCAGGTTGGGGGGAGGGGGTTCCTAATGAATTTGCCCCCCCCCCCCCCACCAAAATAAAAAAAAAAAGGGGGCTCTACATGAAGTAATACCCCTCGCAAACATTTTGGTGCATAATTTAGGTGGTGTGTTTTGGGGCAAAACAATACTATGCAGCAGACAAAAGACATTGCCTAAAGTGACTAGGCCATAGGTGTCTATTGGGCCCAGTTAGAGCATGCGGGGGAGGTTGTAAGTGAAGGGAAAAATGCATGAAGGAGAAACGGGGCACAGCATATTAGAACATATTGCAATCATGGTAATTAGGGAAGGAGGTCAAAAATACAAGTCATTAGCAAACAGAGCATACATAGAAGGGAATAGTAAAGTAGAATGTTACCTTAATATAGTCCTCCTGCAGGACCTGAATGATGGCAGGACAGGTCTCTGGAATAATGATTCCCAGGGCCTGGGGAGAGATACCTGAAGAGAACTTCAAATCCTGAAGACTTCTCCCTGTCGCCAAGTACCTCAACGTGGCAACAAGCCTCTGCTCCGGAGTAATGGCTTGTCTCATGCAGGTATCCTGCCGGCTGATAAGGGGGTCAGCAAAGCCAAAAGACGGTGAAAATCGGGGTCCGTCATCCTGAGAAAGTTCCTGAAATCATCAGGATTATTCTCCCGGATCTCACGAAGCAAAGGCATGTGCGAGAACTGGTCACGCTGAAGCAACCAATTCTTGGTCCACATACTCCTCGTCACTCTGTTCATGGACGGGTCTTGGGTCAAAGCTAAAAGCCCGACACCAATTCCGCGTACAGCACGAACTCGGCGACGAGTACGCACGGGAAACATCGCTCAGAAGGTCACAAAAGGTCGGCGGTCAGAACGGACAAACAGAAAGCACCGATAAACAGCAAGGCCTGAAAGAACGAACTGAATACCAGCAACGAGCAGACAATAAGCAGTGCAAATCAAAGCGTCCTATATCAAGATATAGGCCGCAATGACCAACAATGCGAACTGACTACACGCACTAATAAACAGATACGCACGACATGCACAAACTGAAGAGCAGTAACGATCTGAGTCAGAAGAAAACTGAGAAGCGTGAATCTTAAGTCACCAAACTTCCACTAACTCTCGATAAACACGGGATAGCAGAAGGAGCCCAACGGGTGCCTGACGTGGTGCTGAACTTCCCTTTTGTAATCTCGTGGACGACGACTTACGTCACGACGTTCTTCCGGACCGGATATTCCGACAACGTAGTCCGACCGTTTAGTTGTCCCCTTGGAATGTTGCACAACCAGGATTGGTGGTGGCAACTAATTCCTAAAAATCTCCAAATCTAAAAATGCTATGCGAGCAGCATCAGCATTCCATGATAGTTTTATGTTTTTAGTGTTCCCATTAAGTTTAGACATAAAAAGTTGTAAACCAATCATATTCCCCTCCCACACGATGATCAGATCATCAATATATCTATAATACTGTATCAGCTCAATGGGCCTATTATTAAAAACTGTCTCCTCCTCCCAGAGTGCCATGAAGATGTTTGCTACGCTCGGAGCAAAGCGAGTACCCATAGCCACACCGAGAGTTTGCAAGAAAAATTTATGGTCGTACCAAAAATAATTCTTGCTCAGACAAAAATCAAGGGCTTCTAAAAGAAAATTCTGATGTATAACAGGTAACTCGGATACCTCCAAGGCCCATTTCACTGAATGGAGCGCATCTTTGTGACCTATGTTGGTATATAAAGAGCCCACGTCTGCCGTGACAAGAAGAGTATTATCACTAGCAGGCGTGGATTCTATAATTTGAATAGCATGCTTTGTATCTTTCAAAAAAGCGGTGGTTCTGGTGACTAAGGGTTTGAGAAAGTGATCAATGTATTGGCCTAATCGGGCAGTCACTGAATCAATCCCATTTACTATGGGTCTACCCGGAGGTCTCTGTGGGTCCTTATGCACTTTGGGTAAAAAATATATGATTGGCCTTCTACAAGCACTATGGTCCAGGTACAATGATTCTTTTTTTATTAAGAACCCGCCTATTCCTACCAGATAATACAAGGTCATGCAATTCATTTTTATAGGAGAAAACAGGATCACTCCCCAGAATCTGATATGTTGTACGGTCTGACAACAATCTGTCCATTTCCTCTCTGTAATATATTTTACTCATAACCACCAGACCTCCTCCTTTGTCCGCCGGACGGACAACCACATTTTTATTTTTTTCTAACGAAGCTATACCTAATTTGAGATAATGGGGGTCTCTCACTTTCTTGATTTTCATCACTTCTAGGTCACTCGAGACCATGTTTTTGAAAACCTCAATATGTCTATGGTCATTCTTGGGTGGATTGAATACAGACTTATTGGACAAATTAGAACAAGAATTCTGTACTGCCCCTCCCCCAGCTTCCACACTGATAGATGCTGGACGAGGTTCACCTGGTTTGGACAAAAAATAACGTTTAATGTTCAAAGATCTGACAAATTTCTGTAAACTGATATATGTCTGGAATTTATGGTATAAAACGGTTTTGAGTAGGTACAGGTGGTTGATCATAATAAGGTACAGTAGGTCCAACATGATTGTTCCCTCTCTGGCCCCGACCGTAATTACCATAATAAGGCTGCCCTCGATTGGGAAAACCCCCCTAAATGGCCTGTACACTTCCCCATATTCATTCCCATGTCCCTGTTGTGTATACTGGGGAATGTTTGATGTCTGTTGATGTCCCCTCCCTCTTCCACCTCTATTGGTATTGCCTCTACTTCTGTTTATCGGACGACTCACCCCTCTATTAGGAGGTCCTCTACCAGAGGGCGATCCCCCATCTACCAGAGTGGGCATACTTGGAATGGGTAAGGTACATTTGGGAGGAGCATTCACAGGGACTGCTTCCTAATTAGAAGAGCTGGACTGCCATTTGAATACCTCTCCACAAGAAAAATCACCAGAATCCCTGATGTATTTAGTTTTCTTTTTCTCTTGTACTTCTTTATCACATTTGTTCATTTTATTTTTTAACTCTCCTGATAATCTAGAAAAATCAGATGACTCCTTAAAAGGTTCCATTTTAATTTTAAGCTCAGAAATTTGTTTATCTAACAATTTCATTTTTCTATGCTTTCTAATAAGCAAAAGATCTAGGAAATCCTGACTTTTTTGGAGGAAAAATTTTTGCCATTCTAACATAGACTCATTGTCAGTGAGCCCATCGTTAGGAGGTAAGTCCCACCTCAATCTCCTGGGAATCAATTTGCACTTAGTATACTGCTCAAACGTGGCAATGTCCCACCATGCTTTAATCTTTTTTTTCAAAGGCATAGCCAAATTTCTTAAAACATACAGATAAATCATCTGGATTAGCAGAAAAAGGTGCGTCAGAAAACACCTCATTGAGTTTCACCTCCCTATTATATTTTATTTTATATTTTAATAAAAGAAGCATACAGTGTGCACTTAGATTGCATCCCTCCTTTTTTATTCTGGGGAATACATCTGTATGACTACATGCTGTTTTGAAGCCTGCATCATCAACCTAAGGATAGCTTGGATTCCTTCTTGGTCAGCATACAACCTTAGATCATATCCTGGATCGGTTGGATCGGTGCCACAGTTTTATCCCTGATTTGGGTCCATGCCTATTTATATACTACACCAGGTAAGAGTACCTTATCCATATGGTGGAGCATTGATCACTGAAAAATTAGATTTATGATTTACAGTCACTGGGTGTTCTCATCCACATCACTTCGTATTTTTTGGATATGAACTTTTTGTGTTAACTAGGTACGGTGCCAACAACTGGTCGTTGAAGTCCACCCCTCCCATATTAAGGTTATATTTGTGGACACAGAGGGGTTTCTCCACAACACCAGTTGCCGTAGGAATTTGGACCGTCGTGTCTGCGTGAAGGGAGGACAGAGCGAAAACATTGGTATTATTCCTCCACTTCACAGCGAGCAAATTTTGGCACACTCATGTAATAATTGTCCAAATACAAGTGGTAACCCTTTCCGAATAAGGGTGACACCAAGTCCCACACAATCTTACCAGCACTCCCTATGTAGTCTGGGCAGTTCTCCGGCTCTACGTAACTATCTCTTCCCTTGTAAACAATAAAACTATATGTATAGCCTGTGGCCCTGTCACAGAGCTTATACATCTTGACCCCATATCTGGCACACTTGCTGTGAAGATACTGTTTGAAAGACAAGCGGCCTGAAAACTTAATCGGGGACTCATCAATGCAGACAACTTGAGTTGGGAGTAAACAAGGCTGCAAACTGCTGGTTGAAGTGGTTTACGAGGGGCTGAATTTTGTAGAGCCGATCGTATCCAGGGTCACCATGAGGACGACAGAGTTCATTATCATTGAAGTGCATGAACCGCAAAATCTGCTTGTATCATGCCCTGGCCATGGAGGCAGCCAACACAGGCATATGGTGAATTGGGTCAGTGGACCAATATGACCGCAACTCACTCTTTTTAGTTATGCCCATGAGGAGGGATATGCCCAGATAGGTCTTAAATTTGGAAACAGTAATAGGTTTCCATTCTCTGGCAAGGGCCAAATGGGGATTAGCGGTGATGAATTGACCAGCATACAAATTGCTTTGGTCCACAATAGATCTATAGCGATCTTCCGTGAAAAACGGCGAATAAAAATCAAGTGACGTAAAATCAACTGACATAAAATCAACTGTTTCCACTTGAATTCCGGGTTGGCCAGTGAATGGGGGAAGTACGGGTACTGCAGAAGTGGTTAGCTCCCATTTAGGATTGGTGGCCTCTATGGGCTCAACGGGCCTGTCTTTGTCTTCTTGGTGGCTGCGGGACACTAGTTGTGCTAGCCACCTCCCCACTTGTTACTGCAGTGCTGGTTTGACTACGACCAGGGTGTACTAGGCCGCAGTTCACCAGAAAGATGGGCGGCACTAGTACTGGCTCTCTGCTCCATACGAGAGCCCTGCGGTTCTTGCACCTCAACAACAGCAGAAGAACGGGGTCGGGTACGCCTGACCTTGGCAGGGACCACAAATCCATCATCAGAGCTATCTGTCAGGGTGCCGCTGCTGTCTACAGGATCGTATTCTGAGCCTGAATCTGACACATGGGTGACTTCCTCTTCACTATCTGTCATGCTCAGAAACGTGTAGGCCTCTTCACTACTGTACCTTCGATTTTACATTTTGGTCGCTAAATTTACTGGTAGAGTAGTGAGACTCACAGGAAAAAGAGCTCCTGACTGTCAGCGACTGATTCAAACGCTACCAAAAAACTGTTATGCCCCTTACACACGATCGGAATTCCGGCCAGAAAAAGACTGATGAGAGCTGTTCATCGGAAAATGTGACCGTGTGTAGGCTCCATCGGAATTTTGCTGGCCGAATTTCCGACAGCAAAGAATTGAGAGCATGTTCTCAATTTTTACGACGGAAAAGGTTTCTATCTCAAAAACTGATCGTCTGTAGCAATTCTGACGCGCAAAATTCCTGCACATGCTCGGAAACAATTTGACGCATGCTCGGAAGCATTGAACTCGGCTCGTTGTAGTGTTGTACGTCACCGCGTTCTTGACGGTCAGAATTTGGTGTGACCGTGTGTAGGCAAGACAGTTTGAGCGGAATTCCGTCGAGAAAACCGTCAGAGCTTTTTCCGACGATAATTCTGATCGTGTGTACGTGACATTAGGGTTCGCAGGGGTCAGGCCTGACTCTGCAAATGCTGCAATTATGTGTGTTGTGTTTTTGTAAGTGACAGTGATCGATTGATACTGCACTTGGGTGGGCTGAACAGAGGGGCTAAACGCAGGTGCCAGCAGGTATCTGGGCTGATTCCGCTAATGCTGCCGTTTGTGAACCCTAAACTATTGGGGATGCTAATATAGTTCTGATCAGATCAAAGATATTGATCCGTTCAGACACTATACTACTAAGGGAGGTGTATGGCGCGTGCGTGGGTGTTAGCAATACTGGCACTAATCTGACGCTGCCTTGGGCGACGCAGAACCTGACTGATGCTAAAATCTAACTGATATCACCCGCCGGCCAATCAGGGGGTTAAACCTTTATTGGGTACAGGGGCGGACTGACAACTGATGGGGCCCCCGGTCAATAGAAGATTATGGGGCCCCCTGCGTCCCAAGCCACACCTGCACAGGGGGACATTGGGGGGAGAGAGCGCACAGGGGGACACTGTGGAGGGGGAGAGCACACAGGGGGACACTGTGGAGGGGGAGAGCACACAGGGGGGCACTGTGGAGGGGGAGAGCACACAGGGGGACACTGTGGAGGGGGAGAGCACACAGGGGGACACTGTGGAGGGGGAGAGCACACAGGGGGACACTGGGGGGGGGGGAGAGCACACAGGGGGACACTGGGGGGGGGAGAGCACACAGGGGGACACTGGGGGGGGACACAGAATGACACTGGGGGGGGTAGAGCACACAGGGGGGAAAGTGTGGGGAGGGGGAGAGCACAAAGGGGGGACAGTGTGGGGGGAGAGAATACAGGGGGGACAGTGTGGGGGGAGAGAATACAGGGGGGACAGTGTGGGGAGAGCACACTGAAGTGTTCCCCGGGCCCCATACATGTGTACTGCCCCCTCTCTCCGATGGCGACCCTCCAGTAAAAACAAAATTTCACTCACTCCATGCCTGTAATAATACCGCTAACGGCACCCTGCTCCCTGCCGGCCCCTCCTCTCTTCTCGTCCATTCTAGACTCCTAGGTTATACAGTGGAAGCCTTGCACTGTATCACCTAGGAGTCTAGGATGGACGAGAAGAGAGGAGGGGCGGGTGGGGAGCAGCGTGCCGTTAGCGGTATTATTACAGGCATCGGGTGAGTGAAAATTTTTTTTTGAGTGAAGTGAAGCAGTGACGTCGCTAGGGTTGGTGTCACCTGGTGCGGTAATACATGGTGTCACCCCCCACCACTAAGCAGACTAGTGCATCAGTGCGGCTCTCCCCCTTTAACCTACCACAATGGATGGAGCTGGGATTGGGGGGAAGGATGGAGCCGGGATTGGGGTGGTGGATAGAGCTGGAATGGGATCAGGGAATGGATGGAGCCGGGATAGGATCAGGGGATCGATAAAGCCGGGATGGGATCAGAGGATGTATAGAGCTGGGATGGGATCAGGGGGATGGATGGAGCCAGGATTGGATCAGGGGGATGGATGGAGCGGGGGTAGAATCAGGGGGGATGGATTAAGTGGGAATAGGATCAGGGGGGTGGATGGAGCGGGAATAGGATCATGGGGATGGATGGAGCGGGAATAGGATCAGGGGGATGGATGGAGCGGGAATAGGATCAGGGGGATGGATGGAGCAGGCATAGGAACAGGGGGGGGATGGATGGAGCGGGGATAGGATCAGGGGGGATGGATGGAGTGGGGATGGGATCAGGAACGGTGGGGATGGATGAGCGGGTATGGGATCGGGGAGTGGGTGGAGCTGGATGGGATTGGGGGAGTAGATGGAGCCGGGATGGGATCTTTGATTTGGGAGGGGGTTCAAGGATATGTGCTAGGGGGTGCTTTGGGAGGGGATAGGAATTGCGCTGGGGGGAGGGGGTAAAACTTCAAATCTGCCCCCGTCCTACTTCTGGTACAAGTCCTTTCAAACCCAAAACTAAAAGAGCACCCTCCAGCAGATATCCTCTAACCCCCCCCCCCCATAGCATAATTGTTACCTGACAATGCCCCCCCCCCCCAACCACTATGTCCCCCTCCTCTGCAATACCCCTGTTGCATACCTCAGGGCAGGTGCTGTAGCGTGGATGGTGTCTGTGACCCTCCTCATCCATGGCTCTTCCTCCCAGCCTGTGTACACATCAAAGCGGCAGCAGCGAGTGCTGCCTAGGGGGACGGAGATCTGCGGCCACGTGTGGAGTTGTGTGGGGACGGTCTGACCCCGGGCAACCAGTTTGTCTCTGCCTCGGCCTCACTCCCTCCTCCCCCACTCTCCCCGCACATCACACGGAGGAGAGGAGATCCCAAAGGGGAAGGAGGGAGCCGCAGCGCCCCTCTCAATGCAGCGCGGAGCCGGGTGCATAGCAACGCACCCCCCATAGCAACGCCACTGCACTGAAGAACCTGCGATAATACCGCTAATGGCGCGCTGCTCCCCGCCGGCCCCTCCTTCCCTCCCGTCCGACGGCAGGGAAGGAGGGGCCAGCAGGGAGCAGCGCGCCGTTAGCGGTATTAATGCAGCCGCTTCAAGGGGCCTCTCGTTGGGCCCGTCACGGGCCCCTAATGGCTCCGGGCCCTCGGGCGGCGACCGAATCACCGATCGGTCAGTCCGCCCCTGATTGGGTAATATACGGCGGGTGCCCTGATGCTATAAAAACAAACTAAACAGCGTCACCCATAACACTAATACGGTGATCACTGGTGACAGGGGGGTGAAAGCCTTAACTAGGGGGCAATCAGGGGGTACCTGACGCTATAAAAACATGACGGTGAAACTAATCAGCTAACTAGCATCACCCGTGACACAAATACAGCGATCAGAAAAAAGATCTATTAGTGACACTGGAGACAGGGGGTGAAAGGGTTAACTGGGGGCGATCCTACCATGTTTATTGCAACTTACTGTGAGAAAGAAATCTACTGAAGCCTGCACCTGGTCTACTGCAGACCAGCAAATAGGAATGAGGGCTTTGAGCAGAAAAAGTTTGATAGAGGATTCAGATCATAATATTACACATAAAAAAGTATAAACAAAGAAAGTAACCTCACTCACCACCCCTATTAACCAAATGAAAAAAAGGGAGGGGATACCAACAGCTAGTCTCTTGTCTTGGTATCACAAACTTCTCAAAAGTATGCAATAAAAGCCAGCGCTACATTCCAAGTAATACCAATGTGAATAACAGTGTAAAACAAATAACCTAATATGTAAATCACATAAATGTGAGAACAAATAATGGACTTGATGGACTTGTGTCGACCTCACCTACTATGTAAATAAATAATAAATCCACTATATCACAAATACTAATAAATATTAATATTGTGACCAGTAATGTAAATAAGTGGCAAAATACATGTGAAAACAAAAAAATAAGTCTAAGATTATTGCTCAAGTAATAAATAGTCCACCGATACAGTGCATATAGTGCTTCAAAACAAAGTGCATCCACCTATAAAACTGAAACGTGTTTTCCAGAAAAGAAAGCCACTGCACCAATCCACCATCCACAAAAAAGCCCAGGAGCAGCTCAGCAAAGAGCCATGACATTTTGAATGTGAGCGGTCACGATAAACGTGTATAAAATCCTAGGGCTCTGGTATGTATTCGTCCCGCAGACTATATGCAGCAGGACTCCTGGTTGCCTCAAAACTTCCCAGGTGGAAATGACAATAAGGAATATAAAGTCAAGAAGCCCACAGATAGTGTAAAATCGTTTAGGCACTTTAATATAAGTAATTGCACTTACATATAATGCAGAGTACAAACACACTGGGGCATGCATGCTGATGGCCTCACATAGGTCACGCCCCTTTGTGTTTCGTCATAAACTGACATTGTCAAGGGTCCCCCAAGTTCACATACACTATATTGTCAAAAGTATTGGGATGATTGCCTTTACACGCACATGAAATTTATTGACATCCCAGTTTTAGTCCATAGGGTTTAATATTGAGTTGACCCACCCTTTGCAGATATAACAGCTTAAACTCTTCTGGGAAGGCTGCCCACATGGTTTAGGAGTGTGTCTATGGGAATGTTTGACCATTCTTCCAGAATCGCATATGTGAGGTCAGGCACTGATGTTGTACTCGCTCATCCATGTCTTTATGGACCTTGCTTTGTGCACTGGTGCACAGTCATGTTGCAACAGGAAGAAGCCATCCCAAAACTGTTCCCACAAAATGGGAGCATGAAATTGTCCAAAATGTCTTGGTATGCTGATGCCTTAGGAGTTCCCTTCGCTGGAACTAAGGGCCAACCCCTGAAAAACGACCCCACACCATAATCCCCACTCCACCAAATGATTTGGACCACTGCACAAAGCAAGGTCCATAAAGACATGGATGAGCAAGTTTCGGGTGAAGAAACTTGAATGAACTGCATAGAGTCCTGACCTCAACCCAATAGAACACCTTTGGGATGAATTAGAGCAGTGGCTGCCAGCCAGGGCCTTCTTGTCCACATCAGTGCCTCACCTCACAAATGCGCTTCTGGAAGAATGGTCAAACATTCCCATAGACACACTCCTAAACCTTGTGGACAGCCTTCCCAGAAGAGTTGAAGCTGTTATAGCTGCAAAGGGTGTGAGAACTCAATATTGAACCCTACAGACTAATGTCATTAAAGTTCATGTGCGTGTAAAGGCAGGCGTCCCAATACTTTTGGTAATATAGTGTATGTTGGTATGCTATGCAGCACCCATCTAGATAGGTGCTAGGATTAGGTACATCTTAGTTCTGGCTCACTGTATTGAGTGGAGCTGCTGTTTAGTTGTTAGGCAGATTTAGTTGTGCTCACTGTAATCAGTGTAGCTGTGTTGATTATTCTGCCCTGTTCAGTGTTTTATCTGCTGCAGGTTTGATTGCTCTCTCTGCTTTCTAGAGAACTGCGGATCTCTCTAGAACATAGGTGTGGAGCAAGGCAAATGGACAGAATGTATATTTTTACAGCCCTAGCCAATCCCTAGGAGGGTGGCACAGATGGCTGCTGGGTGTCTGTATAAATACTCTGACACACAGAGCTTCCAGGTCACAGAGTGTCTGTGATTGTGTGTCTGGCTGCAGGGAAATTGCTGGGAAAGAGCCTGGGCATATTTCCAGCAGGGGGTAGCACTACAGCCATAACATGATCTGTGACCTCTTGTTCTAAGGAATACATACATCAGGGGTATAAGGGGACATCTGTTGGCAAATATCTTACAGCATGGTGGGCCTGCTAGGTCCCTGGTTTAAACTCCCTGTGTGAGACAGTTTTTTTTAGCAGGTATTATCTAATATGGTTAACATGTCTTAAAGGATGTATAAAACCTATGTGTGGGGCACTGAAACTGTAAGGACACTCACTTAGCAGGTACTGGAGAGTACATCTGCCATGTCCAAAGCACTAGTCGCCATTATTGCGGTGTCCTAGGACACTATTAGGGCAGATACTTTCCAGGAAGGCGGGACCCATGGTCTTTCATTTACTGTCTATTTTAATAATGTATCAATAGTTCTGAAATATAAATAACTTTGAATGCTTTTTGATGTTTGGGCCCTCCTGCTTAGGAAAGCTCCTATGGTTGCCATAAAGCCATTGTTTAAATACATGTCTAATAGACATTAACTGTCATTTGGCTTTCTAATCCTTTTGAATTCATTTTTTTGATGGATTATGTTGGGATCCTATAAAAAAAAATATTTTGAGATTTAGTATATTAAAATTGTGTGAGTCCATAAGTAGGTTCTTACAGACTGGTGTTTTTCATCAATGTGATTGACATGAACCAGTTATGTTATGGAAAAAACAGTGGTTGCTATGAGTCAGACATGTGACTGCCAAGAGCCAGATTTATTACTCCCACGAGCCAACCATGTGCCTTCTATGAGCCAGCCATGTGATTGCCATGAGCCCGCCATGTGATTCTGATGAGCCAATCATGTAACTGTCATTATATAGTCATGTGACTTCTATGAGCAGCTCAATTTAAAATAAATCAGACCTGAATCACAGAGGATTACCAAACACTGGCAGCAGATGCCACTACCACATTAAGTTTGTATCTGTTTTGCAAGCAAAAGACTAACATGTTTCCCTTGATTTCTTGTTGCTACTTCCAACATTGCTGCTTACTGCCGCCACCTTTTCATTCCTTTTGCCAAAAAAGCAATGAAACCCCTCAGATCTAATAAGGGCTGATGCTCTATTTTTTAGGACTCTTTGTTTCTCAACATTTGGCCCTGTTCCCACTGATGCCAAAATGTCCTGCTGCTTTACATTTTTTTAACACTTGATGTGAGAGCTGATGCTCCAATATTTTTTTTTTTACAAACACCTGCCTAGTGTATATGTGCTTGTGTTTATTCCCACTGATACCACACTGTCTTACCGCTAGGGTTGCCACCTTTTCATCAAGTCAAACCCGAACACTTTAACCCGGAAGAATTTACCCCCTTCCTGACCAGGCCATTTTTTGCTATACGGCGTTGTACCCACACAAAATTTATATCCTTTTTTTCCCACAAATAGAGCTTTCTTTTGGGGGTATTTGATCACCTCTGCAGTTTTTATTTTTTGCGCTATAAACAAAAGCACCACAGGCCCCATCAGATATGACATCAGAGCCCCCCCCCCCCTTACATTAGATATGACACCAGAGCCCCCTTACATTAAATATGACACCAGAGCCCCCACTTACATCAGATATGACACCAGAGCCCCCCCTTACACTAGATATGACATCAGAGCCCCCCTTACATCAGATATGACATCAGAGCCCCCCTTACATTAGATATGACACCAGAGCCCCCCCCCCCCCCTTACATTAGATATGACACCAGAGCCCCCCCCCCCTTACATTAGATATGACACCAGAGCCCCCCCTTACACTAGATATGACATCAGAGCCCCCCCCTTACATTAGATATGACACCAGAGCCCCCCTTACATTAAATATGACACCAGAGCCCCCCTTACATCAGATATGACACCAGAGCCCCCCCTTACATTAGATATGACACCAGAGCCCCGCTTACATCAGATATGACATCAGGGCCCCCCCTTACATCAGATATGACATCAGAGCCCCCCCCCCTTACATTAGATATGACACCAGAGCCCCCCTTAAATTAAATATGACACCAGAGCCCCCCTTACATCAGACATGACACCAGAGCCCCCCCCCTTACATTAGATATGACACCAGAGCCCCCCCCTTACATCAGATATGACACCAGAGCCCCCCTTACATCAGATATGACACCAGAGCCCCCCCCCCCCCTTACATCAGATATGACACCAGAGCCCCCCTTACATTAGCTATGACATCAGAGCCCCCACCTTACATCAGATATGACACCACCATTAGATTATATGATGTAAGCCCCCTTACATCAGATATGACACCAGAGACCCCCTTTCCCTCTGTACTCACTGATCACTAACTGCAACGAAGTTCCTCATTTCTCTTTCCAGGCTCCACACACTCCGTGTTCGTTCCTCAGCAGTGCTGCTGAGACTGTTCAGTCAGTACCGCTCTCTATTGCCACCTGCAGGCTGGAGGGAGGAGAACACCTAATCCTCTCTCCAGCTATGAGCCACGATCCTATCTGAATGTGTCCGGTTTTCAGGGGTGCTCAAAACCGGGCACATGATTCAAATCCCGGACTGTACGGGGGAATCCCGTACAGGTGGCAACCCTACTTACCGCTCATCAATTTTTATGCACATGTATATGAGGGCATATTCTCTAATTGTTTTGTAGGAAAGCACTTGACCTGTGTCCCAATAATTGTTCCTGTTCTGCCACTGTACAATTTTCTGCACACCTGTGTCTAAGTGTCCAGTGTCCAACTAATTTTACTAGCAAACACCAGGCTTGAAAACAGGTGCCTGTGGGGTGCCATTAGATTAGTTCCTGCTGTTGTAGTAATTGCACTGTGTAGCTATTCAGATAGTTCAGACTGCCTGGAATAGGAAGGAGTTAACTGTGTCTAGACTCTTTTTCCCGGGCTTTGTGAGTCCTGCCCCCTGCTGTAAGCCACATAAATACAGGGGAGAGCAAAATTCTCTCTCTCTCTCTTCCACATAGGATCATGTGCTCCTGCTGGGATTCTCCCTTCACTCGGAATCTACCATATTTTGCTGAATGGACTTTGCTTCTATTGAAGGTATGAACCTGGGCAGCCTGCATTAGTTAGGCTGGACTGTTTCATGTGTGCTGTTGAACCATATTCCTGAATGTTCAGTAAAGCTGTTAACTGTTTCAAGCCTGGTCTGAAGTCATTCCAATGAGGTGCATGATGGTTCCTGGCATATTCAAAGAACTAGGGTCAGTAAAGCACATGCGGGGTATGAAGTAAAGCTGCTACTAACGGGGCAAGGCAAACAGGAAGAGTAATGCAGTTGCTATGGGTAACAAAAAACTAGTGCAAAGTACAAGGAAGCTGGTGTCTTGTCAAATTAGCCAACTCATCAGAAACTCCAACTACCTAACTTCTGTTTTTTTTTTTTTTTTTTTTAAACCATCAGTAATTGGAGATTTTGACGAATTGTTGTTTGGACACAACACCAGCAACCAAATAGAGTTCGATATTATGAGCAGAGATTGTTACTCCGCTCCGATTCTAGCCAACAACATGGCTGCCTCCGAGGCAGCAACAACTTTGTCCTCGTTAGCCGCTGTGCTGTCAAAACAGCTAAATCTTCCTGTACCGGACTGTATTTGGTTGCCGGTGTTGTGTCCAAACAGCAAATCGTCAAAATCTCCAATTACTGATGGTTTAAAGAAACCGGAAGTGACGTGGTTAGAGTTTCTGACGAGTTGGCTAATTTGACAAAACACTGTTCATAAAATGTGGTACCTGGCATGGTGGAGGGTCCTCTGGTAGGGAGGGGCTGCATGGTATGGGAGTGAAAGCATTAACGAAAGCACACATGGGGTGCGTGCTGGGTGCGCCACAGGACCCGTCCTGTCACTGGGAACAAGGTGACAGAGGTACATTGGGCTGGCGGAGAGGACACGGGCTCAGCAGTGTCCCTCCTAAATGCAACATACATCAGTTAACAGTGTGTAGTGACACGGGACAGCATGTTTCAGAGGAACTCTGTACTTTTATTACTGCACAAAGTGTTGCGTCTCATCTCTAAGCTGTCTTAATGTTAGACTTTCACATGACTGCAGTCCCCATCTGGTCTCAGGCATTGATGAGCGCGTACACATGCGAAAGGTACCCCCACATGCGGGGCGAGTGGCCCCACCCACAGGCTTACGTCTCAGTATTTGGGCCTGTTCTAGCTGACAGATTGTCCTGCTGCTGTACAATTTTTAAAATAAAATAAAAATAAAATGTAGGAGTTAGATTCAATTCCTCCCGCAGTTGTAAGAAGGGTTTGAAACCTGGTGGAGTGCATACGTGGCACGGGTATTTATCTACATGGGATGACCATCTTTGTGGGTCAGGAAAACAAATTAATTATGGAAGGGATGGCTTGAACTATACAGGATTATTGGGTAGACCACAAAGCCGCAGAAATTCTTTTCACTATAGTAAAAAAAAAAAGGGAGAGGGAGGTTATCAGCATAGTAACTCCTTTACAGGGGGGTGGGGGGGGGGGGGGGGAGTACCTGACGCTTATAAATAATATTATGATGGGTTTTAAAAGACAGGTAAAAATAAAACTTGGCAAGGTGCAATAGAATAGAAGTTTGCTTTTGGGTTTAATATTGCTTTAATTCAGGTAACATTTTGTAAGCAGTTATGACAACAGTTCATCATATGAATAAAGTTGATTATTGTGCTCTTATGTGCTTTATTTCAACTCCTGTGAGTGCAATTTGTGCTGAGCAAAATATAAATAAAACCATATGGTTTAAAGCACTGGGGGTTAAAAAAGCAGTTTGCATGCAGAATATTATCATCAAAGATATTAACCACATTCAGTTATGCTAGGTACACACGGGCAGAAAATCATCTGAAAACGGTTGGTTCAGGGTAGGGTTGCCACCTCATCCCTTTAAAACCCAAACACATATGAATTACACAGGTTCTGAGGCTAATTTAATGCAGATAAGGCACTAAGTGAGTTTAATTACCACCTTAATCAGCCACAGAACCTGTGTAATTAATATGTTTGGTTTTATAGGGATGAGGGGCCAACTTTCAGCCCATGTGTACAGCTCCCCGTCCTAGTCTTGCAACCACCTTCTGGTCAGTGTTTTTTTAGCGGGGGGGGGGGGCCCTCTGTCAGAAATCAATTGGGGGTCCCCCTGTCAGAAATCAATCGCACAGTGGGGGAGATCGCTGTACTAAGATCACGTAGTTAGCACAACAACCTCCTCATTCATAGTTACATAGTAGGTGAGGTCGAAAAAAGACACAAGTCCATCAAGTCCAACCTATGTGTGTGATTATATGTCAGTATTACATTGTATATCCCTGTTTGTCGCGGTCGTTCAGGTGCTTATCTAATAGTTTCTTGAAACTATCGATGCTCCCCGCTGAGACCACCGCCTGTGGAAGGGAATTCCACATCCTTGCCACTCTTGCAGTAAAGAACCCTCTACGTAGTTTAAGGTTAACCTATTTTCTGCTAATTTTAATGAGTGGCCACGAGTCTTGTTAAACTCCCTAACCAAGCCCGCTGGGTTGAGTGAAAAATAATACTGTGTGTACCAGGCTTTATCAGAATAAAATATTTTGTACTATAAATCTTCTTTAAAGTAGCCTTTAAATATTGCCACTATAACTGGAATATACCAAGAAAGGTGCAATATACCAGTAAGGAGCTACCTAGAACTGATACTTGGTTCATGTAAATTATGCATATAAAACATTTTGTTACAACCCTACGTGATCTATGTCTTGCACCTACAAATTCCAAGGTAATTTGCTTGTGAAGCAAATTCCAGGTTGTTAAACACTTCGGCTTTTATTTGCTGATATGAGAACAGCTTCCGACAGCTCAGCAATGGAAAAAAAATGTTGAATTGGCTTTCAATGAGCTCATTAACTGTAATGTGGAATAGATTAGAAATTCAATATTTTTCTTGTCATAAGGAGATTTAAAACCTTGCCAAACAATGTGCATTGAATATAAATGTACATTGGTTAAAAGGAGAGTTTTATTACCTGTATTTTTCTTTCAGTTATACTGTACTACATATACAAGACATAATTTGGTTTGTTGCTAAATCTAATCTAAGTTTATGTATATGTGTATCTGTCCTGTAAGATGTTGCTACCATGATAACCATGGTTAGGGGTACCCTGATGAAATGATTACCATTTTTGAGACAGAGCTTTCTTTTGGTAGTATTTAACCACTTGCCGACCAGCCGCAGTCATTATACTGGTTGGCATGGCTGCGCAAACCGCCGTAGGTGTACGTCGGCCACTTTAAGAGTTATAGGGGGCATGCGTGCCCAAGGCGCAACGCCGGAGCCGATGCGCGTGGCCGCGGCCACGATGTCTGCTGGCGGCCCCAATGTCTGCCAGCGATCGCTTCTCAGAGAGCCAGAACAGGGATCTGTCAATGTAAACAGGCAGATCTCCGTTCTGTCAGAGAAGTAGAGAGAGATCTGCTGTTCCTAGTGATCAGGAACAGCGATCTCTCTCAGTCCACTCCTCCCACCATTAAGCCCCATACACGCGGTACGATTGTTGGACAACTGAGCGTCTGATTTTTGTCAAAAGGGCGTGTGCCAGGATCTTGTCTTGCATACTAACATTACGCAAGTTGTCGTTCGACAACACGAATGTAGTGAGGTACTATGAGAGTATAAGGAGGAAGTTAATTTCTCAAGCGCCACCCTTTGGGCCCCTTCTTCTAATTTCATGTTAGTAGTAGTTTGGTGATCGTTGATTTGCGATTTTCAGATTGTAAAAAACAAATACCTTTTAAAATAAGTTTGGCATTTGTTTGGCATAACTACATGCAAAGCAGCTTCATTATTATCCCAAAAAAATTTACGAGACCGAACTCTTCCCAGTCGTTCCTTGATTACAAGCATGTGTGGTTGTACTTTCGACTTTTGTGTGACGGATTTGTGTACTGACCATCCGAAAATCAGATGACGAGCTGTTGTAAAACAATTGTCTAAAGGAGCATACTAACTGTAAGAATTTCAGACAACAGCCTGTCAAACGACAATCCCCTTCCGAATTTTGCATTGTGTGTACGAGGCTTTAGAAGCACCTCCCAGGGAACACACTTAACCCCTTAATCGACCCCTAATGTTAACCCCTCCCCTGCCAGTGACATTTCTACAGTAATCAGTGGCTATTTTTAGCTCTGATCACTGTATGAATGTCAATGGTCCCAAAAAAATGTCAAAAGTGTCCAATCTGTCCGCCACAATGTCGCAGTCCCATTAAAAATCGCTGATCACAGCCATTACTATTAAAAAAATAAAAATGTATAATAAAAATGCCATAAATATATCCCCTATTTTGTAGACGCTAGAACTTTTGCACAAACCAATGAATATACGCTTGTTGCAATTTTTTTTATTAAAAATATGTAGAAGAATACATTTTTGCTTAAACTGATGAAGACATTTTTTTTTGTTTTGTTTTTGTTTTTTTTGGATATTTATTATAGCAAAAAGTAAAAAATATTTTTTTTAATTGTCGCTTTTTTTTTGTTCATAGCGCAAAAAAAAAAAACGGCAGAGGTGATCAAATACCTCCAAAATAAAGCTCTATTTGTGGGAAGAAAAGGACATCAATTGTGTTTGGGTACAACATCGTAAGACCTGCAATTGTCAGTTAAAGCGACCCAGGCCGTATCTCAAAAAATGGCCAGGAAGTGGGTAAATCCTTCCGGGGCTGAAGTGGTTAATCACCACTGTGTTTTTTTTTTTGCTATATATAAGAAATGTTGAAAATAAATTAATGTTATATACTTTTCTAAAGAAATAATCTCTCTTAATGTAGGTCAAAATGTATTTTGCTACATTTCTTTCCTAAAATAAAGCAAAATCAGTGTATATTATTTTGTCTGTGTGAAAGTTATAGAGTCTACAAACTATATTGTATATATATTTGAAAATTGATCAGTTCTAATGTACTGACTGCACATTTTTTGAGGGCCTGGAGCACCAGAACAGTAGAAACCCCTAAAAAATTACCTCATTTTGGAAAGCAAACACACCAAGGTATTTTCTGAAAGGCATAGTGGGTCTTTTGAAAACTTAATTTTTTGCCACATGTTTTGGGAAATGTAGGAAAGAAAATAAAAATGTATTTTTTTTACACAAAGTTGTCAGTTAATGCGTTATTTCTAACACGCATCATAGGCATATGTAGAATTATACTCCAAAATAAATTCTGCTACTCCTTCCAAGTATGGCGATACCACATGTTAGAGATTTTTTCACAGCCTAACCACACAGAGGAGCCCAAAATCCAAAGAGCACCTTGGGGCTTTCTAGGAGCATAAATTACACATCTAATTTCCTGACTACCTATAACATTTTTAGAAGCTCTGGAGCACCAGGACAGTGGAAACACCCATAAAATGGGTGTTTTTGGAAAGCAAACACCCCAAGGTATTTTTTAACTGGTTCCCGACCGTCTCGCATATATTGGCACAATGGCACCGCTGCATGAAACCCCAGTATATATATGGGGATCCTTTAAGAGCCATCAGAGGATGTGCGCACACGCCCGCTGCACGGCGGGGGCCCCAAGCGCATGGCCACGTGCGATCGCGAGCGCCAGCACAGGGATTTGTGTGTGTAAACGCTATAACTTTTGCGCAAACCAATCAATATACACTTATTGCTAATTTTTTTTTTTTTTTTACCAAAAATATGTAGAAGAATATATATTGGCCTAAACTGATGAATAAATTAGTTTTTTAAAAAGATTTTTTGGGGATATTTATTATAGCAATTTTGTCGCTTTTTTTTGTGTATAGCGCAAAAAATAAAAACCGCAGAGGTGATTAAATAGCACCAAAAAAAAGCTCTATTTGTGCGAAAAAAAGGACGCAAATTTTGTTTGGGTACAGCATTGCATGACTGCGCAATTACCAGTTAAAGCGACGCAGTGCCAAATTGTAAAAAGTGCTCTGGTCAAGAAGGGGGTAAATACTTCTGGGGCTGAAGTGGTTAAGAGGCAGGGTGAGTCTTTTGAAGGCTTAATTTTTTTGCCACAGGTTTTAAGCCGCTCACAAGAAAGTAATGATTCAGTTTGCTAAGCAAAGTCCTCTGCCATGCTTCGGGATCGGTACAGATGTCCAGAAGGTATCCTTGGTAGCACTGGTGGTTCCCAGTGCTTCCTGTTCAGCTCAGGTACACCAGGTGAACGGAGGTGTTGTCACTCTCAGGTACAGGAGTAGCAGGCATGGCACACTTTCGGAGCATATGTGCTCCTTCTTCAGGCCATACAGGGATCCATACTTGTATAGGCTTATATGGCTAGTGGCATTCGACGAACCACAACACCCAGCTTCCACTGAGAACAGCACAGATGGCAATAATAACAGCAACACAAAGAGCCTCACAACACAACACAAAGATTCCCCCATCAACACTGACTGTGTTGATGAGAGAATCGAGCAATTCTCTTTCAATCAAAATCAAATCATCTATGGCTTGCCTTAATGCAGTGGTTCTTAACCTCAGTCCTCATTACCCCCCACCAGGCCATGTTTTGGGAATTTCCCTTAGATAAAATAGCTGTCCAAAATACCAAGCCTTTGACTTAGATTAAAAGCACCTGTGCAAGATAAAGGAAAACCTGCAAACATGGCCTGGTGGGGGTAATGAGGACTGAGGTTAAGAACCACTGCCTTAATGTGTCAGCACAAGAATTTTGAGTATCTCACTCTCTAGGTTTTACATGGTCAGATCCTCAGCCAAATGTTGCAAGCAATGACTTTGGACTGTGTATGGCCACCCTTGACTGAGGGTGACATTGCAAATGGAGACTTTTAGCCCTTTAACCTATTCTTGTTTACCATCTGCCTAATCACTGATATTGAATGTGGGACTTCCTAATTTTACTGTCACGTTATGTTCTGCTTTGTTTCATATCCTCAGCTACCTGTATTTTTAGGCCTCATATTGCAGAAATGAAAAACATGTAGTCAGTACTTTCTAAACAAAAATGTGGAAGCAATAAGTGATGTAGCTATGCAAAAATTTTGATGCTGACCTGCTCTCAGAACCGCAGTCTGCAAGACAGCTAAACAAGACCTTAGAAAATCTAATTTCATCATGTAATAAGCAACGGGGCACAATTATTATATACACTATATTATAGTTACAGGCAGGAGGATAAAAAAAAAAAAGTCCATAATAACATATATATATTTATTGTGTGTGTATATATATTCATATATACACATACAGTTCTAAGCACAAATGAGTACTAGGGTTGCCACTGCATCCCTTTAAAACCGAACACATATTAATTACACAGGTTCTGTGGCTGATTAAGGTGGTAACTAACTCACTTGGCAGAGGAGGCTCTCTAATTAGGCAAATTAGGCAATGGCCTAAGGCCTCGCCCTCTCAGGGGCCTCCCACAGCCAGCTAGTTTACCTAATTAAAGAGCTGCCTCTTCCAGCAGCATAGTCCTGTGTCCTCTCACTGCTACAGGGAGAGACAGGCTGCGAGTGAAAGTTACCTTGTGATCGGAGCTCACTTACAGCTCAGGATCACAGACAGGGAGAGCCGCTCAGCATAGCCTGCTCTGACAGATCTCCCCCTCCCCCTGCTGCCCGCACAGCCAGACAGGAGAGGAGAGACCTGCTTCTGCTCCTCCTACTCCAGCCCTCTCCTCCTGTGTCTGCCCCGCCCACTCTCCTCTGCAGTGTTCTCTGTTCTGTCTCAGAGAAGGGGATGTGGGCAGGAAGATTCATGATGAAGCCCAGAAAACAAGAAAAGGAAAAGGGCAGTCTGATCCATCCAGCCCCTCCTGCCTCCCAGTGAGTACACTGATATAGGGGATGCCCTTTCTTCCCTTCTTCCTCCATTCCCCCTTGCTTTCCATCTTTTCTTTCTTTCTTTCTTTCTTTTTGTCCTTCTCTCTTTTCTTTTCTTTCTTTCTTTCTTTCCATCTTTCCTTTCTTTCCTTCTCTCTCTTTCTTTCTCTTTCTTTCTTTCCTTCCTTTCTTTCTCTTCTTCTCTCTTTCTTTCTTTCCTACCATCTTTTCTTTCTTTCTTTCTTTCTTTCTTACTTCCTTTTTTTCTTTCTTACTTCCTTCCTTTTTTCCTTCTTTCCTTCTCTTTCTGTGACAGCCTGCCCCCTGTACTGTTCCCTCCTGCGCCCTGTACTGGACACTCCCCTATACTGTACCCTCCTAATACAGTTAATTTTCGTTCCTTGAATAATTTTTCCCATTATGGGAGTGAGTGGGGCCTCATGTCTAAGTTTTGCCTAAGGCCTCACAGAGTCTAGAGCCGCCTCTGTCACTTGGTGCCTTATCTGCATTAAATTAGCCTCAGAACCTGTGTAATTAATATGTGTTGGGGTTTAAAGGGATGAGGTGGCAACCCTAATGAGTACACCCCAACATATTTGTCAGAAAACCTTCACTTTCCTTTCAGAATTAACATTTTCTATGGGACACTACACTACAAAATACTCCCACAAATGTGGAACATTGATTGCAACCAAAATTTGTTAATTTGCACAAACAAAAAAAGTTTTTTTCCTAACAAATTCATTCAAGACCATGCTGAAAAAATGGATACACCCCAATGAAAGTCTTAGGAGCAAAGCTAAATTTTAGACAACAACATCCTAATTAACAAGAATTCAACTACAGGCGAATCTAATTACCGTATTTATCGGCGTATAACACGCACTTTTCCCCCCTGAAAATATGGGGAAACTCAGGGGTGCGTGTTATACGCCGATAGCGTACCTCGGAGAAGGAGGGGGATGAGCTCCGCTGCAATAACTGACCCGCCATGTCTAGTTCACTAGCGCCGCCGTAATCACTGAGCCGTCATCTTCTGTTTACAGTACTCGGCTCTCTCACACACATGTCCCGCCTCCGCCACCGGCATTGGACCAGTGTTCTGTCAATCACAGGAGCTGGTCCAATGGTGATGGCGGAGGCGGGACGTGTGTGCGTGAGAACCCAGTACTGTAAACAGAAGATGACGGCTCGCTGATTCCGGCGGCGCTCGTCCCCGGAATCACCGAGCCGACATGAGCGCAGCCGTAATAACTGAGCCGACACGAGCGCCGCCTGAATAACTGAGCCGCCATGTGTAGTTGACGAGCGCCGCCGGAATCACCGAGCCGTCATCTTCTGTTTACAGTACTCGGCTCTCTCACACATGTCCCACCACCGGCATTGGACCAGTGTTCTTTCAATCACAGGAGCTGGTCCAATGGTGATGGCGGAGGCGGGACGTGTGTGTAAGAGAGCCGAGTACTGTAAACAGAAGATGACGGCTCAGTGATTCAGCGATTTCCTGCACTGCATGAGAAATGGAGAGGCTGCAGATAAGGCATCAGGCTGCATTGGATGGGCACATATCAGGCTGCAGATGGGCACAGAGGCTGCATTGAGGCTGCAGATAGGCATCAGGCTGCATTGGATGGGCACAGAGGCTGCATTGAGGCTGCAGATAGGCTTCAGGCTGCATTGGATGGGCACAGACCAGGCTTCAGATGGGCACAGAGGTTGCATTATGGCTGCAGATGGGCATCAGGCTGCAGATGGGCACTAATCAGGCTGCATTGATTGGCACTGACCATTATTTTGCTTCAAAGTGGTTTATTTTAAAAAAAAAAGGTTTTTCCCTGAAACTTCCCTCTTAAATTGGGGTGCGTGTTATACGCCGGCGCATGTTATACGCCGATAAATACGGTATTCATTAAATGGGTGTCCGGCAGGCAGTTGATTATAAAAGGGTATTACTTAACAAAGAAAACCCCTCTCATTTCATGCTGTCAGCAATGGCACCTCATTGAAGAGAAATGTCACAAGGCCTGAGAAACAAAATAACTTCTTTACACAAGAAAGGTGACGGCTACAAGAAGATTAGCAAAGCTTTACTTATCAGTCAGAATACTGTAGCAAAGTGATACAAAAATGTAACAAAGATGGAACTGCAACCATCTCACAGAGATGTCCAGGCCATCCAAGGAATTTAACACCTCGACAGGAGTGTCTTCTGATGAGAAGGGTTGAAGAAAATTGCCATGCACATTCACTAGAGTTAGCTAAAGAAGTAGAAAGCCAAACTGGGGTGATTGTTTCCTGTGACACAATACGGCATACACTACAGAGGAATGGCATGCATGGGTGTCATCCACGAAGGAAGCCTCTCTTAGCCCATGCTAAAAAATAAGAAGACTACAGGGACTCTGTACTCTAGAGTGATCAAATCAAGATAAATGTTTTTGGAACTGATGGCTTCAAAACTGTATGGTGTTGCAAAAGTGAGGCGTACAAAGAAAAATGCATGGTGCCTACAGTGAAACATGGTGGTGGCAGTGTCCTTCTGTGGGGCTGCATGAGTGCTGTTGGTGTCAGGGAGCTGCATTTCATTGATGGTATCATGAATTCACAGATGTACTGCTCTATATTGAAAGAGATGATGCTACCATCACTCTGTGCCCTTGGTTGTCGTGCATTTTCCAACATGACATTGATCCAAAACACATATCGAAGGCCACTGTTGCATTTCTGAAGAAGAAAGTGATTCAGTGGCCTAGTATGTCTCCTGATCTGAACCCAATCCGGGAATACTTATGGGGAATTCTGAAGAGTCAAGTTGAGTATCACTCTCCATCCAGCATCCAGGCTCTAAAAGAGGTCGTTCTTGAGGAAGTGGCACATAATTGTGAAGTGGAAGAAAAATGATAAATGGTTTTCAACGTTTTTACAAATAAATATGTGAAAAGTGTGGCGTGTATTTGTATCCAGCCCCCTTTACTCTGATACCCCTAACTAAAATCTACTGGAACTAATTGCCTTCAGAAGCCTTCTAATTAGTAAATAGAGCCCACCTGTGTGTAATTTAATCTTAGTATAAATGCAGCTGTTTTGTGAAGCCCTCAGAGGTTTGTTAGAGAACCTTAGTGAACAAACAGCATCATGAAGGCCAAGGTACACACCAGACAGGTCAGGTATAAAGTTGTGGAGAAGTTTTAAAGTAGGGCTAGGTTATAAATAAATATCCCAAGCTTTGAACATCTGACGGAGCACTGTTCCATCCATCATCCGAAAATGGAAAGAGTATGGCACAACTGCAAACCTACCAAGACATGACCATTTACCTAAACTGACAGGCCGGACAAGGGGAGGATTATTCAGAGACACAGCCATGAGGTCCATGATAACTCTGAAAGGAGCTGCAGAGATCCACAACTCAGGTGGGAGAATCTGTCCACAAGACAACTATTAGTTGTGCACTCCACAAATCTGGCCTTTATGGAAGAGTGGCGAGAAGAAAGCCTTTGTTTAAAGAAAGACATAAGAAGTCCGGTTTGCAGTTTGCGAGAAACCATGTGGGGGACACAGAAAACATGTGGAAGAAGGTGATCTGGTCAGATGAGACCAAAATTTAACTTTTTGGCCTAAAAGCATAACGCTATGTGTGACGGAAAACTAAAGCCCCATACACACGGTCGGACTTTTTCATCAATTTGGTCCGATCGGACAAGGTTGTTGAAAAATCAGACCGTGTGTATGCACCATCGGACAGTGTTCGTCGGTTTGTCCGTCGGACAAAGTCTTATCTCCTGCTGGAAAGATTTCCCGTCAACCCGGTCCGATCACACCAAATCCGAGCGTGTGTACGCTTGTCCGACCGGACAAAGTGCTACGCATGCTCAGATCACATTACAAGACCAAAGCTATTGGCTACTAGCCTCTACGTAGTCCCGTCGTAGGCAACAAACGTCACCACGTTCAGAATGATCGGATTTTCCGACAACTTTGTCCGATCGTGTGTACGCAAAACCAACATCAGACAAAGTATGACGGACATGGTCCGACGGACCTGGTCCACGGATTGTCCGCGCGTGTGTATGGGGCTTAACACTGCACATCAACCTGAACACACCATCCTCACTGTGAAACATGGTGGTGGCAGCATCATGTTGTGGGGGTTCTTTTCTTCAGCAGAGACAGGGAAGCTGGTCAGAGTTGATGGAAAGGTCGGATGGAGCCAAACACAGGGCAATCTTTGAAGAAAACCTGTTAGAGAATGCAAAAGACTTGCGACTGGGGTGGAGGTTCACCTTCCATCAGGAAAACGACCCTAAACATACAGCCAAAGCTATAAAGGAATGGTTTAGATCAAAGCATATTCATGTGTTAGAATGGCCCAGTCAAAGTCCAGACCTAAGTCCAATTGAGAATCTGTGTCAAGACTTGAAAATTGCTGTTCACAGATGCTCTCCATCCAATCCATTTGCGTTTTTGGTTGTAACATGACAAAATGTGGACAATTTCAAGGGGTATGAATACTTTTTTAAGGCACTGTGTGTATATATTTATATAGTATATAGCAATTAAAATAGTAGGTGTGCCCTATGACTGTTTTAATTTAGGAATATTTATGGGGGGAAGGTTTTTTTTTTTTTGTATAATCTCTTTTTATTAGAAATTTAGCAAATACATAACAAGAGAATTAAAAAAAAAAATGGATCTAAAGGGCCGTACACACGATCGGACTTTTTGACAACAAACATGCAAATTAGCTGTTTTCGACCAACATCCAACCGTGTGTACGTTCCATCGGACCAACTTTTTCAGTTTTCATCTGACTTTTGTTGGCTGTGAGAACGGTCCAACTTTCTGCCAATAAAAGTCTGATGGAGCAAAGTCCGACCGTGTGTACACAAAACCATCGGACTTTTGTACAAAGTACAAACACGCATGCTCAGAACCAATGCAAAAGATCAGACAACAATATAGAAGTTGACCAAAGGTGGCGCTGGAGTATTCGAACGTCCTCTTTTGAACTGACGTCAGTACGTTGAAACGTCACTACGTTCGTGTTTGTTGCCTAAAAAGTCCTGCCGTGTGTATGCAATACAAACTTGGGGCCAACGCCCTTTGTACAAAAATCCACGGGAAAGTTGGTACAAGGTCCAATCGTGTGTATGAGGCTTTAGAAACACTCAGAGACAACCGATACATGTAAATAGAATACAACATTGATGTTATAATCCTCCTAAAGTTGCATCACAGCCAGTTACAAGAGGATTGCAAAGGTAGATCTTCATAATCAATACAGAATCATCAACCTCAAAGTAGAAAGAGATGTTTAGGAAGGAAGGATAACATAAAAAAGCATATATAAAATATGTTATGGTAAACTGGGTGTACAAGCATCAAAGTGTTTAAATGCGGACAAAGCAGCCTAGTATCGGCCTGTGGATGGTACTGACACAGGGTTCACAAGGAGTCATGCTCACCCAAGGGGATGTTGCAAACCAAGTGGAGAGAGCAGTACCTGAAAAAGCCGTCTAGTTAGCGGGAATTAGGTTGTTGATTTTGGTCTATTTTGTCTACTTCAAGTGAATAATACATCCAACCAGACCATGTATCGTGAAATTGTTCCTGTTTACCCTTGGCAGTAAGAACCAACCTCTCTGCTTCCATGACGCTCTCTACCTCCCAGTCCTTCCAGTCCTGCAGTGTGGGGCACTGGGACTGCTTCCAAAATGTAGGTATGAGGCTTTTTGCCACATTCAAAAGATGTAGCATAACGCTATTTTTGCACGACTTAAGGGAGGAAGGGTTAGCTTGCAAGAGCCAGTGGAGGGGAAAGAATTGTATTGGCTTAAAGGTGGTTTTCCGAATCCAAGGAAAGATGTCCTTCCAAAACTCTTGAATTTTGGGGCAGTGCCACCAAAGGTGCATGAATGTGCCCTCCTAGGCACAACCTCAACAATACCTAGAATCTGCGGAAAGATTTTAGGCAACTTAGGCATCTTGTACCAGCAAGAGAAAAGTTTGTAGCAAGACTCCTGAGAGATAATAGATGAGACATGGGATAGCTTTGTGATTATTTGCAATTGAAGTTCAGTCCAAATTCCATTTCCCATTCACGCACAAAAAGAGGTGGTGTCTGGGAATGGTAGGATAGAAATAATCTATATATTTGCGATGAAATGTGCTGTAGGTTCTCATCAATCATCTCATCAATCATCACACATGGATTCAAAGGCCTTTAGTTTGTCTACGGATCTCAGTTTGGGATGCAATTTCCTCAGGAAGTGATTCAATTGCAGATGGCACCAGGTGTCCATAGGGAAACTACCATAAGTTTGTCTAATGCCCCGTAAACACGAAGGGACTTTTCCCGGCGGACCTAGTCCAGCGGACAATCCGCCGGACTTTCCAGCTGGCTTCGCTGGACTTTCCGAGCGTGTGGACTTGCCCACACACGCCCGGACTTCTCCGGCGGACAATCCGCTGGACAAAGTCCGCGGGACTTTTGAAAATGAACGGACTTGCCCACACACGGAGCAGTCCGTTCATTTCGAACGTAACTTCAGGTACGTAGCTAGCGTAGGCAGTAAATGCCGGCGCGCTAGCTCCGTCACCTGGCATGGATTTAAAGAGAATCCCCACGCCGAAAAACGGCGTGGGGGGTTCCCCCCAAATCCATCTCAGACCCTTATCCGAGCACGCAGCCCGGCAGGCCAGGAAAGGGGTGGGACGAGCGAGCACCCCCCCCTCCTGAGCCGTACCAGGCCGCGTGCCCTCAACATGGGGGGTGCCCTGGGGAAAGGGGGCCGTGCGGCCCCCCCACCCCAAAGCACCTTGTCCCCATGTTGATGAGGACAAGGGCCTCTTCCCGACAACCCTGGCCGTTGGTTGTCGGGGTCTGCGGGCGGGGGCTTATCGGAATCTGGGAGCCCCCTTTTATAAGGCGCCTCTTCTTCTTCTTCTTCTTCTTCCGATGTTGACACGTCGCTCTCTCTGGCCAGAATGGCAGAGCCACGCTGTGCTGGGACTTATATAGGGACATGGGGACAGGGTCACATGCTCATGTCACATGGTGACCCCGCCCCCTGTGATGTCACAGTCCCAGCATCCTCCGGGACTGTGACATCACAAGGGGGCGGGGTCACCATGTGACATGAGCATGTGACCCTGTCCCCTTGTCCCTATATAAGTCCCAGCACAGCGCGGCTCTGCCATTCCAGCCAGAGAGAGCGACGTGTCAACATCGGAAGAAGAAGAAGAAGAAGAGGCGCCGGCGCCGCGGAAAATGACGACCGCCGCAAGAACAGAAGAGACCCCGGAAGACCCCCCGAAGGCGGATTGAGACCCCCAGACGACGGCGGCGACGACGAAGAAGGTAGCCGGACTTCTCCGCTCGGTAAAAGAGCTTGGTAAATGGCGGAGGAGTCCGGCGAGAAGACCCCCAAGACGGAAGAAGACCCCCGGAGCAGTGCAATAAAATATTTTTTCAAAAGTGTGTGTGTTTTTTCACTTTACATTTTACACCTTAGGTGAATGGGTAGGGGTACATCGTACCCTATACTCATTCACATAGGGTGGGGGCCGGGATCTGAGAGCCCCCTTATAAAAGGGGGCTCCCAGATTCCGATAAGCCCCCGCCCGCAAGCCCCAACAACCAACGGCCAGGGTTGTCGGGAAGAGGCCCTTGTCCTCATCAACATGGGGACAAGGTGCTTTGGGGTGGGGGGGCCGCACGGCCCCCCTTTCCCCAGGGCACCCCCCATGTTGAGGGCACGCGGCCTGGTACGGCTCAGGAGGGGGGGGGCGCTCGTTCGTCCCCACCCCTTTCCTGGCCGGCCGGGCTGCGTTTTTCGGCGTGGGGAGTCCCTTTAAATCCATGCCAGGTGACGGAGCTGGCGCGGCGGCATTTACTGCCTACGCTAGCTACGTAACCTGAAGTCACGTGCTAAATGAACGGACTTGCCGATGAGCGGCAAGTCCGTTCATTTAAAAAGTCCGGCGGACTAGCCTACTAACGGCGGGATTGTCCGCCGGACTGCCAAGTCCAGCGGATAATTTTAAAACCAAACTTAAAACTTTGGTCCGCCGGACTTTGGCGCCAAAAAGTCCGCCGACGCCCACACACGAGGGGATTGTCCGCTGGACTTGAGTCCAGAGGATAATCCCACGGGATTGTCCCTTCGTGTGTACGCGGCATAAGGCTCTTCAAAGGCAAAAGGTGACCGACAGTGATAATTTGGAACCCTCATGGGTTGATTTACTAAAGGCAAATAGACAGTTGCATTCTGCAAGAGCAGTTGCTCCAGAGCTTAGTAAATAAGCAGTAACTCAGCTCACTTCCATCATCCAATCATGTGCTAGCAAAAATGCTGTTTCTTTTTTAAATTTTCCTTGCACGTGATTGGATATTCTTTGCAAGGTGAAGCTTTACCTCATTTACTAAGCTCTGGGGCAACTGCACTTGCAGAGGGCAACTGCACTTTAAAATGTGCACAGGCTGTTTGTCTTTAGTAAATCAACCCCTTAATGTCACCATCCCTGCACCATGTTTTAAAAAACCTGGACATCTTCACCCAGTAAAAACCAAGGAAACCCTCCCAGCAGCGCTAAGAGGGAAGTCATTGGGGATAAGTAGCCCTCTTTATTCACCTGGTTCCAAACCTGGAGGGTGGTTCATGTAAATGGGGATGTCCATGTGGATAACCCTCTAGCAGCTTTTGGTACCCACGGTGCCCCCACCAAGTTTTGTCCCGCAAGACATTTCTCTTTAGCCATATGGTGCCAATTGAGGATTCAGACCATTGCCTTTGCCTTGTATTATAGGTGGACATCAGATAGGCTAAGGCCTCCATCTTCCTTACATCTGTAGGGAGTATGGCAATCAAGGGAGTTTCCACTGCAAAATAAATATTGTGAATAACCTGTGTTTTTTTTTTTAACCACCTGCTGCCAAATAACGTACCTGGTACATCATTTGACTTCAAGTGGTTGTACCAGGGTGATGACTGCAACTGCAGACATCACCTCGGTACCGTTTTTTAGAGGTGTCCAGGTGCGCTCTCAACTTGGAGGGGCACCGCAGCTCGTGTAAGCGACCGGGGGAGGACTCTTCGGAGGAGGGCCAACAAGCTGGCATCCCAAGAAGTGCCTGGTTGCTGGGTTGTCAAGGACACTGACGAGTCCATGCTTTCCCAGTACTGCCAAGGAGACAGAGAACATTCCAAGTACTGAGGAAAGGTTCCTGTTCACTTTGATTGCAACTTTCTTCAAGGTCAGAGACTTTGCAAGTTCCAAATTCAAGTGCTGACTGCCATAAGCTCTGGCTAGAGATTTGTTCAGCTTTGAAGCGCCCAGCTTCACCCTTGCCCTCTGTTCCCATACGAGACTGTGTTTGTTGGATGTTACCCCTGCAAATAAAAACCTTTTCTAAAGGACTTTTATGGTGTCAGCGTCTAAAGTACATGCAGAAAATACCTGGACCCAGGATGCCCACAGCGAGGGGTCCAGCAAGTGTGCAGATGCCCGGTACAGTAATTACGGACACGGGCATTCGTTTGCTGCCGCAGGGGCAGTTCATTCTGTGTACTTTCGGGGCTGTCGAGGCCCTCGGAGTGTTGTGCGGAAGATGCGATGGGTTGGTTCGCAAACCCTCGGCCGTTCGCAAGGTGCCGGAGGTGCGGCGAGTACATTTTTAAAGTTGAACAGCCCACCGCACTGCCTCAGGCCTTCCACATGGACTGGGCCACAGGTATGGCCACTGAGGAACACATCGCTTATGTTGCAGCTAAAGGGCCAGAGATCGGGGTTTCATCGACTATTGCCGGTACTTTCAACAAGGACATTGTTGCTGCACAGGCTGGGGAGTCGACCCCAGAGGTCATGGACACAGCCTCATCCACCCTCACGGATCTCACCACCATGCTTGCCTTGGAGGAAGTGGAGCCCCTACAGCCTTCGCCCAGTCGTAAGAAGGGTTCACAGTCCCCTCCAATAGTTGTTCATCGGGTAAAGGCTATTGCCCTGGAAAGGCCACCGCTGTCTACAGGAGAGAATACAGAAGGAACCGTGAGTACAAAAACCCTAAAAAAATGTGTATCTCGGGACTCTGACTCAGAATCTTTTTGCTCCTCGCCGGAGGCCGAAGAGGCTAAGGAGCTGTATGAAGTCTTGTCTGACGAGTTGTTGTGGTCGTGTGGGGATGATGTGGCCGCTGCTTGCGGTGATGTTGAGGAATGGATGGCCCTTACTGGGGGGACAAGGTGTCACAAATAGAGACCCCCCCAGTCCGAAATACCTCACTGCCTAAGCTTGAAAACCTGCCAGTGATTTTGAGCAATGCCACGGGATTGGTGATGAGATCCCCCTACTCTTGCATACCCCCTGGGGATGGAGTCACTCGCAATCTACCGAGACTGGCCAGGTCTCAAAGGCTGTTGAACAACCAGGTGGCGACAGAGTATTAACTTGAATTCCCTTACATGCCTAGGGAAGTCATGGATGTTGTGGAAGCGAATTGGAAGAAGTGCTATGTGGAGGATGTCTGGGACTACCTTAAGGTCCCAAAGCCACTGCAGAAGAAATCTTTCTCCCGGGAAATGTTTGAACCGATTCCAGGGATGTCTGTTGCATTGGAGCTATGGTCGGCATATTTATTGTGATAAAGTTGTGATCTGCAGACCGGACAAGGACAGTGCTGTTTACTACATCACCACTTATGATGTTTAACTGGGTAGAGATGTTGTTTTGCCCGATCCACGGTTTTACTGGTGAACTGTTCCTGAAGTCAAGCCTTTGAATATTTCACAAAAAGAACTTCTCTGTGTCTCCAGTTTTGCAATATTTTTCTGCAAGTTACAAGGACTGTGGGGTAGATAGGCAGGTGGTTGCTACGGGAAACTACATGTCAAGTTCTACAGGCTCTTAGCCCACAGCGCTCTGGTTTCAAGGACTTGCAGTTACAGCGGCTCTGACCATTAGGTGTCGTGAGTCGGCAGGAAAGGAGCAGCAGTAGCAAGAACTTTTTGTCTCATAGCTGTTAGAAATGTTAGAGAAAATAATTATACATGTCTTTAAAGGAGGACATTCCATTGAAGCAGCAGTGGAATTTCGCTCTTTAAAACAAAATGTATAGTGTACAGTGTTGCCTTGTATGTTGTGTTTTTCTTTTTCAGGAATGCACTGAAATCGACTGTCAAGCTCATCGGAGATTGGGTGGGTTAGTCAGTTAGCCTGGGTGGTACATGTACAGTACTTAAACGTGTTATTGTGAAAATGTTAAATGTTTTAAATGTGTTTCCTTCCATTCCTTTTCCCAACACCCATTTAAAACTCAGGAACGGCATTAGGGTTTTTTTTTTCCTTTTTGTAAATAGGTTAGGATTTTTTTGCCCTGGTTGTTGCCTAGACGATGGCGACATCGTCTAAATGACCGGGGGGATGTGTAGCGGCGACACTTTTGAGACAAAGTGTCCACTATGTACAAATTTAGTTTTTTCCTCAGAACAGTAAAGGGGTTCTGAGGCTTAATGTGTAGGTTTAACTTTGGCATTAGTTTGGCTGGGCTGTGCTGGGGTTCTGCCTGGTCATGTGTACAGTGAGGTGCACATGACAGGCCCAGAACCAGGCCCGGTTGGACGTTTTGAGTATCAGCATTCCCCGGAGCCAATCAGTGGGTGCGTTTGGCCCCGCTGAGGAGTCTGGGGAAGGGTACTTAGGATGCTGGAGTCACGTGTTCGGGGTTCGTTCAGCCATTAGCTGCCTGTTCCTGGATCTGGACCGGGGTAGCCCAGCGAGGGGTCCCGGTCACGGGAGTGTGTGCCGCCCCGCAACATGGTCAGTTTGACTAGCCCCACAGACCCGCTTTGTCTGGGGCAAGGATCCATCTGTTCCCGAGTCTCGGAACCGGCTGGTCCGAGGCGCAGTAACTAAGGGAGGATTCAAGGCGTCCGGGTGCGCTCTCAACTTGGAGGGGCACCGCAGCTTGTGTAAGCGACCGGGGGAGGACTCTTCGGAGGAGGGCCAACAAGCTGGCATCCCAAGAAATGCCTGGTTGCTGGGTTGTCAAGTACACTGATGAATCCACGCTTTCCCAGTACTGCCAAGGAGACAGAGAACATTCCAGGTACTGAGGAAAGGTTCCTGTTCACTTTGATTGCAACTTTCTTCAAGGTCAGAGACTTTGCAAGTTCCGAATTCAAGTGCTGACTGCCATACTCTAGAGATTTGTTCAGCTTTGAAGCACCCAGCTGTGAGTGGCTACTCTCTGGGTTTGCATTAGAGACTTCCTAATTGTCAGCAGTTCAAGATGCCTGAGTTTCTTCACCCTTGCCCTCTGTTCCCATACGAGACTGTGTTTGTTGGATGTTACCCCTGCAAATAAAAACCTTTTCTAAAGGACTTTTATGGTGTCAGCGTCCAAAGTCGTTGGGTACTAACCTTGGGAACCCCTAGACCTGGAAGAACAAGCCAAGCGGAGGTAACCGGCCCAAAAGCCAAGGCCACCCCATCAAGGGTTATGGCCGCTACATTTATTTTTTGAAAAAAATTTTTTATTAAGTTTTACACATCTATAACAATATCACAATAGCCTGACATCAGGTCTCTCACAAGACATAGTACACAAACAACCTCAGCACTGGGAGTTCAGTATAACTCAAAGGCTGGACATGAACATGTTCTCAGCAAGTTTCGATGCAGAAATACATTAGATGCAATTCTATTACAAACCACATGACAACCAAGTGAAATAAACAGTCAGCATTAAATAGTAAATATATAGACCCAAAGCACACCTCCATATAAGTGCAATATACACTTCACTGAGAGTTTGGCCACACTAGTTTAATGGGACACTGTAGATGAATTGTTTATCCAACCACCCACACTTTGTCATACTTGGTACTTATTCCCCTGCTAGTGTACGTGGCTTTATACAAAGGGAGGGCTTTGTAAATAAGTGCCGTCCATGCCGGAATAGATGGAGGGGTGGACTTTTTCCAGGACAGTACGATTAACTTCCTAGCATAATAAAAAAATAAAGTTAAAAGAGTGCGTATCACCCTCTTGGAAGCTAGGGCATTAATAAATCCCAGAAGACACATCTCAAGAGTTGGATGTACACAAAGTGTAGTAAACTCCTCTACACATTCAGTGACCCCCTGCCAGAAAGCCACACAGTCCCAAAAAAATATGTGCAAAGTCTGCACTGGTTGAAGTGCACCAACAACAGGGCGATCTTGGCCAATCTGGCCGGAGTGAGATAATTGCAATGTAGAAATTTATATTGAATAAGATGATCTCTAGTCGACACCAATCTTGAGAACTTAATTTCCCAAATGTCATCCCAGTCATCTCCATCTAACTGGGGGAACACCACCTCCCAGGTAGCTCTGCAACGTGTTAGGAACTTGCTGACATCCAGAAACAGTTGTTTGTAAATAGTGGACGGGGCCTTGGCTAAGGAGTCGTCTCTAAGCAAAGACTCTAAATCACCCACTTTAATCTGAATATGTATACATTTATGCTACTTATGCGAAAAGGGATTTGTAAAAGATTAGGTGATGATTAGCTGACCAAGATAACTTCTGCTCTGTAAAAAGACATGCACTCCATTGTGGCTTTGGGTCTGCCAGATCTGTTTCTGACATTGTTTGTACCAGTTTGAAAAGGATAAATTCACCTTTTGTAACATGTTACATATTACACCCATACTTGTAACATGTTATGAATGGACCAGCCCCTGCAGCACCCTGATCCCAGCTGTGGCAACTAGCGGGGTTCTTCTCCCTCCCTGCTGGTTGACACAATTTTTTAAAAAACATGGCCCGCCCTGCAGTGACGCTGACTGACAGGGTTCTGTGCATCGAAACCTACAAGGTCCAGCAGCCTTCGGCTTGTAGTTTTCAATGAACTACCACGGTGTTGTGGAGCGTCGTGGTAGTTTACTCATGCTTCCTGCCAGATGGTATCTCCTTACCCCTACGGGATGTATGGGCACACAGATACACTGGTAGATCTGCTGGAGACCTGCATGGCACAAGCAATTTGCTGATAGCTGGTGCAATGCTTTACAGGCTCCAAAAAATATATATATAAATATGCACATTTTTTTTACCTGCAAAAAAAAGGTGCATTTATTTTATTTTTTCCAAAAAGTAAACTTATCCTTTAAATGCCTTTAGATGGTGAAGGAAACTGTAGTTACTGACACTAAGGCCCCTTTCACAGCAGTGGACCGGGCGGTCCGCCTGTCTGTTTTTTAGGTGGAACCGATCAGACCACCCATTGTCCTCTAAAGGGAGGCAGATGTAAACGGACATGTGTCCGTTTACACCCGCCTGCATCCGATCTGGGCCGCCAAAAACAGGCAGCTGGGGATCCGTTTCCCATCTGTCTAGTGGATCAGATCAGATGACAGTTGGATGGAAACAGACTGTTTCGGCGCGACCCCCATCTATGTAAAGAGCCACGGCTCTTTAACCATGTGATCGGCAGTGTCCAATCACAGCTGGTCACATGTAAACACGGAGATGCCGAGGAGAGGAGAGACAATCAGTGGCATCTCCTCACAGGGGACAGCTAGGTATGTAATCAGGGCACTGATCATCAGTGCCCTGATTACAATTAAATACCCACCAGTGCCAGCAATGATTGCCCACCACTGACAGCAATCAGTGGCAACTAGTGGCCACAATTTCTTAAAAACAATTGCGTATCACCACAGAGTGGTACTGTGGATACGATATATAGGTAATAATTGCCACGTCCCGATAATTGAGAATACTAACAAAAAGGAGAAATTTTTGTTGGAATGATGGACTTTATAGGCATAACCCAACAAATTGTATTAACCACTTGCCGACCGGCGCACACAGATGTACGTCGACAGAATGGCACGTACAGGCAGGAGGGCGTATATATAAGTCCCTCCTTTCTGCCTGTCCGTGCCATCGGGAGCGCCGGTCGGGACCCCCGTGAGTCCGACTCGATCGCCGCGGGGACATCCGCGATCGTCTCATGGGACGGCTGAACGGGGAGATGCCGAGATAAACAGCATCTCCCCGTTCTGCCTAGCAACTAGTGATGCCGATCTCTGCTCCCTGTGATTGGAGCAGAGATCAGCATTCACTAGCTGACAGCCACGCCCCCCCACAGTAAGAAACACACCCCTAGGCCTACTTAACCCCTACACTGCCCCCTTGTGGTTAACCCCTAAACTGCCAGTGTCATTTTTACAGGAATCAATGCATTTAAATAGCATTAATTGCTGTAAAAATGACAATGGTCCCAAAAATGTGTCAAAAATGTCCGATGTGTCCGCCATAGTGTCGCAGTCACAAAAAAAATCGCAGATCTCCGCCATTACTAATAAAAAAAAAATTATTAATAAAAATGCTATAAAACTATCCCCTATCTTGTAAACGCTATAACTTCTGCGCAAACCGATCAATAATCGCTTATTGCGATTTTTTTTACCAAAAATATGTAGAAGAATACGTATCGGCCTAAACTGAGGAAAAAAAAAGTTTTTTAATATAATTTTTGGGGATATTTATTATAGCAAAAAGTAAAAAATAATGCATTTTTTAAAAAATTGTCGCTCTATTTTTGTTTATAGCGCAAAAAATAAAAACCGCAGGGGCGATCAAATACCACCAAAAGAAAGCTCTATTTGTGGGAAAAAAAGGACGTCAATTTTGTTTGGGAGCCACGTCGCACGACCGCGCAATTGTCAGTTAAAGCGACGCAGTGCCGAATCGCAAAAAGGGGCCTGGTCCTTTGGCTGCAAATTGGTCCGGTCTGAAAGTGGTTAAAATATAAACAAAATGTATTACCAAATTTAAAATACAAAAACACATACAAGAACTTGCATATTTTAACAGAGAATGCCTATGAGCACAATGATCATACTATCAAACAGAATCAAATTGGATAATTAATCGATCAAGTAACCAAATAGTATACTTATAAATGAGAATAACAATTATCCAACAAACAGATGGTATATCATAAGACTCAGCTTGCTCTACATGTTACACATTGAATAACGCTTCATCAGGAGCTTTTGGCATGTTCTATAAAAAAAAAAAAATGCATAACTTCATAACAGTTTATGTATATAACACATATATTAATAAATTATATCATTTGAGTTGCTGCTACCATGACCCTGGCGATTAGGACTATAACCCCTAACCTGGACACAACCCCCATTTACCATAGAGTAGAAAGTAAAAAATGAAAAAAGAAAGAAAAATGAAAAAAGCAAGAGAGTAATCGCCAGTGTGGGGTATGATGAACTATGAGAACGGGTGTAACATTAAAAGTTTTTGGGCTTAGTAATGTTAAGATATTCAAAATACAATAAAATAAAAAAGTAAAAGTAAAAAAGTAAATGTAGCCAATTAGTTACTTACATTTGCAAAAAACTAGATTGAGCGGGGAATGATATCCCAATCTTTGGTTGATGACCAATGAAAGGAGTGAGAGTGAGCTTTTTTATCATATTAGAGTAATCTATACATAATATACACATATGTAATAAGGATTGAATATTGCTTATTTAAACCTAATTTATTTATATGACTCCCCTTTTCTTTTCCCTCCTCCTTTTATGTTAAATAGATCTTTATCAGGAAACATTTATTCCCCTCTGGATTTCTGACTTCCCAACATTGTACTTCAGACTGACCCTATTTCATAGTTGGGTACCCTTGAATGTTTCTGTGTATACCAGTATTCATCCCAGTGTGTCTAGTAATAGGTGAGATCATGGATTTAATGAGCAATGATTTAAATATTATTTTATAATAAATGTCTTAAATTAGATTTAAATGAGGAATACTCAATCCTTATATGTGTATATTATATATAGATTACCCTAATAGGATAAAGAAGCTCACTATCACTCCATTCGTTGGTCATCAACCAAAGATTGGGATATCATTCCCCGCTCAATCTAGTTTTATCCCACCCTCCGTTTTTTGGAAATGTAAGTAACCAATTGGCTACATATACTTTTTTACTTTTTATTTTATTTTGAATATCTTAACATTACTAAGCCCAAAAACTTTTAATTTTACACCCGTTCTCATAGGTCATCATACCCCACACCGGCGATTACTCTCTTGCTTTTTTAATTTTTCTTTCTTTTTTCATTTTTAATTTTTTACTTTCTACTCTATGGTAAATCGGGGTTGTGTCCAGGTAAGGGGTTATAGTCCTAATCGCGGGGGTCATGTTAGCAGCAACTCAAATGATATTACTGACAAAAACTAAGAAAAACAAGAAAAAATATTTACAGTTCCTTAACCAACAATTGGGCCTCATGCAAACAGGACATTTTTATTTCTCCCTTGGATGCCTTATGTCTAAGGCCCCTTTCACACGAGGCGGACTCCGCTTCCACGGAGCCCGCCTCTGTCCGCCGGCTCAGCGGGAGATCTCTCCGTTGATCTCCGCTGAGCCAGCGGATGACAAGTCCCTCTGCTCACTGAGCGGGGAGGGGCTTGCGAGCGCCGCTGGTCTCTATGGAGAGATCGGATGAAAACAGACAGTGTGTCCGTTTTCATCAGATCTCACCCGATCCGATCCGCCAGCGACGGATTTGGACGTAGAGCCATACATCTGCTTTTGGCGGATCGGACCGGGTCGGATGTCAGCGGACATGTCTCCGCTGACATCCGACGCTCCATAGACTAACATGGAGCTGAAGTTAGAAGCTGAAAAAGTCAAACGCCATTAAAAGTGGCTTTTTGATGCCCAGTGTGCATGGTGCCTTACAGCTTTTAGGTCATAATATCAGCTGGTGCAATACAATTCAAAAACAGTAATAATTCACTGCAACATAATGTCCCTTAACAGGCTGATAATATAATGTATCAATATACTGTATATGTGAACCAAAAAAAAAAAACAGCACTATAAGGTAGCTAACGGTACACAAATGCTACCTATCTCATCAAAACTTAAATAATTAACCAATATATTAAAACTAAACACAATAGTGCATATGACATAAATACCAAGAAGTGACAACAGTGGATGTGACATTAGACGCTGTGGAAAACCCAGAAGTACTGGGGTTTATTCACATTGGGGCCCATTTTTTGTAAATTCTTTAAAGTGAAGGGCCACCCTAAAAAAAAAAAATACATAAAAATAATCATTTAAATACATTAAAAAATATTTGAATTATTTTTTTTTTTTAATTTACCAGAAATGTCTATTGCTAGGCAGATCATCCTAATCTGCCTCTTCCTATTCCGTGGTGATCTTCAGTCTTTTCATCCTCGCGTTGTCTTCTGGGGAATTGGGCGCGCTGTGTTCTGGGAACTGTGTGTGTCCCATTCTCAAAGTGTCGTGCGACTCGCGCATGCGCAGTAGGAAACGGGCAGTGAAGCCGCAAGGCTCCACTGCCTGTTTCCCTTAGTGAAGATGGCAGCGACGGCACACGATATGAGGGACGTATCGGCCTCAGGGGGGGCAACATCGTGGGCGCCCTGGACAGGTAAGTGTCCTTATTAAAAGTCAGTAGCTACAGTGTTTGTAGCTGCTGACTTTAAAAATTTTTTTTTTTACGGCTGGAACACACCTTTAAATCTTCTACCTATTTCCTATTTCTTTTGCATACACTAAACCAAAAACCATTAAAAAGGCACAGCTAAAAAAAAAGATGTAACCGGACTTTGCCCAGTGGGGTTACTTAAATGCATAAAAAAATGACAGTAGGGCCTGATTGTGGGGCAATATAAACACCCACTGTATCTTCACCAATTATATACAGTATATATATATATACAGTATCTCACAAAAGTGAGTACACCCCTCAAATTTTTTGTAAATATTTTATTATATCTTTTCATGTGACAACACTGAAGAAATTACACTTTGCTACAATGTAAAGTAGTGAGCATACAGCTTGTATAACAGTGTAAATTTGCTGTCCCCTCAAAATAACTCAACACACAGCCATAAATGTCTAAACTGCTGGCAACAAAAGTGAGTACACCCCTAAGTGAAAATGTCCAAATTGGGCCAAAGTGTCAATATTTTGTGTGGACACCATTATTCTCCAACCTTGCCTTACTCTCTTGGGCAGGGAGTTTGCCAGAGCTTCAAAGGTTGCCACTGGAGTCCTCTTCCACTCCTCCATGACGATGTGCTCCTCCACCTTCTGTTTGAGGAGGCCCCACAGATGCTCAATAGGGTTTAGGTTTGGAGACGTGCTTGGCCAGTCCATCACCTTTACCCTCAGCTTCTTTAGCAAGGCAGTGTTCGTCTTGGAGGTGTGTTTGGGGTCGTTATCATGTTGGAATACTGCCCTGCGGCCCAGTCTCTGAAGGGAGGGGATCATGCATATATATATATATGTATATATATATATATATATATATATATATATATATATATATATATATATTTAACTTTTTTGTCTGAGCATAGATTTTTGTTTATCCTAGGCATATGTAAAGCCACGGTGTGTAAAAGACTTTTGCTATTTATTTTTTGTGTGTGTATTATTTATGGTACTTATATAGCTCCGTCAATTTACGCAGCGCTATTCATATACATTAACATCAGTCCCTACCCTCAAGGAGCTTACAATCTAATATTTTAGACAGAAGCCAATTAACCTACCAGCATGTCTTTGGAGTGTGGGAGGAAACTGGAGTACCTGGAGGAAACCCGCGCAGGCACAGGGAGAACATGCAAACTCCAGGCTGGTAGTGTAGTGGTTGGGATTCGAATCAGCAATCCTTTTAACTGCTAGGTGAGAGGGCAGCCCACTACACCACTGTGCCACCAAAAAACAAATACAAATAAAAAAAAGTTTACACAAAAAAATAAAAAAAAATAAAACCACAATAAAGAGTTAATAAAGTTAATAACTAATTAGGATAGCAAAGGGTTAATAATTGGCTAAATAGGATTTATAATAAATAGAAAACTTTTTTTCTATACAGTTGCAGGTTTTCTAGATCTGAAATTATGTGCAGATCATAAGACAAATCAGGCCAGTGTAATTAATGTCCCTTGTGCTGATTTTTTTTTAAACTAAACTTAGACTTTAACATTATTATTAGTACACTAGAAATAATTAGGCCTAAAAAGATCAAGAAACATTTTTCTACAGGTGGGGCTAGGTGCTTCTCGAAATATGGAAGCCCCTTTAACAAGATCCCAGCCCAACCCTATGTGAATGAGTACGGGGCGCATAGTACCCCTACCTATTCACCAAAAAAGTGTAAAAAGTGAATAAAGACAACACAAGTTTTTGATAATCCCTTTATTAAAAAATCTAAAACAATGTCCCTCGGGGGAAGATCCATCATCAATCATGATGCCTGTCTTAGCAGCTAGCTGCCATAACTCCGGTATTTTTTAGTACTGAGGGTGATTCTGCATCTGATAAAAGTGGTCCCGGCAGTGGATTCGTCACGGTATCTCTTTTAGAGGCGGCAGGAGAGGTGACCCCCTACCGCCACTTCCTGGTCGGACCTGTCGGTTATCCCAGAGCTGATCTGATCTGTTGGGTGCCTGGTCAGGAAGCCAATTGAGGGCAAGATAGCCCCCACTCGGCTCTATGCCCTTACTTTTTTTTTTTTTGTGCTTTTAAAGGTAAATGAGAGATTTAGGGTCTTTTTGACCCCAGATCTCTCAATAAAGAGGACCTGTCATGCTTATTTCTATTATAAGGGATGTTTATATTCCTTGTAATAGGAATATAAGTGATCAAAAAAATATATAAACAATAAATAAGAAAAAGAAAAAAGTTCAAAGTGTCCCTCCGTGCTCGCTTAAAACTAGACCTCCTCTGCAACTCTAAACAGATAACCTGTAAACATTTTTAAAGCGTCGCCTATGGAGATTTTTAAGTACAGTTTGTTACCATTCCATGAGCATGCACAATTTTAAAGCAAGACATGTTAGGTATCTATTTAACACCATCTTTCACATTATATAAAATATATAGGGGGGCGTGGCTAGCCGTAAGGAGAGATGGCCGCTTAACCCGAGCGCTCCGTCAGACCGTAGCCCTATCTCTGCCCTAATGGGGAACCCGCACTATTTTAAGCCTTACCGAGCATGGGGACAGCCTCCCGCACCTCGTTAGCATCCCGTTCCAGATCCCGGAGGCGTACCGGGGACCAGAATAGTCAAGGCTTTCCGGAACTCTTCAGGCCTCACAGATCCAATATGGCGGCGAATGCCTCAGCCGCCTCACAGACACAAGGCAGCATTCTCCTGATGCCGTCCTTGCCGCCGCCAGTGACGATGGCCGGTACTCAGCAGCATTCGACCTTGCAAGATCTACGTGCGGTGGCAACAGACATAAAGGACACTTTCACTGCAGCCATGACAGACCTGAGGCAGGAATTGCAGGCAATGGCGGGAAGGATGCAAGATGTGGAACAAAAAACGAATGTGCACAACTCTGTTCTGAGGAAAGTCACTGCCACGGTAAGCACACATACTATGCAATTAAGAGACATCCAAAGACATGTCGAGGATCTCGACAATAGGGGAAGACACCATAACTTAAGAGTGAGAGGCCTACCCGAGAGTGTGGATAATGTGCAGCTCACTGCCACGGTGTCGGCCATCTTCAACCAGTTATTAGATAGTCACAGTATTGAAGCCACTGACATGGATCGTATACATAGGGCTCTCAGACCCAAAGGGAGGGACACAGACCCCCCCAGAGATGTTATCTGCTTTATTAATAATTATAAGCTGAAGGAAGACATTTTAAAGCAAGCTAGAGTTAAACGGTCGCTGGAATATAAGGGCCATAGAATCTCTATATACCAAGACCTATCCGCCATAACCCTCAGGCACAGGAAAGATCTACGCCCCTTGTTAGAGGTACTACAATCAAAAAATATCCCATATCGCTGGAAGTTCCCCTTTGTCCTTGCAGCTACTAACCATGGGCATACTGCCATTCTAAGAACCCCTGAAGATTTGGACTCATTTTGTCAGATACTTGACATTCCATATACTCCAGTACCAAATTGGTATGCGGATTTTCCACTATCCAACTTTCACATTCAACCTCGCGGCATAGACCTGATGGAAACGCAGGCCTCACACTTCAGAAGACGCAGATCTCCATCTACAACAAGGATGAACACAAATGTTACACCACCCTCGCAACCCTACAGCCCTACGTCCGCTCCACTTCCAAGAAGAGCTCGCAGGGACCGTTAGTCGAATGTATTTTGGATTAGCCTAGTGATAACCACTATTTGATCTTATTTTATGCTTTGTCTTCCTGCTATTTTATCCCCCCCCCCTTTTTTTTTTAGGTCTTTTCCTCTCCATTCCTTGTTCCAACGGAAGCCCTCCTGTTACCAGTGACTGCCTGACCTGAGATAGCTGATGAGTTACTGTATGTGGTCATATTCACTCATTCATAGTATTGTTTTATGTTACACTCTAATAACTCTCACTACCTAGTACGCATTATACTTGCTGTTATCTAGGATCACTTTATATTAGAGATGTTACAAGACACGTGAGATTCTAGTACACTGGTTTGTCTTCTAGTCTTAGTTAATTAGCTGAAGAAGGGATAGTTATATTTGGGGAATACTTGGAATTCCCTAACAGTTCTTAGGCTGTGATATTGTGCCATTCTCTTGATAGCATATAAAAAAAAATTTAACATGAGTTTTGGTGGGGCGTGTCCAAGATGGCGACGTGAGCGGTCGCATCTCCCACGAGCTCCGCCGACTCCGCGCCTTCCGCCCGGCTCCCTGAGCGCATACCCGCACTATTTTCGACCAGCGGCAGCTGGATGAGGCGGCACACCCCTCGGGCACAGTCCGGTAAGGCAAAGAAGCTTAAATTCCCTCCGGGACCGGAGGGATTGCCGCCGGGCCTAGAACCGGCTCCCCACGTGGAGACGCGTGCCCAGCGCTATACCCACATGGCGTCTCAGACTCCCCCAGCAGACCCACCGGACACCAGACCGCCCTGGCTGGCGGAGGTGATGGCGGCCATAGCCACCTGCCAGTCCACACTTACGGCCAAGATAGAGGAGGTGCAGTTAGATGTGGGCCTCATGCGGCAGGACATTGATAAGATCCGCTCCAGGGTGACAGAGACGGAACAACGTATAGGCCTGATAGAAGATGACACCATGGAGCACACGGCCTCCCTCCGCACCCTCCACACTAAGGTTAAGGCGTTGGAATTTAGGGCAGAAGATGCCGAAAACAGAAACAGGAGGAACAACCTCCGGATCATAGGCCTGCCTGAGGGGGTAGAGGGCAAGGACCCCACAGCATTCGTGGAAGCCATGTTGAGGTCCCTTCTCCCAAATGCTGTCTTTTCCCCCTACTACACAGCAGAAAGGGCACACAGAGTTCCGCCGAAGCCGGGTCCTCCTGGGCCCCCCCCAAGGACATTTATTCTGAGAATGCTTAACTTCCATGACAGGGATGAGGTTCTGAAAGCTTCCAGGCTGCAGGGCGAGCTCCGGTTCCAGAACACAAAGCTGATGATTTTCCCTGATTACTCTGTTGAGACCCAGAGGCTACGCAAATCGTTTGATTAAGTTAAAGGGGCACTCAGAGCCCGAAATATCAAGTACAGCGTGATGTTCCCTGCGAGACTCAGGGTTCAGGAAGGGGAGACCTTCAGATTTTTCAACACACCCCGCTAGGCCTCAACATGGCTGGATTCCCTGCCCCCGCATCGCTAGCCACCTGACTGTGAGTACCTCATCATCACCTTTTACTGCTGTTGTTTGGCGGGGGGTCGTGTCTGCTGGGCCCCCCTGGTATCCCCCCCCCTTTTTGGACTGCCCTTACATGCCCAGAGGCCCGCTGTAACCACGGATGGATCCCCTCTTTTTGGTTACCGTGAATGGGACCTGTCTCCCCCCTATGCAACAGGGCCCTGACTCTCCGATACATGCCCCTGTTCTGGGGACTGGCCCTGAAGGGAACCCCCTGCCAGAGACCCAGCACAATCCTAGGGAAACTGTGTGCTGAAATCCTGCGATTTGAGACACTACCTTTTGTTTTGTGATTCACTAACGTTTTCTGACAAGTTTTATTTTACTGTTTTTTTTTTTCTTTTGTTACTGTTGCAACACAAGTGTTCGGCCCCTGACTAGCTCAGGAGAATATCAACCCAACTCTTGGGTGTGCTGCGCCCTGAATGGATCGCCTCCTGTTTTACTTCCCGCCATTGAACCTACTACATACGCCCGCCAGGAGGTGATTGAGCTGACACGTGAGGTGATGAGACTTTCCACCGACTGACATGCTTACGGCACATACCCAAGTGCTCTTTTGCAACCTCAGGGGTCGGCGGGGCTCACTTTAGTGGGACGTTGACGGGCTCGCATGGACTCTGCCGGACGCCCGGCGGGACCCGGTCAGCCTCTTGCACAGGCGACCCCCCTTTTGCAGCTGATATGCTGAGTTGGGACTGGGGAATTGAAGCCCACCTCGGTTTTGGGGGGATGGGCGGGGAGGAAATGTTGCCCCTTGGGGGCGAATGTTATGGTTTTAAGTTTTTTTATTTTCATTTTTAGATGTTTTATTGCCTACATGATGCATGTATTCACATCAGTCAAAAATATTGAGGTTGTCACAGATGTCACTACCACTCCACTTACTCTACCTTCGCAAGAGGGGTGAGCATACTTATTAGTAAGACATTACCCTTTGGGCTACTGGACCTGGCGCTGGACCCGGACGGGAGGTATGTTATTATACATGCTAGAATTCTTTCTCAGACTTGGTCCATAGTGGGACTATACTTGCCCCCCCCAGCCTCCCTGACACTTCTCAACATGAGTTTTGGTCAGGCAGGCACATGCACACTTTTTCCAATCCCTAGTGTGCATTAGGGGGGGTTTGCGTTTTTTTTTTTTTTTTTGTGTCCAAGACCACTGTATTTCAGAGATGCTACATGCCAAGTGAGGTTACAGTACATTGGTCTGACTTTTATACCAATTTGCTTAGCGTAAGAAGTGATAGCGGTATTTTGGGGAATACCTGGAATTCCCGACTGTTTTAGGCTGTGATATCATACCATTTTATTGATGGGTTATCAATTCTTTAATATGAGTTATGTTCATGCAGACACGCGTACATGAGGTTTTTTTTTTTTCTTTTTTTTGGGGGGCTTAGTGGTCACCATGTGATAACCTCAGACATTAATGACGGATATCAGTTTTATTTTATTTTTTTAACAAGCCTACTAGTATAATACATACATGAATACTACAATTACCTGCTCTGTATGCATGATGGTTTAGCCTTTTGTGTTTTTATATTTACTACTTATACATTCATTAAAAACATATACGTTTTCTACCAAATTCGGATCATTTTATATTAATACAATCTCTTGCACAAAATATCGATTTCTTACTTCGACCATCACATAAGGGTCGGAGACCAAAGATATCCTTACCTGCTATACAATAACCCCATGTCTCTATCTACACTTTATTTCCCCTTGCTTACCATTATGAACCCTTTTTTTTTTTAAGGGTGTACGGTTTGACGGGATGTATTAGATAGTCCTACCAACCGTCTCTTCTTACCCTTGCCAACTCCCACGGTGTGGTTCTCAGTTTATTTATTGCACTATTAGATTTTTGTTGTCTATATACCACTGTTTCTTACCGGCACTCTAACCCTCCCATACCAGTGGGTGAGCAGGTCCTCGCCTACCGCCGGTTCCCCCTTATATCCTTACCTTACGGCTTATCCCTTTACCCTTTACTTTCCCTAGACCCCAACCTTCATTCCCCATAGGACGTTCCAGGGGACCAAATAATCGCATAACTGAGAGAAACCTCTAAGCTCTTGTAAATCTTCTTTATTTGACTATTCCTCCACGCTCTTCTGTTCCTTACCTGACAATAGTAACATCGATACGCACCTACAGACAAACATGGTTTTCCCAACCCCTACCTTGCCAATGACCCCACTCAAAATCATCTCTTTAAATACTAAAGGTTTGAATTTGCCTGAAAAAAGGTCTCAATTACTACTGACAATGAAACACAACAGGGCCGACATAATTTTTGTACAAGAGACGCACTTCAGGGGAGATTCCATCCCGAAATTGTATAACATGCATTATCCTACTGTCTATCACGCTACAAACCCCATCTCTAAAACTAAGGGAGTCTCTATTTTGCTGGCAAAACACAATCCTATGCAAACTACTGACTCTTTGGTTGACGAAATAGGCAGATTCCTTTTCTTAAAAGGTACTTTTAAAAGCAAAAAAACTACGTTGGCCAATATATATGCAACGAATATTGGCCAGGTATCCTTTTTTCGTGAAATTACCCAACGTCTATCTGACTTTCAAGAAGGCACTTTGATTTTAGGGGGGGACTTTAATATCCCTATGAACCCCCTATTGGACACATCCAATGGCATATCATCCATCCCTTATTCAGCTCTAAAAGCAATTAAATGTGAACTACAATCTTTATTATTACATGACTCTTGGCGCACCATGTCCCCTGACTGCAAAGATTTTACATTCTATTCTAATCCTCACGATAAATATTCCAGAATTGATTACTTTTTCATAACACAATCTGATTTGCCCTTCCTGCACTCAACTTCCATCGACCCTATGTATTTATCTGACCACCCGATTTCCATTTGCTTGTCATTTCCCGAATCGTTACCTGGTTCCCGTACATGGAAACTTGACCCATCCCTTCTTACAGATGAGTCCATTACTGTTGAAATAGAGGAATGCCTAAAACAATACTTTACTACCAATTTAGCTACTGACACCTCGCCTCCGATACATTGGGAAGCGCATAAATGCGTTGTCAGGGGTATCCTCATAGCTGCAGCTGCCAAGAGACGCAAAATACAACAAAAAAATGTAATGATCTGACCAATAGTATTCATAGATTAGAAGAAGCTCATAAAAAAACTCATGCTATAGGCACTTTAACTTCTTTGATAGCCCTTAGGAAACAACTACTGGAAATGTTGGGCAAACAAACTAAACGGTCATTTATCTTGCGTCAAAAAAACTTTTATGAGTTTGGCATAAAATCTGGTAAATTGCTCGCCAGAGCTCTAAAATCTAGGAGAACTGCCAACACGATTCACACTCTCACAGATACCAAGGGCCCGAAGGTTTCTTCTACGCCAGATATAGCTGAACAATTTGTACAGTACTACTCCAAACTTTACAACCTAACGCCTACAACTCCACGTGTACACAACCCTGATAGTTATACTATTATATCAGATTTCCTTAGACGATATAGTCCCTCACCCATAACGGACTTAGACCGTCAATATTTGGACAAACCAATCACCATAGAGGAAACAGAGACAGCCTTAAAATTATTGAAAACGGGCAAGTGCCCAGGGCCAGACGGTTTCACAGTAGGATACTACAAATCTTTTACTCACATCTTGACTCCCTTTTTCATATCTACATTCAACGCTTATGCTACACCGACCAAACCCCCAAGAGATCTATTGACTGCTCACATTACGGTTATCCCTAAACCTGGAAAGGATCCACAACTAGTTACAAATTATAGACCCATTTCATTACTAAATGTTGACCTCAAATGGTACTAGCTAATAGACTACTGCCCCTGATCCCTGAACTAATTCATTTAGATCAAGTGGGGTTTGTCCCTGGTAGGGAGGCGAGGAACAATACCCTTAAAGCTATAAATATTCACCACTGGCTTACCTCCTCAAAAACGAAGGGATTCTTTTTATCCTTGGATGCAGAGAAGGCGTTTGATGTATTGATGTACTGGTTTGCCCGATCGTATGCTCAACTTTATACTTATGCTCTACTCCGCACCTACTGCCCGGGTAAGGGTAAATGGCCACCTATCAAATGCCTTCTCCATCTCCAATGGTACCCGTCAGGGTTGCCCCTTATCCCCACTGATTTTTATCCTGACGATGGAACCTTTATTGAGAAGTATCAGAGAGAATCCTGATATAAAGGGAATTGAAATAAAAGGTAATACCTATAAAACAGCTGCTTTTGCAGACAACGTTCTCTTATTCCTTTCTGAACCACTGACTACGCTTCCTAATCTCTTTAAAACACTAGAACATTTCAAGTCCGTATCAAACTTACAAATAAACCTTGCTAAGTCTACAGCATTGAACATCACACTCCCTTTGATACAGCGTGAACAATGCCAGCACAATTTTCCATTTAAATGGGATGATAGCTCCCTTACCTACTTAGGCATTAAAATAACTGCTTCATTTTCAGACTTATATTCAGCAAATTACCAGTCTTTGTTGCGAAACATCACAGAAGGTTTTAAAAAATGGTCTATGGGACTCTTTTCTTGGTTCGGTAGAACGGCCATCATCAAAATGAACATCCTACCAAGAATTTTGTATGTTCTTCAAACAGTCCCTATTCATATCCCTCCTTCTTTTTTTACAACCTATAGACAACTATGTACGAAATTTATTTGGAGGACTATTCGTCCTAGACTAAACTATATTAAACTTACCTCCCCCAAATTACGAGGGGGGTTGGGGGTCCCTGACATTCGCAAGTATCAGATAGCCAGTCATCTTACCAGAATTGTAGATTGAAACGTCCATTACTCCACTAAAGATTGGGTCAGGTTAGAACATTCTTTTTCCCCGATACCCTTAGCTCAAACCCCTTGGCTACATTTTCAACGAGTCTCCAAATTTTATACAGCTCACCCATTGATCCTGCCCACACTACGTGTCTTTAAACAAGCTTGTTCTAAATATAAGATATCATCTATTAACGGCCCTCTAACTCCTCTTGGATTGAACCCTACTTTTCCTCCAGGAATGAAGTCATCTTATCTAAAGGATTCATGGCCATTTACTAATGTCCGAACTATGCACTTTTATAAGGATAATAGACAACTCTCATTCTCTGAACTTTCCGTGGTACTTAAACCTGAGCTGCTTCCCTCTGGGATTGGCCAGTGAGGTGGGTTTCCGTGGTACTTAAACCTGAGCTGCTTCCCTACTGGTTGTTTTTACAAATCAAATATTTCCTGAACACACAAGATACCCATACAGTATGGTCCAGGCCTACCACCCCTTTTGAAGATATGTGCCTTAAAACTGAACCCCAACGTCACCTTATTTCCTTTTCCTATGCTTTATTGTTCCCTCAACATCCATCACAGGATCATTGTAACAGTACATATTGGCAAAAAGATCTTTCCTTACACATACCTGATAGTCATTGGGAATCTATACGATCGCCCACAAAGGCTCATTAAATGTCTGCGTGCAAGAAAATGCGTTTAAAATATTATCCAGATGGTATAATACTCCACAAAATGTACCCGTCAATCTCACCTATGTGCTGGAGATGTAGTACTGAAACTGAAACACTTATACATATATGGTGGTATTGCAGCAAAATCCAGCCTTTTTGGACGATCGTTCACAGAGTGATACAAAGAGTGACAACTCACACATTGGATTATTCTCCAGCTCAATTTTTATTACACTACCCAGCTCTTCCAATACGCACCTACTTGCATTCCCTACCGATTCATATGGTGGCTGCTGCGAACATGTGTATCCCTAGGAATTGGCGCTCCACACTCCCACCAACTGTTAAAGATTGGTTCACTCTAAAACTTGGTCTTGTTGGATTCACTTTACCACAACTCAGGAATTCCTGGATATACAGAACGACTCCTCCCTATTACAAGGCAATCCTAGCTTCACGTAACATATTATGGGTCACACCCATATACCCCCTGGTGCGTCCTCACAAAACTCCTTATTCTCTCTCACCCTCCCTTCCATACCTTTATTGTCTTTCATCTACCAATATGGTTTATGTGATGATAACTTTCTTATCCATAACTGTTTATTGGATAGGTTTATATTACTCTTATAGCGGCTATGTCCGTAATAGCCTTTAAAACTCTTTTGTTAATGCATACTTTTCCTGCAATACTTATACCTGTATTGCTGGAACAATTTTTTCCTTTTAATTTTTTTTCTTTTTTGACTTTTCTTGTCTCCTACTTCTGTCAAGATTACCTGTTGGTCGGTTCAGCAATCTTGGGCTTCATTCTAGTCACAGTTAGATCCCTTTAGGGGTGACTAGATATAGAACTCACTATTGCAGATTGCCTAATATGGACCGGAAATATGATTTTGTTCTCTCATGCACCCATTCTCATGAGAAACGAAATGTACTAATACTCTTCTCTTTGTTTGATACCCATCACATATCATATTTGCCTCCCCAAACTGAGATATCCTTTTGCTCTTATTTTCCATCTCCTCAGTTGAGTCTTTCTCTAATTCACTTGATTGTTAATAACTTTTGTAATCATAAAAAATGAATTGTGATATGTACTTTATATCATTTCTGTATTTTCATATTTCATGTGATGTTTTTCTGTTATTATCTCAAGCATGTGATTTCTGTATACCTGTTTTAAGCATAATAAAAACTTTTAACAAGAAAAAATATAAAAAAAAATAAAAAAATATATAAAATAATAAATTGGGCTAACTTTCCTGTTTTATTTTTTTCCAAAAAATTGCGTTTGAATGATCGCTGCGCAAATATGGTGTGACATAAAATATTCCAACAATCTGGGGTCTCTGCTAAAAAAAAAATATATATATATATATATATATATATATATATATATATATCAAAGGGAACAGGTGTGTAGGGGCCTTCTATAACACACCAACTCAGCGCCAACACCTGACCTCTACCAAAACAATAGCGGAAATAAAGCCCTAAAAATATTCAGAATATTTAAAAGGAATCAAGGGGAGCAGCTGTTTAAAATTAAATAAAATATCGCAAAAGTTAGTAAATTAATTCACAGTCTGTAGGTGTAAAAAATAAATACTAAAACAGCGCTAATAAATTGATAATAGTCCCGTATCAATTTGTGTAGTCATCACTACACACTGCAGTTGCAATCTGGTATGTGGAAAAAGGACAGTTCAAACATGCGAATGATTCAAGTTGTGGACTTCACGGTAGAAAGTGCACCTGTCACCAAAACGTAATACACCTCGTGCTGCACACTCCCTCTAGGGGGCACACTCACTAGATTCTTCTGGGAAAAAAAGCATGTAATCATAAAGCAAACTTTCCAAGCAGTCCTATCTTCTCATCACCACCAGAAAAGCTCCAAAAGTGCAGGGGTTCCAGGGTATTAGCATAACATATAAACAGATCCAAATATAGTGTAATACCATTTATTGCAAAAAAAAACCCTTGCACAAAAAGGGGAACTCTTGTGCAAGGGTTTTTTTTTGCAATAAATGGTATTACACTATATTTGGATCAGATTGCAACTGCAGTGTGTAGTGATGACTACACAAATTGATACGGGACTATTATCAATTTATTAGCGCTGTTTTAGTATTTATTTTTTACACCTACAGACTGTGAATTAATTTACTAACTTTTTCTATATATATATATATATAAAAAAATACAAATTTTAACTTGTAAACAAAAAGTTTCAGAAAAGGCTTGGTCTTAAAATGGTAAGGGGCAGAGCCTGCCTCCCTTGTGATGTCACCGACCAGGGCATGCTGGGTCGATGATGTCACAAGGGGACGGGGTCACCCACTGAGGTCAGGCGGTCGGTGGGGAGCCTTTAACCTCCCTGGCGGTATGATTCTGTCTGGAATTTAGTGCTGAAAGCGGTACAATTGTTTTGCATGGAAATTTGGCGTTTTTATATTGTAGGCATGCAATTCTTATGAATAACTCACTTAAATATGTCCGAACCAGAGTCTAGTAGACATCCGGGTATGATAAAGTTTGAAACACAAAATCATAAATTATAATATAATAAAAAAATATATAAAAATGATTCAATAATGTAATCAAATCAAAAACACTGAAATTTGCTCAGTTGCAGAATAGTCGCTGTCATTAAATTTATTGTTTGATGATAAATTGTGATTCTAATTTTTTATCGGTGTTTTCTAGCTGGTCTAAAACCACTTTTGACATAAAGGGACACTTTTTGGTTGCTATGGACAATCTCCAGTTTCCAGGCAGAAAAAAATATTTTTATTATATAAAATGACATGCAGGGCACTGGGCAGACCACTAGGGACAAAGGGGATGTGTATTTGTTGTATACAGTACTGTAATCTGTAAGATTACAGTACTGTATGTGTATTGTGTTTTTAAACTTTTTTGAATTTGGCGCCGGTCTCCGATCCCGTGCGTCGGAACGTCGCAGGGAACGGAGATCAGCGGCACTCGGCACTGTGTGAATCGCTCACATAGCGGGGAGACATCGCAGGATCCAGGGGATAAGGTAAGTAACTTCCCCCTGTATCCTGCAACGCAAGCCCGAGTCTGGCTCGGGGTTACCGCTTTTGGTACTGAAGTTCCTGCCCCGAGCCAGACTCGGGATTACCGCCAGGGGGGTTAAGAAACCTAGAGGTTCTTCTTTTTTTTCGGATCCGGTGGTGCGGCAGGTAGCGTGATTGACAATGGGTCTACAACGAGTGACATTGTTTTTGATTTTTTGATAAAGGAATTGTCAAAAACATGTGTTGTCTCTTTATTTACTTTTTTGGTAAAATGGGTAGGGGTACTATATACTAGGGGTGTTAAATATAATCGTTCCATCGCGATTCATCTGTTCACAATTCTGCATCAATACAGAGAATAGGCTGAATCAATTGCCGATGACATCATCCAGGCACTCTGCCCTGTCTCTCCTGGAGAAACGTAGCAAGAGGCAGAGCCTGGTTGATAAATACCCCTCCCCTTCCCCGCCCGCTGCCCGCTGCCGGCAGCAGTATGCAGTCAGATGGACACTGGAGCAGAAAGTCAGCTGATGAGCTGACAGCCAGTAGAGTGAAGAGAGAGGAGTTATGCGAGGAGACCCCACGTCAGGAGAGGCCTCACTGGAGGCACTGGGAAGGGAGCAGAGAGGCAGAGACACACTGAGCATGGAGGAGGGGGAATCGACTGACACTGAGAGCAGATGAGTGCCAGTGTCACTGATCCCATCATCCCTCTGCCTCTGGCTGATCCCATCCCATCTCTCCATCACCACCATCATCCCTCTGTCTCTGATTGATCCCATTCCCCCCACCATCACCAGAGCTGCCTTTGACTAATCCCATCACTCTGTCTGTGACTTATCCCATCCCTCCACAACCACTATCATCCCTCTGACTGATCCCATCCCCCCACCACCACAGCTGCCTCTTATGCCCGTACACACGGTCGGAAATTCCGACCACAAAATCCGTCGGATTTTTTCCGACGGATTTTGTCCGACACTGGTGTTGCATACACACGGTCGGACAAAGTTGTCGGAAAATCCGATCATTCTGAACGCGGTGACGTTCGTTGCGTATGACGGAACTACGTAGAGGCTAGTAGCCAATAGGTTTGATCTCCTAATTTCATCTGAGCATGCGTGGCACTTTGTCCATCGGAATTCTCTACACACGATCGGAAAAAGTCTGATCGCATTTTGTTGTCGGAAAATTTGAGATCAGGATTTCAAATTTTTTAAAGTTTTTAAAAGTCTGATGGAGCCCACACACGGTCGGATTTTCCGACAACATGGTCCGATTCCCCCACCACCCTCAGTGGACTGATCCCACCCCCACCACCCCCTCTGCCACTGAAAAATTGGGAAAATGAAGCCTCAAAATGAATCTAAAATGAGCTTCTCCTACTTTGATGTACATTAACTGTTTGTGTGTCAAGTCCTGGACACTTAAGCAATTGGATATTTCCTGGATCACAAGCTCTAATTACCTATAAATGTTAACATCAAGTTATATTTTGTGCATTTAGGATGGGAATGCATTTCGGGTCTTTGTTAAAACAATCTACTGAGCAGCCCAGAACTAGTTTTTGAGAGAGTCAGTCTATTCCACAGCTCTTACAGCGAATAAGCCTTTCTGTTTTTCCACTAGATGTAAAGAATGCCCCTTCGTTCTTTAAAATGAACTGATAGTGGATAACTTGTCACCCTCTTTTGGGATGGTTATGAGAAATTACCCTCCCCAAATAGGATATTGCACTAAGAGCAGATGAAAATAACAAAATGAAGTTCTCCGGACTGCTTGAATTTTTGGATAAAAACCATAGGCATTAATCGTGATTGCATTGTGAAATCGAATCAAATTGAAATGTTAACAGGATAATCAAATCGAATCTTGAGACCAGTAAAGATGCACATCCCTACTTTATACACAATTTTCATTCACATGGGGGACCAGAATCTGAGGGCCCCCTTGTTAAAGTGGGCTTCCAGATTCCGGTAAGCCCCCCACCCGCAGACCCCCACAACCACTGCCCAGGCTTGTGGAGAAGAGGCCCTTGTCCCCATCAACATGGGGGTAAGGTGCACCCCTCCATCTTGAGGACATGTGGTCTGGTACAGTTCAGGAGGATAAAGGTCTGGTATGGATTTTGGGGGGACCCCACCCTGTTTTTTTTTATAATTTTAGCGTTCCCCTTAGAATTATTGATGAGGGGGTAGACCCCACACTGTTTTTATTCAGAATTTTCTATTTCCGGTGTTCTATCAAAATAGCCAATTCATCAAGATCTCTAATTACGTCACTTCCGGTTTCTGTAAACCATCATTAATTGGAGATTTCGATGACTTGCCATTTTGACACAATACCGGGAATCGTGTAAACTCCGGTACATGAAGACTTTGCTTTGCTTTGTTTTGACACAACAGCGGGTAACGAGAAAAAAGTTGTTGCCGCTGTGGAGATGGCCATTTTGTTGGTTAGTATCGGAGCAGACTAACAATATCCGCTCATAATGCCGTGTACTGGAGAGTATACGGTTGCCGGTGTTGTGTCAAAACAGCAATTAGCGTACCTCCAGCTGTTGCAGAACTACAAGTCCCATGAGGAATAGCAAGACTCTGACAGCCACAAGCATAACACCCAGAGGCAGAGGCATGATGGGACTTGTAGTTTTGCAATAGCTGGAGGTCCGCAAATTGCATACCCCTGGTTTACAGTAACCAGAGGTGACGTAATTGGAGATCTTGATGAATTGGCTATTTTGACGGAACACTGGCATTATTTTGTTTACATTTTAGCTCTCAGCAGGGAAGCCTGCTGACACCTGATGAGTCATCGGTTGTTAAGGACACAGCGGCCGGCTTTCCAGCCCGCTCCTTAAGAAGCAGCTATTAATCACACAAAATTAAAATCGGTCGATCCTTTTTCGACCAATTCGAATTTAAACCATTCCAAAAATTTGGAATTCATTCGAAAATTAATAAACAAAACAAAATTTAACAAAACAAATTGAAATGTGTTAGGCCTCATGCACACGAGACGCTGTTAAACGCGCGTTCAGAGGCAGTTGGACACTTTTTTCAACTGCACCTGAACGCATGCAATGTTATCCTATGTGTCCATGTACACAGTCTCGTTTTTTCCCATTTTTATGCAGTTGTGTTTAACCTCGTTTTTCCAGAAGCAAAAAAATGCATTCAGACACTTTTCCACGTTTCAGACGCAAAACGCAGCTAAACGTGGCTAAACGCAGGCACCTGCATTTAGCCGCGTTTGCATTTATAAGCCTTTTTAAAGGAACCCAATTCTTTGGACCAGAAAACTCAGAAATATGATGGTAAACCATAAAAAATACTAGAAAAATTGGTTTAAAATGTCGTAATTAGTTTAGATAGTTCATGGAGCATATATACTCACTAATGCATACATGTTTGTGAAATGCATATGTTTGTGAAATATCCAACGGACATTCGCTGTGCCATCAACGGATGGGTCCAATATCGACGAGCTCTGATTCTGGACCTCTCATGCAAATTTGCGAGGACGTTGCTGCCTCATCAAGAGCATTATCAGGAGCATTTTCTGACATGTATTCAATATGGGATCCATTTCCAAAAAAAAACACAGAAAGAGAGGCAATGTAAGTGTACAACTGCTCTCTCTGCTGCTGCTGCTCACTCTGATCAAAATGGCAGAAATAGTTAATAATACATGCTTTCTGAGCTTGGGGAGGGTCTATATGATGTTATCTTTACAAATGCTTATAGACGCAAACGTGGCTAAACGCGGCTAAACGCAGCATGAAAACACAGCAAAACGCGCGTTTTTAAACGCAGGTTTCTGTTTTTTAAAAAATGCGTTCAGCAGAGTTTGCATCTGCGTCTCGTGTGCATGGGGCCTTACTATTTCATTCAGAGATTCAGATACATCTGAATCTCTGAATAACCAAAATATAATTTGCCTGAATTTACATTCAAACCAAAACGAATTGCACATGTCTAATAGGCTGCTGCAGACAATAGAAAGTGTTTTCAACATCATGTAATTACTGTTGAAAACACTTTCTATTGTGTTATGGTTCTAGATGGTCCCACCTCATGAACTAATATCGATTTTGTTACTCTATGTCTGGTAATCTCTGGGTCCTTGCAAATAATTTCTATTTAGTTCAAAGAATTCTATATAGGTTATTGCAATAGACTTAAGAGTCGCTGATATGTTGGTTTTGACTCCCTTTGGTCATATTTGTTTATGTAAGATTGTACAGTATATCCTGTATACCACACGATATGTGCTGTTTCTCCTTTCTTGTCCTGACCTTCAATATTAATAAATAAGTTTGGATTAAAAAAATAAAAGCTGTCTTTGGTCCAGTCATGTCCTGGGGTCCTCTTCCTTCCCTCTCTGTTGCAGTGGAAGGCGGTCCTCAATAATGCAGAAAATAGCATGCATGTAGTGATGTGGGTTCTGTTCTCTGTTTCATTCTCCTGTGAGTCCAGAGCAGTCCAGGGGCCATGTCCTTTGACACCTTGGTCTTATAGGAAGTGGTTCGAATGATGCTGGGTGAAATGGGAGTATGAATTGCCTCACAGTGCCTGCAGCTACAGAGTTCAACAAGTGTTTGTATTAAAGTTATCTGACTATTTGACTAAGAATATGTAAAATACTGGAATGTCCATAACTTGGGTACGGTTTCATTTTAATAGTGCTATAAAAAGTAAGAACTCAAAAATGTAAGGCCGATACATTATTATAGATTAATTACAATCCCTTTTAGTAATTACTTTTATCACTTTAATTAAACTTACTTTCAACAAATTCTTAACCATTATTAATATTTATAATTCATCATGACAAGAAAGGTTTTGATTTTTATATGTGGAGGGATAGATAAAATAACTGACCACACTTTTTCATTGTTAACCACTCCACCTAAATGTTTAATTACTTGTGAGCCTCTCTTTTGTGGGAGTGAATGAAATTAACTGGAATTTTTTTTTAGTAAACCGTACCAGTATACAGGTACTGTATTTGATTAAAAAAATATATATAAAAATATAACATAAAATTATTGTATTAGCATCTTGCAAGGGTATCTAAGAATTTCCTTATAATGGTAAGGTTTTTGTATTATTATTTTTTCTATTTTTTCCACAATTACATTTCTAACTTAATTTTATTTATTTATTTGTTCATTAGTGGGCTGAAAAATACCCTATATTACTGCATGCGCAGGTGAAGACAAGTCTGCTTTATGTAGACCCTGGAGTCTAAACAGACTTCCTAATGTTTCTCATATGGGCTACAGATGAATGGTAACCTTCCTACTTAGTGCCATGGTGAATATGGATGTAAGTGATGTGGATTTTGCACCCATTTTAAAAGTTTGCAGATATCCGAATCACTTCTAGTGTTTAGATGGAATTGTTTTTAAATGAAGCAGTTTTTATAAACTATTGCGCTTACATATTCCATTTGTCATCAGCTACATAAGACAGACATAATATTCTGAATAAATGCTTGATTATCAGAATGTTAAACAGCCATTGGGTGGCTACTACCGCCATGTTTGTGTTAAATCAAAACATATTTTGTTGCCTTATGTATATTTCTGGTAGTTCTTTAACAAGGTTCAGTGAGGCACATGGGCAGCTACAGTCTCCACATCTTGGCCATTCCCCTATGATGCATTTCACCCTGAATGGGCTTTGCTGAAAAGGTTCCTCTACGGCTAAGCCCAATCAGGGTGGAATTACCTACAGGTTTTCACCTTTTCAGAAAAAAATGCTGGCCTCGTGATCTTTTTCTATTTAATAACTTTAGTGACAAGTCCCATTAGGCTACCATACTTTATGGGAAATATAACAGCCTTATGATATTTTTCCTATTAATACCAAAAATAATGAGCAGGGATAGACTGAGGTAGGGAAGGCTGTCACTTATACGGTGTACAGATGATTCAGGAGACTTTTCCAGTTCTAATTTCCTAATCTCCTTCTTCCCTTTAGTTATATTATTTTTTTACCATTCGTGTGTAAATGTTTAATATTTGTGTTTGCTCTTTTTTGTAGAACCACAATTCTAAATTATTTGTACAAGAAACATAATTTTAGTGTTTTTATAAAAGGGACAAATTGTAGAATAAAATTTGCACCACCTCCATCCCCTGTGTGTCGAGATCATCAAATCACGGCACCAAGGGGTGAATTTGAGGGGAGACCATCTGGACCTGGAGAAAAGCCTTGGCTGCGCTAAAGCCACAAGCGTTAATGATCTCTTGTAATAAGGGATCAATTGGAGATAGTAAGTGAGCCTTTCAGCTGTTGGTGGAGGCACTGATATTTAAATCACTTCGGTGGTGGATGGTGGAGATCCTTAATAAAAGTTACTTTCATATCACTCGTGGACTGATTTTCTTCAATTTATTTTCACATTAATGTCACATTATTTGTGGACTGTTTGAATAATATTATGTGTTTTATATATGATTGAATAGTGCAAGTTATATTTTTTATATTTAAGGCAATAAAAACTGACAAGCATTCTAATCCCTGTCCACTCTATCCAAAACTAAAAAAAAAAGTTTTGCCTTTAGTTATACTAGTTAACCATGACAAAACGACAAGGAAGCAGTATGACAAAGCATTTTCACACAGGAATGCAAATAAAGATTGTAAACTAGAATAGTAGCTGAGTCAGTGAACTTTTAAATGATAGTCAGCATTTTCTCATGTAACAATGAACTCTTGCCTTTTATAACACTGTACAAACATATTTTGCATTTAGTGAGATTATTGTTCCTTCATTGGTCACAAAACATATCTTGAAAACGTTTATGGTGTAATTATAATTACAGGATCATTTGCACATGATGGTCTCTACATTCCATAAAATGGCCTAGATCTAATTGTATAGAAAGATTTACAGGTTTCATGCTGGAATCTGTGTAAAACCAGTTTAGTAGAAAGTGTACAATGTTCTTTACTCCTTAAAGAGGTGCTTCAGGCTCCTTCAGAAAAAAACAAAAGTCAGCAGTTACAAATACTGTTTTTAATATTAGGGCACTTACCTGTCCAGGAATCCAGCGGTGTCCTCACCCGAACTGATTGTCAATCGGCTATCAGGTGCTGGCTGCGCCAACTTGACTAAGGGAAACTGGCACTGAATCCTTGCGACTTCACAGCCCGTTTCCTACTGCGCATGTGGGTAGCGCACTGTGCTTTGTGAATGGGTCAGCTGCAGGGGGAAGGAGGAGGGGCCCAAATGGCAAACTAATGTTCAGTTGCTGTTAATGAGCTTTAGTTAGTTATCTTTTTCTGGTAATTGTTTTCAGGTTTGTAGAATGGGTAGGAATAATTGTTGACCCCATCAGAATTACAAAACAACACAGTGACAATTTAGCAGGACCATTTCAATACTGCTCTTGAAAAAGATTTTCATTAACAGATCTGAACTATGATCCAGATGACAGCTTTAAAATGCTAAGTTTCACTCGTAATTTGAGTTATTAAACTGGATAAAATATAAAAGTCAATGAATAGATCAGCATGAGCTAATGCTCTTTTTTTCACAATTAGATTTACATACAGACTTTCAATAACCATCTGAGTTTTATTGATAGCTCTTGATCCTTTTGTGGTAAAATCAGAATTTTATATAAGCCATGCTGTATATTCTCTATGCCACCCAGCTTCATTCCGTATGCCATGCTGTATGAATCCTATTCCTTATTGCCTCATTCTGTGTGCCATGCTGTACATTCATTGTTCCACAATGCCTCTTGTCATATGCCATGCTGTAGGTTCCCTCGAAAGCAATTCCATATAACATGCTGTACATTCACTGTTCTGCACTGCACTATTAAGTACGCAGTGCTGAGCATTCCTTATTCCCACCACCTTTTCTTCTTGTTTAAAATAGATTTTATTGTAAGTACTGTACTAAAAAATATATGTTCAATTCTATCATTTATACTTTCATTCTTAAGAGTAAGTGCGTAAATTGAGGCAGGCTGGTAGGGGCCAAAATGTATTACTTTGCCCAGGGGCCGATGATGGTGCCTGGCTGGCCCCTGCTGACTCTTGAGAACTGGGTAATCACATGCCTGCTGATGGCTCAGTTCTTGGTCTTCAGCCATTGGCTCTCTGCTCTGCCCCTCCAGCACTCACTGTAGCACCAGGCTGTAGAGGGGGCAGAACCGGCTGTCTCAGGCTCTCAGCGCAGTGCAGAGAGGCTGAGACAACTGTTGGTCTGGCATCTGGGTGGATCCTGACATTAATGTTGGGATACATCCAGAGACTGGAGTGGCTCTGTGATGTTAGCTGACAGTGGGTTGTTGGATGATTCTGGGTCACAGGAGTGCAGAAGCAAGTGCACTCCTGTGACCCACAGGGTAGGTATGGCCAAACAAGCTTTGACCATACTTCTCTTTTAATTAACAAATTATCACCTCCATGTCTTTCATCACCTGCCATGGCAAATAGGATCTTGTACAATAGTTTTAAAAAGTGAAAAATTAAAAAATATTTGTTATGGGTCCTGTGATTTCTAGTTATGCACTTGTGTATTAGGGAACTAGATATTAGAATGTTAACATTAAACACAGAAATCCTATAGAAAGGGGAAAATATCCTCCAACAGCGTTGCATACAACCCTGATATACAATTTTAATTCAGTAAAATCTCAGTTTATCTGTCAAGTGATACTCTTTAATATTAATATTGTTTTGTACTAAGATGGATGGAGCTGCCACTGCTAACATATATAGAATTGGGGATGGGGGTACCCTTCAATCAGCCTTTGTTATGGCCATCTGGCAGTTTGTTTTTTCAAAAATGAACCTATCATGGGAACAATTCTGCACGGATGCTATCATAATACTGGCAAGTGTAAAAGTTGCAGCCTTATTTATGATAACTATTGACTAACACTAACATCTATAAGTAACTTGTTGGAACATCTCAGGTCTTTAACCAAAAGCAACTAGCTAGAAAGCAATTATTTCACTTTTTAAGTAAACAGAGAGTTACAATACTCATATGATTAGCTCGTATCACTTGACCACAACAGTCCAGGTCACAAGGAAAATATTGAAGGAGAGGGAAGGAGAGTAATCTACATAAAGACACATGACCTGACATAATGCTACTCTACTGCAGAAAGACTGAAAAACAAATGTCACTGCATAAGCATTTTCTGTGTATCATTTAAAGACCAACTTTTTTTTCTTTTACATATTCTTGGTCTAAAGTGGACCTTCCTCAGACAGTCACAAAGAAATAAAACCACTAGGCAAAAAGTTATGAAAATACATAACTAAAAGTCATATTTACTATTTCATGCAGGCGTTTCTTTTTAAAAATCATATTTCGTCTCTATAGCACGCTCCTCCTGGCAGCCATTTTAAGAAAAGTCAGAGCATTTAATCTACCCTTACTAGTTGGAGTTTTAATCCCCCTTGACCATGTGAAACTAGACATCATCTGAGTAAGCAAAAAAAAAGTGTCTTTGCTAGAAATCCCATTAGATGTTCTAGACCAGCCTTTTTCAACCAGGGTGCCTTGAGGTTTCTTCAGGGGTGCCTTGGCAAAATGCCTAAAAATTTATCAAAAATTGTATACATGCCAGCAAGTGGATCGAGCCTGCCTTTTAGTTACACAAACCATGGGTTTTCATGTTGCACCATTACGACTTTTTAGACACTGGCATACCTAACAACCAATGATGTTATCAGTTAGTAAGGAGGAAGTCTGTTGCCTCCACAGCATCCTTGTTTAACCCTTCTGTGCCCCTCTCCCTCAGCACTGGGGTGACATTAGCTGACTGATGGAGAGAAATTGAGGGAGAAGAGAAACATTGGAATACTAGTCAGTACCAGTGTGCAAAAGTGTATTTGCTTTGGAAGAATAAATCACCTCTAACATTGGGTGTCCTACATGTGGATGTTGCTGCATTATGTGAAGCTATTAGAATAGTTTTTTACATTTTAGAATAGGATGCTTTGAGACTGTCCATAATTTGAAAGGGTGCCTTGAGATTGTCTATAATTTTAAAGAGTTTGTTGACTGAAAAACGGGGGAGAAACACTGTTCTAGAGTATACACGAAATTTCCCATTTCACACCACTTCCTCAAACTGAAACCGAGCTCATAATATTTCCCCCCATGTGCCCATTCTCCTGACTTTTCTGTCAAGATCAATGACACAACTATCAGTCCGTCCCCACATGCCAGGTTGCTAGGGGTAACCCTAGACTCTGAACTGTCCTTTCAGGCCCACATCCAATCCCTGTCCAAATCATGCTGCCTTAGCCTCCGCAACATCTCTAGAATACGCCCCTTTTTAACCAATGACACCACCAAGCTTCTAATTCTCTCCCTGGTCATCTCTCGCCTCTGCAACTCATACCTCATTGGACTACCTTTACATACACTATTCCCCCTTCAGTCCATAATGAATGCTGCTGCAAGACTCATCCACCTTATCAACCGTTCAGTGTCCTCCACCCCTCTCTGCCAATCCCTGCACTGGCTTCCATTCACCCAACGAATAAAATGCAAAGTACAAACAATAATTTTCAAAGCCGTCCACAACTCTGCCCCCAGCTACATCACAAACCTAGTCTCAAAATACAAACCAAGCCGCTCTCTTCGGTCCTCCCAAGACCTCCTGCTCTCTAGCTACCTTGTCACCTCCTCCCATGCTCACCTACAGGATTTCTCCAGAGTTTCTCCCATCCTTTGGAACTTTCTACTCCAATCTGTCCGACTGTCCCCTAATATATCCATCTTTAGACGATCCCTGAAAACCCTTCTCTTTAACCACTAGACATCTGGCCATAGCCGAATGACGGCCTCGGCGCGGATGTCAATTCCCGGGAGGGCGTCATATGACGTCCTCCCCTTTCCTCGTTCCCTGTGCGCGCTCATGAGCGCGCAGCAGGGAAATTCTGTGTTGGCCGTGTCCCTTGCCAATCACAGCGGCCGTTTACAGCGTGATCCGCGTGTCCAATGGGAGATGATCTCATATGTAAACATATGAGATCATCTCTCAGTGCCGCTCTCCCTCCTCACACAGAGACAGCGTGTGAGGTGGGCGAGATGAACGGCTGCAGCGGACGTAACTAGAAAAAAATAATAATAAAATAAAGTGCCATCTGCCCCCACTGCCATCTGTCCTCAGTGCCATCTGTCCCCAGTGCCATCTGCCAGTGCCATCTGTCCCCAGTGTCATCTGTCAGTGCCACCTGTCCCCAGTGCCATTTGTCCCCAGTGCCATGTATAAGTGCCATCTGTCATCAGTGCCACATTAGTGCCACGTGTCATCAGTGCCACATAGTGCCATATCAGTGTCACGTGTCATCAGTGCCACATATTAGTGCCATCTGTCATCAGTGCCACGTATCAGTGCCATCTGTCATCAGTGCCACCTGTCAGTGTCACGTGCCATCTGTTATCAGTGTCACCTGTCATCAATGCCACGTATCGGTGCCATCTGTCATCAGTGTCACAAGAAATGAGATAGGCCACCAGTATATCAGGTGTGATACATTTTGTATGATTCGCACCACGGTTTGTGGACTCTCTAACTTTCACAAAGACCAAATAATATCCACTAATTTGGGTTACTAAAGATATGTAGCAGTATAAATTGTGGCCAAAATTTATGAAGAAAAATTAATAATTTCCTAAATTTTATCACAGAAACAAAGAACAATGCATTTTTTTTCAAAATTTTAGGTCTTTTTTCAAAATTTTAGGTCTTTTTTCAATTATAGCGCAAAAAATTAAAAACCCAGAGGTGATCAAATACCACCAAAAGAAAGCTCTATTTGTGGGAAAAAAAGGACAAAAAATTCATTTGGGTACAGTGTAGCATGACTGAGTAATTGTCATTCAAAGCGTGAGAGCACCGAAAGCTGAAAATTGGTCTGGATAGGAGGGGGGTTTAAATGCCCGGTAAGCAAGTGGTTAAAGAAGCTTATCCTGCTTCTAACTAATACACTGTTTTACTTTCTCCATCAGCTCATCCCCCACAGCTATTACCTTTTGTATCAATTGACCCTCCCTCCTAAATTGTAAGCTCTAGCGAGCAGGGCCCTCTGATTCCTCTTTTACCAAATTGTAATGTAACTGTAATGTTTGCCTTCATTTTGTTAAGCGCTGCGCACACTGTTGGCACTATATAAATCCTGTATAATAATAATAATAATTTCCCAAGAAGGCTCTTGATGAGGTAGCCTTCCCAGGATACATTTGTCAGGCCCCAGCTACATCTCTAGAAAGCAGGAAATACAATGTATTTAAATGTAATTAACAGTCAAATACCTTTTTTTCACTATGGAAACTAAGGTGATTTGATATCAGCATGCAGAGCTGCATGCAATACTGATTTTTTTCTGTTAGTGGGGTAAGGTCCACTTTAAAGTTGTTAACAAATACAATAATTTTTGCAGGGCAATTGTCAGGTCACCTGAGACCAGGTGACAGGTGCACTCAGTAGGAATCGGAAGTGCACCGCTAGGTAGTGGACCTTAGGACTGACTGCTGCGGATTGTACCCATGGAGATTCAGGACACAGGTCTACTGGATCACTAACACAAATCCCAGTGGGAGCTAGAGCATAGATTCCCCAGGGCGCGGAGTCTAAGAGCCAGCAGGTGTTCGCCAGAGCCTCTAGTGGTGAGGATGGACTTCGGTGCAGTCTGGCTTCAGGTCGCGACCCCCAGGGTCTCACAGCTCACGCTCACAGTAGACTACAGGAGAAGGAAGCAGCAGGCTGGAACGACAAGGATAGTAAGGGGATAAGGCAGAGGTCAGGGTAACTAGCAGACAGGAACAACAGAGTACACGCTAAGGTCGGTAACAGAGACAAACATAATGCACACGGCAAGCAGGAACCAGGAAGCCGAACACACCATGGATACACAATGGTTGATCAGCACCACTGGCTTGCAGTGCACAGGTTAATATAGGTTCCCCTGATTGGGCCTGGGGTGGAGCCATGCTTAGAGGAGAGGTTATAAAAACCACCAGGTGAGAGTGGCTGGCCTCTTAGTCTGAACACATGAGGAGAGGTAAGCAAACAGAGGAAGATTACTGCATAACCGTGACAGCAATATTGCTAAAAGAAAGTCTTGTTTGTCATGAAAAAAAAAAAATGTTATTATACTAGTGGCAATGTTATTGCCAAATCAGCAGGCCCATAGCAGAAAAGGCTAAATTGTTTGTGGCCCAGAAGTCAAGATTCACTAATATACCTGTGTCCATTGCTTCATCATACATCATACATTAACATGGATGTGACATGCCTTTATAGCCACTCCATGTTCAGCTGATTTGAATCAAGTACGCAATGTTAGTAATACATGAGAGACACGGGGCTTCACCTTCTAAATTGAATCATTGTTTACCAAATGATTGACGGGGGAGGGGATAGGACAGCTATAAGAAGGAGTCCCCTCCACGTCATCACTACGTCCAGAAGAAGCTACACACACTTCCCCCGTTGTGAAACGCGTCGACGTCATCACACGTACGGACGCCATGCTCTGAGGACATGACGCAATCCCCCATGTGAGTGCACGAGCCGGCACAATATTTGAAAGGAAGGAGGAGAAAATACCGCCGCTACTCTCACCGGGCACGCAGTTGTCTACAAGGACAGAGATTACTAGGCACGGAGGAAATCAGCGACTATCACCATACCTGTACCGGCTTCTCCAGATGAGCGGATGAGTGCATTTTTGAGAAAACCAACACACTGATATGGCAATACGCCAATCACATTACTGCGGTTCAACACACTGCACTCGGACAGCGGAGAGGCTCTGGAGGTTCCCTATAGCCCGGGACTGATGATCATCCATCCCGGCAGGACGGGTAACGTATGCTGAAAGTGCCTTTCATCTAATGCAATACTGCAAGACCGAACAGGCTTGGTAACAGGTAGCGTAACTAAGTGGAACTTTGTTTCAAAATTACATTGGGACTTCCCATTGATTGTTTTTCTATACTAAATTTCACTCTACATACAAATCATTGTTTTTGGACAACGGCAATTATCTCTATTTCAGTTCATAGGACTTTTTCACTACTTCAACAATTATGTACCTTTGCAACTTGCTTTAAAGGAAAACACACATTATTTTGTTACACCAAGGAAAAGCTATTTGATCAGCAATACTGTTTTGAGATATTTTCCCTTCCCATCTCCCTTCCTCCCTCTCCCCCTTTTTCCCACGATAGGCTCGAGCCCCCAGGGGGCATTCGTGACAGCCTACCATAATATTTTTCGGGTGATTCTTCCCCTTTCGTTTTTATCGATTGAATATGATAGCGAATGCTGATTTCAGCTTATGCTAGGCTTGACATGAATGTTCCTCTGGCATCCGTACGGTGTTTTTTGTATAGTTTTTGTTATATGTCGTTTTGTCCCCCCTGTTGTCCTCAGTCACCTGTTCTGGAAAATTTTGGCCAGCACGGTGATTTTTTATGTAACATGGATTGTGTTTCTCTATAGGTATCATGGTATTTATATTTGATTGGGTAAATGGCAATTATATGAATTATCACTAATAAAATTAATATATCATTTAAAAACATATGACTAAGTGACCTTTCCTGCAATTTGACACCTTTGTCCAAAAAGCCCCACTTTCTTATCTCTTTCTTTGGAGATACTTCTTCTTTTTAGATACATATGGTTAGGGGTTGAACATTGAGTATCGTAGCAAAATAGTGCCTACCCAATCTACACGAACAAGCCTCCCCCCCTTTTTTCTTTTTTATCTTCATCATACATAGCAGTGGTAAAATTTAAAAAACTGTAGGCCAAAAAGCAAATAAATATACTTACCTTTCCCCTGGCTTCTGTACTGCAGGGGATGACATCACGTTCTTCCAACAACATCCCAGGAATTGTTGAGTAGCTCAATTCTCATGAGATAACGCAACAGCGCAGTGAACATATGAAATCTGGGCTACTGAGAATTCTCTTGTTGGAAGGAGTGTGATGTTACTCTCGCTGCGGACGGAAGTCAGGGGCAAGGTAAGCCTAAAGGCACACTCCATAGAAATTGTTGACTTTTTTAACATATTTGAAAAGTTACACATTAGATCTTTATTCATACAATGCCTAAAGATAAAGACAACATACAGAACTTGATCAAATGACAAAGTGACATCATGTAACAGTTGGTGTCTTAGCATATGGGGTTGATTTAACCACTTTCCGACCGGCGCACGACGATGTACGTCCCTTTTTTGAAGAGGGATATCTCGGTAACGGCAGCAGCTGCTGCCACAACCGAGATATCCATCTCTTCAGGCGCCGGTCGGCTGTCCGATAATGGTGGTCATCGCGGCGGATTCGCCGCGAGATCACGTTATCGGCGGCGGGAGAGGTGCCCCCCCCCCCTCCCGCCGCTCTCCCGCGCCTTCCACCGCTTACCGGAACCGTCGGCAGCGGCGGAGGCGATCGGGTCCTTTCCCCTCCTGTGCATAGAGATGAGTGACGCTAAGATGGCCGCCACTCATCTCTATACCATAGGAGGGCGGAAGCGACGTCAAAAACTTCACTTCCGCCCATACCTCTTAAAGAGGAATTTTCAAATGTCATTTTTTTTAATGACATTTTTTTTTTTTTTCATTGAAGTCCAAATATGAGATCTGAGGACTTTTTGACCCCAGATCTCATATTTAAGAGGACCTGTCATGCTTTTTTCTATTACAAGGAATGTTTACATTCCTTGTAATAGGAATAAAAGTGAGCCAATTAATTTTTTTTTAAAAAACAGTGTAAAAATAAATAAAATCAAGAAAAATAAATAAGAAAAACAAAAAAAAATTTTTTTAAAGTGCCCCGTCCCGACGAGCTCGTGCGCAGAAGCCCGCATATGAAAACGGTGGTCAAACCACACATGTGAGGTATCGCCGCGATCGGTAGAGCGAGAGCAATAATTATAGCCGTAGACCTCCTCTGTAACGCAAAATATGCAACCTGTAGAATTTTTTAAACGTCGCCTATGGAGATTTTTGAGGGTAAAAGTTTGATGCCATTCCACGAGCGGGCGCAATTTTGAAGCGTGACATGTTAGGTATCAATTTACTCGGCGTAACATTATCTTTCACAATATATAAAAAAATTGGACTAACTTTACTGTTGTCTTATTTTTTTATTCAAAAAAGTGAATTTTTTCCAAAAAAAGTGCGCTTGCAAGACCGCTGCGCAAATACGGTGTGAAAAAAAGTATTGCAACGACCGCCATTTTATTCTCTAGGGTGTTAGAAAAAAAACAAACAATATATAATGTTTGGGGGTTCTAAGTTTTTTTTTAGCAAAAAAAAACAGTTTTAAACATGTAAACACCTAAAATCCAAAACGAGGCTGGTCTTAAAGTGGTTAAATAACAGCAAAGGCAAGTTGCCCCAAAGCTTAGTGAATGAGATGAAGCTTTGATGACTTCCATCATCCAATCCTTTGCAAGCAAAAATGCTTTTTTTCTTGCACACGATTGGGTATATTTTGCAGAGTGAAACTTTGCCACATTCACTAACCTCTGTTGCAAATTCCCTTTGCAAAGTGAAATGCCTAGTTGCCTCTAGCAAATCCCTACATATCTTCATGCATGAAGGAGACTGTACTAAATATGCCAGAAAAAAAAAAAGCCTTTGCTGTTTAAAAAGAATTTTAGAGCAAGACCGCAGTTTGTCTTTGAACATACAGTATATGTTTACCTCGAACATATAATATGCTGTGGACCGTGCAATGTTCACCCAAGGAAAGGTTAAAAAAAAAAAAAAGGAAGACCGACCTTGAGGGTTATGTCCTGAGTTCAACCCCATTGAAATGTTTTGAGGGGACTTAAAAGGAGCAGTTCATGCAAGAAAAGCCACAATAAACTGTATGCCATTACATCTATTGACATTTTTGTTGAATGAATGATTTAAACGCAACCTTTCCTTATGTTTTTATTCAAGTTAATTTTGTTTATCTGTCGGCAATGTTTGAATGGAGATCTAATGTTTGCATGTTCAAAATTTGTTAAATAAAATGGAACAGACCCCACCTTACTCTAGATGGGAAGCTGATCTGGGAGTCAGCCCATCGGACCGACAAAAGGAGCATATTATTCGATTTACTTATATGGCATCCATCTCCAATGCCATACAAGAAACTGGATTTAAAATGTCCTGTTGGTACAAGGTTCCTTTGTCTCTTCGCAGGAGCTTTCCTCAAATCTCCTCCCAAATGTTGGAGATGCTTTACTCAAGACGGCACTTACCTCCATATTTTTTGGGCCTGCCCGGTTTTACAACTGTTTTGGACACAGGTCCGCAAACTGATCTGCAAATGAACTGATGTGCAACTAGGGGATGACCATGTGGCATACCTGCTTCACCTGGCTCCCATGTCATTCAAAAGATACAAATGTTCTTTCACTATTCATCTGCTTAATGCAGTCAAGGCCTGTATTCTTTTAATCTGGAAGCAGACGATACCACCATCTATGGGGGTTTGGCTTCAAAAAAATTCAGAAAATCTGTACAGTGGAAGATTTTCTGGCCTCTTCTAATCACAAAGACGCAACGACCGACCATTCTTTTCACTGTCACAAGATATTGGGGACCCACGCCAGGAGGGCACCACATCAGGTACCTGAAGGGAACCTAACAACCCCTTTAATTCTTCTGCTTGATTCTTTAGATTTGTGAAAACTTTAAATAAAGAATAAAAAAAAGGGGGGAACAATATCCATGGGATGTACTTACTTTATCACATGACTGTTTAACCAGTAGAGAAAAAAACAATTTAATAAAGTAATAATGGGTTAGAGGGCCCACATGCAGTATATTGGGCAGACCTTGCATTTTTACAGCAGGGTGCACCAGTTGTAAAAAGAGAATTGTTAGCTCTTTTCAGCAATTTAATTCAGCTGTATAGCAAACCCTTGCAAATCAAACTGAGCATATGATAAAAAAAGAAAAAAAAAATGCAAAAGCAGACATTACAGTTGGTGAAAACCTCATATCTGGAGATCTAGGTGTATAGGCAGCTGAAGGTATATGTGCATGTCAAGCTTTCTTATAATAATCAAGCTTTGTCTCTCCTCTTGCACATACTGAGTCCTGGATGGCCTCAGTGACCAATAGGGACACTCTATTGGTCACTGAGGCCATCCACTTTATTAAAAAGAACTAGAATAGGGAGGCTTGGAAGGAGGAAGGAGCAAAGCCAAGAGAAAACGTATAAAGTTTCTATTAGAATTTGCACTGTCATTTTGTTTGTTATTCATCTAATGTCTTATAATGGTTTGGTCCCTTTTTGCATCTTGAGTGCATATTTTGGCATAATTGTATCTTATATACTTGTTGAACTATTCATTATATTTTAGATTTATAGATTCTCCCTCTAGTGGCTGTATATCAGATAAGGGAAGTGATCACCTTTGCTGCACATTGCGTCCTGCACACCTAAAAATCCCACATCATCGATGCACTTCTCCCAGCAACCACTTGTTACAGTCATGTAACAGCTCTCGGTACATGTAATCCTGGGGTGCGCTTAACAACTTCACAAGAAATGACACCACACTCCAAGTATTCTGTTAATTAGTTTTATTTATGGTGGCTGCTATCACCTTTCCAGGATCCTAAATATTTACCACTTGTAGCCTGCAGGTGTTGCTCTATACAAGTCCTGGAAATTTCTTCCTCGCAGCTGCTGTACTGACAATAGATCTGAATGACGCAGAGGAAGGACACACTCCTCCTCCATTGCAAGCAATGATCTTACCTTGTAGATTATGACATTCTGCTACAAATCATGAAGGTTTTGCTTGGATTTCATATTACAAACCCAGTATACTTTTCAAAAATAATGCCATAGATACTTCCTGTACCAACTATTTATACAAATAATTTTAAACAGTATATAAAATATACATTTATAAATGTGTAAACCTAAACATGCAGTAAGTATCCAAAACCATCATAGTTTCCCTTTAATATGCTAGCTGAGTTCACACAATTTAAACTTGCATAACATCATTTATTTTAGGGTTAGCAATACATTGGTCTAAAACAAATATGCATTACACATGACAGTACGGTCCATAACAGATGAACCATAGCAGAAAAAAAAAGGAGAAATCAGAAATGTTCCGGCTGTACATAGTGGGATGATTCCCATTTGCTGGTGTCCTTGATGGTTGCACTGTTCATTTGGGAACAAATATTGCTAACTTAGGGAACCAGCTAACAGACCAAAACAAAATCAATGACATACAATAAAAACAAAAGTACGGTTATGGCTTCTATTATCTGAAAGTATGGAACCTTTAGATTTGCATTTAAAGGGAATGCTTCATCAGGAATACAGTATTTAAAAAAGTGAAAGAGGTAACGAATAAAACTATATTGATTCTTATGCAATAAAATGCTGGTGCTCTTATATAATCCAAAGAATACTTTTATACTTTTACTTTTACATTCCATTTGGTGTTAAGTGCATTTGGTGCTTTACTATTTTCTTTTTTGTTTTAAAAAGCTTTGCTGTTAGTTTTAGCTGTTGCTGAATATTTTGACAAATCCAGTACTTAAATTCCAATAGAAAAAATAATCAAAAATTCTAAATGTTTTTTTAACACCATCACGGTGTCTCTAATGCTACTCTAGAAAGGTTTTATAATGAAATCCTCTCATTCAACATATATATATATATATAACACATACCACATATATTTTATAGCTACTACAGAAAACACTATTGTTGGATACAAAGCATGGCTACTCACTAGCTTACTGGGGCTTTAACTACATGATTTTGATTGCATTATTTCACCATTATAGGTTGGCCATAGATATAACAATAAATGATCAATCATAAATTCATTCATTTCAAACTATTGTTTTTAATTGAAAGACTGATATGGTTAAAATTGAGTAGATTTGTCCTCAAGAGGACCATTCCTCTCTCTTTTCTTAAAGACAACAGTCTATTAATGCTTAACTCACCTACTTAGGACTTGTGTAAATTATATTTATATCTATGAGTGATGTCAGACAAGAGCATTTCATGCAAGCACATTTTATATAGGCAACCATCCTGTAAAAAGCACACAAAAAAAAAATGGAGGGTAATGGCAGTGAGATAAATCTCACTGGACAGGACATAAAGTTAAAATAAATTAAATGACCTCCTAATTCAGTAATTAATTACAGATGTGACAACTCAACTACAACACTGGGGCATCTAGTTGCGACTCATCTTAGCAGTGTTTTGATGTCTGAAATCCTGCCGGAAGATTGAGAATATTGTCTCCCTTGCAGTGCTGTGTGTTAAAGCCCTTTTACTGCTTCCCCACTGAGATGATGTACTGAACACGAACAAAATGCTAATTTTTTACAGGATGATTGTCCTCACCAGCAAGAAAAGCTGTCATGTGACCTCAACACTGTGGGAAATCAATTGTGGATACTGGAGACAAAACATTCCTATGCTTCCTATTCCTTTGACATTCCACAGCTGACTGCCAGTGATTTCAGTGGCATAAATGCATGGTCAAAAACAACCATGGTACCTTAGCCCTAAAGGGTACCACACATATGTAAAGCTCACTCAAACAACAGAGGTATCCCTTTGTTGCTCACCTGAATCTATTTTTGGTTCAGTGTCTGAACAGGATAACAGCAATCTTCCTATATTTTTATAAGCAAATCGAAAATACATCATGTGGCCCATGGCAACGAAGGACACAGAAATAAGAACAAGTAAACCAAAAGCCTCTGGATTGGGTCCTAAGATCACCATAATAAAATGCAGAAGGTCAAGTAGATAATTCATGGAATTCTGGACGCCACTGATGACTCCTCTTTCAGATTCAATCACATTCTCTTGAAGGAGCTGAGTTACTGTTAGATCGAATGACCAGAGCCCTGGGAAAAAAAAGAGATTTTGTTTATTTAATCTATAATACCTAATATAATAATAATAATACTTAATACTGTTAAAACAGATTCTGAAATACATCAGGAGAAGGAATCCAAAGCTAAGGTATTTAAATTCCACATTATTAAAATAGAATTCCCGCTATAGCTTAAAGTGGAAGTAAATTCTTATTTTTTACTTATACCTACAGGTAAGCCTATAATAACGGGAGTGAGGTCATTGTGGCTCCGGCCACTCACAGGGCCGGAGCCCGCGAACCTGGAAGAAACACTGAGGAAGATGTCAGCTGTCTAAGCAGTGTGCGGATGCTGCTGTAGGGCTTTGTTCTAAGGTAAGAATTTCATAATGAGCTAGTATGCATACTAGCTCATTATGTATTTGTCTTACTGTTTTTTGGGGGTTTTTTTCCAGGCTTTACAACCGCTTTAAGTAATTTTAAAAATTCTACCCCCCCCCATCCTAACACCTATAGTAACTAACCTATGTAAAAAAATATGTATATACTTTCCTATTTTTGGCCTGCTCTGGTCCAGTCATGGGATCTGGCTACCCTTTGTCAGACAGTAACGGCTGCAGGGGAGAAGAGGGACTGCCGACAATAGCTACACCATAGAAGCCTATGGGAGACATCATCACTCCTGCTTTTCCCAGCCATTGTTGGGCACTCTCCCCATTCCCCTGCAGCTGCCGCTGACTGACACTAGAGATCATGTGGTCAGACCACAGCAGCCTGAAAATAGGTGTGCATATACATTTTTTACAAAGTTTAGTTATTATAGGTGTTTGGAAGGGGAAGGGAGCATTTTTAAGACTAGTTAAGGTTTAGCTGGACGTTTACTATAAGCCCCTTTCATACTAATGTGTTGCGATAACACATGGTGTGTTCATTTAGAATGGCACCCCAGTGCATAATATAGTAAGTGCCAATAGACCCACCATGCAGCATGCCACAACCATTCATAATGGTGCACTGTATTAAATTGAAAGGTGCAGGTCTGTTTTTTTGTTCCATTGCTGTGCATGGGCTGCCCATTCTAAATGAACAGATTGCCCTAATGCCATGCAAATCATTGGACCAGATACTGCATGTTGATGTGCTAAAGCAGGGATCTCCAAACTACGGCCCTCCAGCTGTTGCAGAACTACAAGTCCCATGAGGCATTGTAAAACGCTGGCATTCACAGACATGACTATGCATGATGGGAATTGTAGTTCCTGAACAACTGGAGGGCCATAGTTTGGAGACCTCTGTGCTAAAGCAAAGGAAGAGGTGGGTTTCCAGCAACAGTCAACATTTTTAATGATATTTACTAATGTATTCATTGTGACTCTATGTAGATTTAAGGCTGTGCTAGAGAAATGAATCTACATGCATGTAAACGTATTTAAAATAGAACTAAACCCGCAAATACTTCATTTTGAAAAACACTGTCAGTAAAAGGGGATTGCATTTTTTTTTTACTGAAATACAGTTTTACCCTATCTTTGTTCCTGCTTTCTTTTCCTGCGCTATACACATCCTGTAGACTCTGCGTATGAACTTCCTGTGGACACACACCCTCCAGCAGCAGCTGAACATCCCAATTGTACTGTGGCGACTACAGCAGAAAATGCCAGCACACTGCGGGTGTACGTGTACCTGAATGTTTTTAGTGTTGGGTAGAGTTGGGAAGGGTTAAACCCCTGTCAGTTTATTTTTGGCTGTCCCAATGCAGGGATTTCCCTTCAATGCCTGTCCCATAGATAAGACAGGAAGGTGAATTAATATCTTAGATACTTGTTACTGGAAAACATGTACCCTCACCTCTTGTTCTGATGACAACTCTTGAATTTTAGATTTTTCATCACTTTTTTTTTATCTTATTGACAGGTCACCAGAACAAATAAAGAGTGTGAATCTACTAATCAGGGACACAGACAGCTATGTAACCCTGCCAGGGGTTCTAATAACCTACAACGTTACCGAAAACTGCAAAAACATTTTTTGTCTAGAATACATGCACTTTAACTGCTTGCCGACCGTATAACTTACATATACAGTGGCAAGGCGGCTCCGTACCTAGCGCGTGATCCAGCATGCTACAGCCAGTGTCATTAGTACAGTGAGTTACAGTGCATATATTTTTAGCCCTGATCATTGTATTAGTGTCACTGATCCCCAAAAAGTGTCAAAAGTGACAGTTAGATTCCGATTTGTCTGCGGCAATATCGCAGTCCCGCTATAAATTGCTGATCGCGTCATTACTAGTAACAAAATAAATAAATGAAAATGCCATAAATATTTTCCATTGTTTGGAAACGCTATATATTTTGTGCAAACCAATCAATATATACACGTATTGGGATTTTTTTAACCAAAAATATACAGCAGAATACATATTGACATAAATTGACGAAGAATTAAGAAAAAAAATTTTTTACTCGATATGTTTTATTGCAGAGAGTAAAAAAATATAGTTTTCTTTTCGAAATTGTCAGTCTTTTTTTGTTCATAGCACAAAAAAAAAAAACGCTGGGTACAGCGCCACACGACGGCGCAATTGTCAGTTAAAGTAATGCAGTGCCGTATCACAGAAAATTGCCTAGTCATGAAGGGGGTAAATCTTCCAGAGGTCAAGTGGTTAAAGTATAACAATACATTTTTGCTAGGGCCCATTTACATTTGGGCTAAGTTACGCTTTGAGGGTTTGGTTTATAAATGTTTTCGCCATATTTAACACTTTTTTCCAATTAAATTTAATAAGAAAAATGTGTGAATCCAGGGCGAAAGTAGTGTGAATCTCGGTTGAAAACATTTATAAATAGACCTCTGGATTTAAATACACTTTAAGTGTTTGGATTTACACACCAAATCGCTTTAAGGCGCTAAATCGCTAAAAACAGTACCTGCAAAGCGCCTGTAAAGCGCCCCTCCTCTCACTCCATTTGTGAAACCCTGAGTGCTTTTACACTGGAGCGCTGCACTGGCAGGACGCTCAAAAATGTCCTGCAAGCAGCATCTTTGAGGCACTTTAGGAGCAGTGTATACACCGCCCCTAAAGCGCCCCTGCCCATTAAAATCAATGGGCATCGCTTTGCGGGCACTTTTAACCCTTTTTCGGCCACTAAATGACAGTAAAGCGCCGCTAAAAATAGCTAAGTGTGAAAGTGCCCTAATACAATAAAATTAGGAGTATTTAATAAATTTTTAGATATAAATACCACAAGCATCATTCTGACATATCTGTATGAAAAAAGGGCTCTCAGGGAATTTAATATTACACAACAACCCAAAACATGTTGGAAGTGTGGTTGGAGGTCAGTTAGCCCATCAATAATTTTAATACAGGTACTGACATCCCTTAGAAGTTAAATATTGGCAAGAATGAGGATATGGGATTTTAAAGGTACTCTTATAAGACATAATCAAATTATTTTTTGAAAAACACATTCAACCTTTTAAATACTTTTATTGAAAAAAATATATATTATACAAAATATATAAAAAGATAATAAATGAGAGTACATATTATCTACAGTCCTAGGTACATACACCTAATCCTATACCAGACAGAGATAGTACAACATTCATTTATCTATGATCAAATGTTCAACGGACTTTTACATGTTTCGCCTAAAGGCTTCATCAGGAAAGTTGACATGATCGATTGACTAAAAACATCAAAAACAAACTTTTTGCGATGAACTGAACCTTAGGTGTATAAAGAAAGACATAAAGAAATTAATATTAACATAATCTGAGAGATGATACATATCATTTTAATACAGATAGATGAAAGCACTTTCATCTATCTGTATTAAAATGAAGCCTTTTAGGCGAAACATGTAGAAGTCCGTTGAACATTTGATCATAGATAAATGAGTGTTGTACTATCTCTGTCTGGTATAGGATTAGGTGTATGTACCTAGGACTGTAGATAATATGTACTCTCATTTATTATATTTTTATATATTTTGTATAATATATCTTTTTTTCAATAAAAGTATTTAAAAGATTGAATATGTTTTTCAAAAAATAATTTGATTATGTCTTATAAGAGTACCTTTAAAATCCCATATCCTCATTCTTGCCAATATTTAACCCAAAACATGTGTCAAAACAATCAAAATATATTGTGGGGCTTTTTAGGTGTAACCTTTCATCAAATCACACAACATGATTAAGATAAAAAAAGATCTTTATTATTAGAAATGGTCTAATACTCATATGATTAACGTTTTTTTTTTTTTTTTCTAAATCATAAGCTATAAAGGCAAATACTCCAGTTACCAGTTTGCATAATATTTTGATCCATGTATGGGCAGGCTGGTTGTACAAAAGTCAAAACCCTGTTAGTTTTAGCCAGTGCTGCCGGCTGTTAGCTGGCAACACTGATCAGTGTGTTCTAAAGGAGTGATTGTGTAGATCGGGTAATTTAAAAAAGATTACGCTATGGCCAGCTTAAAGTGGTATTGAACCCAAAAACTAACATTAATTATATTGCAGTGTATCATTTCTTAGATGGTACATTCATTTTCTTTTTTAGGCTTTCTTTTTTTTTCATCTGGTGATCTGGCCAGTAAGTCTGTTTTTTTTAAAAGAACAAGCTCTCGAGCCGAATGTATCAGTTACATGGAGGAGACAAACCATTTAACACTAGCAGGGGTGCTTAAAATGATCAGCTTTTATTTATGTAAAACCCTTATCCCAAAAAAAAAACTGTTTTTAAAGTATTAGCTGAATTTTGGCTTCAAATTTGTTAGTGTATTTGCTAGCTAGTGCATGTAACACTCCCCTCCCCCAGACTGACAGTGCTGCTGTCCCTTCTGTGCCTCCTGTGCTGATTCATCCAGAGTGGAGGCACTCCAATATCGGAGGTGTGTTATTGGCCAGATCATCAAGTAAAAATAGACTGGTCATAAATAGACTAGAATAGACTAGAAAAAAAACAAATGCAGCCACCACATCTAAATGATTGGTAGCCTGCAATATATTACATTTTGGTTTTGGGTTTAATACCGCTTTAATGAAAAGCTCCTATTAGTCAGAAGGTATTCAATAGGGCTTCATTTGACATGTTTTCCGTATTGCTTTATCAGGAATAGGGTACTGAAAGTGTAAATCATAACAGTAAATATACACTTATACAAACTTGACAACATGTGACACATAATTGCTGAGGTGAGGCAACAGCGTGAAGGAACAAACCAGCCACGACTTACAGAACAATAACTGTAATGGTGATGTGTTGTGTCCGTATACTGGTAGGGTGTACACAGGAGATCTCCCAACACTATAGGACCATAAATCCAAAATGTAAGTAAAAGAAGGGGAAGTGGTGGAGATATGATGACCGGCGACATTTTTAACTGGCCAATGTGGCTGATGCCAACCTGCTACTGGCCGGAGGGGAACATGACGTTTTGCAGACTTTGCCTTTGTAGGGTAACTTACCTACCATATATTATATGGGGGGAATAAGGCCCCCATTTAACATACTTGGTTTGTTTGATTTATTCATTTATTGTACTATTTTTTTTTTAATGTGTATCATCTTGTGCGGTGAGGTTATGATAGCCTTTTCAACCAGGGTGCCCAGACATCCTGGGGTGCCTTGAGGGTTCTTCAGGGGGCCTTGGCAAATGCCTAAAAACTGATCAAAAATTGTATACAAGCCAGCAGGAGGATCAAGCCTGCCTTTAGTTACACAAAGCCATGGGTTTTCATTAGGCACTATTATGACTTTCTAGACACGGACATCCTAACAACCAATGACATCATCAGTTAGTAAGGAGGATGTCTGTTGCCTCCACAGCATCTTTGTTTGACCCTCCTGTGCCCCTCCTGTGCCCCTTTCCCTCAGCACTTGGGTGACATTAGCTGACTGATGGAGAGAAATTGAGGGAGAAGAGAAACATAGGAATAATAGTCAGTACCAGTGTGCAAAAGTGTATTTGCTTTGGAAGAATAAATCACCTTTTGGCGTGGAACGTCTTACGTGTGGATGTTACTGCATTATATAAAGCCAGACAAAGAAAGAAAGGGTTTGGGATTTTAGATGAAGCATGTCCCTGGGCGCAAAAACACACTGAGGGTCTGTAAAGTGTTTTTTTATTACATATACTAATACAGATAGTAAGTAAAACCACAATGCAAGTAAAATAAGTATTGATGTAACATAAAATTCAATATATACACATAGTAACATAACATGGAGGTGCAAATGGTGTCATGCCCGCTGTCAACATCCATGTTACACATGATATAGCACAAAACATAGTTGGTAAAATTATAACCTAGTCAGGCATAGTTAGTAAAAAATATAAATATGATTGCATGTAATGATGTAGCTGTGGCATCAGTATAGGTAATAAAAAACACTTTACAGACCCACAGTGTGTTTTTGCGTCCATGGACATGCTTCATCTAAAGTCCCAAACCCTTTCTTTCTTTGTCTCGCATATCAGGGATGGAGGCATCGGACTTACACGTCCTACACCTCATTTAAAGACCCAAACCCCCTTCTTTCCTTTGCATATCATTATATAAAGCTATTACAATATTCACCGCTCCTATACCGCTCCTACCCATTGAAATCAATCGGCCAAATACCGCGGCTAAAACGACTGAAAAAAAAGTAGAAAAACACTGGGTTATGAGAATGAATCCTGCTTTTTTCTCCTATAGGGAATGTAAATGTATTGCCTACAGCAGTGATGCCGAACCTCGGCACCCCAGATGTTTTGGAACTACATTTCCCATGATGCTCATGTACACTGCAGAGTGCATGTGCATCATGGGAAATGTAGTTCCAAAACATCTGGGGTGCCAAGGTTTGCCATCACTGGCCTACAGTATATCCCCCACCTAAAGGTGGGTTTTGTATAACTATACTTGTATATCATATTGAATTGTAAAGGATTGATCTAGTTTTTGGATTTATGTTTTTTTTTTTATTATAAATTCTTGTGGCAAATATAGCATAGTACATGGCTGCCATTCTAATCTCTGCAGGGGTTAGCGTATTGGGGGGTCTCCTATGTACCCACCACCAGTATATGTAGTCCTAAAACATTTATAAGCATCACAGTTACAGTAATTGTTCTTTAAGTCATGGCTGTTTGTTCATCGACGCTGTCGCTTCACCTCAGCAATTATGTGTCACATGTTGTCAAATTTGAATAAGTGTATATTTCCTGTTATGATTTACATTTTCAGCACCCTATTCCTGATGAAGCAATACGCAAAACATGTTAAATGAGGCCATACCGAACACCTTCTGACTAAGAGGAGCTAGTCCTGGATAATTAGACTTGAGATGTCATTTGTATGATTAATATGCAAATTGGTATTTAGAGGATTTGGCCTCGTTAAGGGTGTGTTAAATAGCTTTTGATTGATGCTATAATCATTGTTGTTTTTTAAATAAAAGTCCCATAGTATTTTCTTTCATTAGACACACTTGTTTTGGGATATGGTGTAATTTTAAATTCTCTGAGAGACCCCCCTTTTTTTTATATCTGAACATGGGCAGTAAACACCTTATACAGTGTATATATATATATATATATATATATATATATATATATATATATATATATATATATATATATATGGACAATACAGAGAATGAATCTCAACAAATAAAAATCTTCTAATAAAACATTTTTAGATATTTTGGAATTGTATATGTTGAATATATGGGTTTGCAATAGTGAAGTTCGGTGGTCAGGAGGTGTCAGGTCCCACTGATAGGAACTCAAATCTGGATACATAAGCCTCTTTCACACGGTACTGAGGTTTGAGCCTCTGCTTTTTTGGACGTAATTTCAGGCGTCTGTTTTGCGCATATATGCACGTTTGTGCATTCGTGCGCACAATACATTCCTAAGGAAAATTAATTAATATTTATGCTCATATGCGTGTATTTGTGCACATTTGCGTGTGATGGTGCAAAACGCTGACCGGGAACACAGATTTTTTTTTTACTCAAGAATACGCATTGCTTGTTTACGCACCTGTGTGTACAGGTACATTGTAAACAACGGGCTGCATTTTAGATCAGTAAAAAAAACTGCTGTGCTGAGCTTTTTCAAGCTGCAGTGTACAAGAGGACTTATTTATATCAAGTGAAGAAATTTATGAAAAAAAAGCAAATCTATTTTCACACATGCGATTTTTTATTTATTTATTACAGGTACTTATATTGCGCCAACTATTTACCTTTACATCCACAGTATACATATTGCACATTCACATCAGTCCTTGCCCTCCAGGAGCTTACAATCCAAGGTCCCTAACTGACATTTATACCTACACATACTAGAGCCAATTTAGACAGAAGCCAATTAACCTACCAGCATGTCTTTGGAGTGTGTTAAGAAGCTATATTGGTAAAGGCTGTGTCCAATGAGGCTAATGCCGCGTACACACGATCGTAATTCTCGTCGGAAAAAGCCCTGATAGTTTTCCCGTCGGAATTCCGACGGAATTTCGCTCAATGTGTCTTGCCTACACACGGTCACACCAAATTCTAACGGTCAATAACACTGCGACATACAACACGTTTGACGGCACTATAAAACTGAAGTTTAATGCTTCCGAGCATGCGTCAAATTGTTTCCGAGCATTCGTTGGAATTTTGCGTGTCGGAATTGCATACACACGATCGGAAAATCCGATAGAAAGGTTTTCCGTCTGAAAAATTAAGAACAGGCTCTCAATCTAAAGTCCAATGGAAATCCCGACAGAAAAAGACCGATGGGCATACACACGGTCGGAAAATCCGATGAAAAGCTCCCATCGAACTGTTTCTATCGGAAATTCCGGCCGTGTGTACGCGGCATTAGAATACACATTTTTCCATGGGTAAGTTCTGAACTAAAGCCAATGTAGAAGGAGAACTTGCAAAACTGCTCCATTAGAATGTTAAATATCTTATAGGAACATCACTCACGTAATTAAAGATTTTGGATAACCAAATTCAAGAATCGGCATTGAAAAATGCTGCCCTGAATACTTTACCTGAATTTGAGGAACAACAAATAAAGTCACAGGAATACATTGAGAAATATAATAGGAAGATTGTTTTATGTAAAAATAGAAAAATTGCAAGGGAACTATTGTCCTATAGTACGGGACAAGTATATAAACGGCGAAATACCCAAAGGTCAAAGACTTGTTCTGAATCTAATCTAACGCAGAAATGTATACTGGGCAAGGATACAGACTCTGATAATGATGTTTCCTCTCGTTCCTTCTTTTATTCACAGCAAACCATGGTTATGGAATCCAAGGCTACAGAACATATGGTTTGAGGCAAATATAAAGGTGATGGGTATAGAGCACATAATACACACACACTAAAAGATCTCATTTACAGAAAGATTTACCAAAATTGTATTTTCTCAACTTTTTTAACATCGAGGAACCATTGAAATAGCTTTCCACTCTATGGGAACCCCTCCTAATCATTGCTATATCCACAATTCACAGCACACAGCCTGATGGTCAGTGGGAAGAATGCTCCTTACATTGGTGGCCAGTGGGAAGTATGCCCCTTACATTGGTGGATAGTGTGAAGAATGCTCCTTACATTGGTGGTCAGTGGGAGGTATGCCCCTTACATTGGTGGATAGTGTAAAGAATGCTCCTTACATTGGTGATCAGTGAATGAATGAATGAATGAATAACTTGTATAGCGCTACAATGCGAACTGAATCGCCTCAAGGCGCTGTATTGGCATTTGGTTGTCGAGCTTCTAGAAGAGGTGGGTCTTGAGTTTCTTCCTGAAGGCCTGATGGTTTTCTTCCATGCGAATGTCGGTTGGTAGAGCGTTCCATAGCCGTGGACCTTGGACAGCGAATCTCCGTTCCCCCTTTGATTTGTAGCGGGATTTGGGAATGAGGAGAAGATTTTGATTAGCCGATCGAAGACTGCGATTCGGTGTGTAGTGTTTTATTTTCTCGCGAAGGTATTGCGGGGCGTTTCCATGTGCGCATTTGTGGGTGAGGCAGAGGGTCTTGAATACGACCCGACTCCTTACATTTAGCCAATGTAGGTTCCTCAGGGAAGGGGAGATGGATTCCCAGGGTTTTTTTCCTGTTATCAGCCTTGCCGCCGTGTTTTGGATAAGTTGTAAGCGCGCAAGTTGATATTGGGGTAATCCTATGTAAAGGGAGTTAGCATAGTCGAGTCGAGAATTGATGATCGTTCCAACTACCACTGCTTTGTCCTCTTTTGGAATGAAGGGGAGGAGTCTGCGTAGCAGGCGGAGCAGATGGTGAGAACCACTGACCACTGCTCCTATTTGGGCATCCATTGACATTTCTGAGTCAAAAATGACTCCGAGACTCTTAGCCTTGGTCCTTGGGGCGATGGTCTGTCCAAAGATGGTAGGAGGTGTCCAAGGGATCTTGGTTCGGGGGTTATGATTTGCATGTAGAATAAGAAGTTCTGTTTTTGATTCATTAAGTTTGAGGGAGCTAGTAGTCATCCAGTCGTCTATCATAGTGAGGCATTTTCCTAATTGCTGATGATGGTCTTTTTGTCCGGTGATACGAAAATATAATTGAGTGTCGTCGGCGTATGAGTGGAAGCAGAGGTCTGAACTTCTGATGATTTTGAGGAGTGGGCGAATGTAGATGTTGAAGAGCACTGGCGACAAGGGTGATCCTTGAGGGACTCCACAGGAGATTGCCCGGGTTTCAGAGGTGAAACCTCCTAGTTTCACTGTCTGAGAGCGATTTCCTAGGAGAACTTGCAAAACTGCTCCATTAGAATGTTAAATATCTTATAGGAACATCACTCACGTAATTAAAGATTTTGGATAACCAAATTCAAGAATCGGCATTGAAAAATGCTGCCCTGAATACTTTACCTGAATTTGAGGAACAACAAATAAAGTCACAGGAATACATTGAGAAATATAATAGGAAGATTGTTTTATGTAAAAATAGAAAAATTGCAAGGGAACTATTGTCCTATAGTACGGGACAAGTATATAAACGGCGAAATACCCAAAGGTCAAAGACTTGTTCTGAATCTAATCTAACGCAGAAATGTATACTGGGCAAGGATACAGACTCTGATAATGATGTTTCCTCTCGTTCCTTCTTTTATTCACAGCAAACCATGGTTATGGAATCCAAGGCTACAGAACATATGGTTTGAGGCAAATATAAAGGTGATGGGTATAGAGCACATAATACACACACACTAAAAGATCTCATTTACAGAAAGATTTACCAAAATTGTATTTTCTCAACTTTTTTAACATCGAGGAACCATTGAAATAGCTTTCCACTCCGTTCCCCCTTTGATTTGTAGCGGGATTTGGGAATGAGGAGAAGATTTTGATTAGCCGATCGAAGACTGCGATTCGGTGTGTAGTGTTTTATTTTCTCGCGAAGGTATTGCGGGGCGTTTCCATGTGCGCATTTGTGGGTGAGGCAGAGGGTCTTGAATACGACCCGACTCCTTACATTTAGCCAATGTAGGTTCCTCAGGGAAGGGGAGATGGATTCCCAGGGTTTTTTTCCTGTTATCAGCCTTGCCGCCGTGTTTTGGATAAGTTGTAAGCGCGCAAGTTGATATTGGGGTAATCCTATGTAAAGGGAGTTAGCATAGTCGAGTCGAGAATTGATGATCGTTCCAACAACCACTGCTTTGTCCTCTTTTGGAATGAAGGGGAGGAGTCTGCGTAGCAGGCGGAGCAGATGGTGAGAACCACTGACCACTGCTCCTATTTGGGCATCCATTGACATTTCTGAGTCAAAAATGACTCCGAGACTCTTAGCCTTGGTCCTTGGGGCGATGGTCTGTCCAAAGATGGTAGGAGGTGTCCAAGGGATCTTGGTTCGGGGGTTATGATTTGCATGTAGAATAAGAAGTTCTGGTTTTGATTCATTAAGTTTGAGGGAGCTAGTAGTCATCCAGTCGTCTATCATAGTGAGGCATTTTCCTAATTGCTGATGATGGTCTTTTTGTCCGGTGATACGAAAATATAATTGAGTGTCGTCGGCGTATGAGTGGAAGCAGAGGTCTGAACGTCTGATGATTTTGAGGAGTGGGCGAATGTAGATGTTGAAGAGCACTGGCGACAAGGGTGATCCTTGAGGGACTCCACAGGAGATTGCCCGGGTTTCAGAGGTGAAACCTCCTAGTTTCACTGTCTGAGAGCGATTTCCTAGGAAGGATGCGAACCATTGCAGATCTGAGCCAGTGACTCCTGCTACTTCTGTGAGGCGGATGAGTAGAGTATTGTGGTCCACAGTATCAAACGCTGCACTGAGGTCCAATAGTACCAGGAGACATGAATCTCCGTCATCCGCTGCTTCGAGGGCATCGTCCCATATCTTCAGGAGTGCGGTTTCTGTCCCATGGCCTGGGCGGAATCCTGATTGTAACGGGTCCAGGAGTGTGTGTGTGTCCAGGTGGCGTTGTATCTGTTGTACTACCGCTTTCTCCATAATCTTGGAGATGTTGTTCAAGCTTGTAATTGGTCTGCGATGGTTGGGGTCCCGTGGGTCAAGGTTGGGTTTCTTTAGCAGGGGTTTGATGATGCCTTGTTTGAGGGCGCCTGGAACAATCCCTTCTTTGAACGATTGATTTATGAGGTGCGTTATGGTGGGAGCCAGGATGTCGGAGCATTCTTTCAGGAGTTTTGTGGGGATGATGTCAATGGAGGATGTGCTGTCTCTGAGATTTTTGATGATGTTTTTAGTAGTATCCGTGGTAATTGGGATCAGAGAAAACTTTGGTGGTTGTGGGATGATTGTGTCAATATCGACTTTTTGCTCTGGTTGACTGCCGTCGGATGTCTTTTTCTGACCAATTGTTTTCCTGATGTTGTCGATTTTATTGATGAAAAAATCTGATAATTCATTGCAGAAATCTTGGGTTTCATTAGCGGGGGGCTCTAAGCATGCCAGGTTCATCGACTGAGCGACTATTTTAAAAAGTTCCCGGGGGCGGTTTAAGGCCGCTGAGATGGTATTTTAGAAATGGTCTTTTTTTGCTTTGAAGATTGCCTTCTGATAATCCTGTGTGAGTCCTTTGTATTTTGTGTGATTTCCATTGGTGGGATTTATTCTCCATGCTCTTTCGGCTCTTCTGCGTTCTTGCTTGAGTAGCGTGAGCGAGCTATTGAACCATCCTGCGTCTTTCCTCTTGATGAGAGTTCTGCGTTTTGGAGCCACTGAGTCTGCTGATTGTAGTAATGCATTGTTTAGGGAGCTGAGAGTTTGCTCCGATGAGTGGGTTAAATTCAGAGTTACTATTTTGTTTAATAAGATGGTTTTGAAGGAGTCGGAGTGCAGTTTTTTCTGCGATCTGGTCCAATGAGTTGTTGTTGCAGGTTTCTGTTTTTGGTGGGTGGTGTTGGTGGAGATTTTGAATTTGATGGCGTGGTGGTCCGTCCATGGTAGTGGTATGTTGTCTACTGTGTTGATGTCCAGATTTTGGTTGAAGATGAGGTCCAGAGTATGTCCTGACCCGTGTGTGGGGGTCTTTATCAGTTGCTGGAGGCCCAGTTCTTCCAGTTGGCTGATGCAGGCGGTCGCGATCGGGTCTTGGGTAGAGTTTGCCCAGAGGTTGAAGTCTCCAAGTACCAGCAGGTTTTTGGATTTCAGTGTGTGTATTGAGATAAACTCTGTGAGGGGTGTAAGCAGATTGGTCTTAGGTCCTGGTGGTCTGTAGCAAAGTAGAATGTGGGTGGTGTCATGGGGTGTTGATTGAAGATGTAGCGTCAGTGTCTCCATAAAAGGCATCAGTGGGAGGTATGCCCCTTACGTTGGTGGATAGTGGATAGTATGCTCCTTACATTGGTGGTCAGTGGGAAGTATGCCCCTTACATTGGTGGATAGTGTGAAGAATGCTCCTTACATTGGTGGTCAGTGGGAAGTATGCCCCTTACATTGGTGGATAGTGTGAAGAATGCTCCTTACATTGGTGGTCAGTGGGAGGTATGCCCCTTACATTGGTGGATAGTGAAAAGAATGCTCCTTACATTGGTGGTCAGTGGAAAGTATGCCCCTTACATTGGAGGTTAGTGGGAAGAATGCTTCTTACATTGGTGGTCAGTGGGAAGTATGCCCCTTACATATGCCCCTTACATTGGAGGTTAGTGGGAAGAATGCTCCTTACATTGCTGGCCAGTAAGAAGAATGCTGATTATATTGGTGGTCAGTGGGAAGACTGCTCCTTACATTGGTGACCAGTGGGAAGAATGATGCCTTCATTCATGGTCAAAAGAAATTTAACAGTTTCCTCCACTCACACAAATAGTGGGAATGGACACATCCCCTACTGTGCTATTTGATTCTGGCAGCCAATAACGCCGGCTGTCAGAACACCTGAATTGTGCCTGCAGCTGATTTTCTGCAGGTTGCTGTTTGGATGAAATTTTCATCCCAGCTTTTTGGACAAAAGTCAATCCAACAATTGACTTTTGACCAGCCAGCAGGGCTTGTTTTTGGCTGATTACCTGACTTTCTAGCTGTGTATGGCCAGCTTTATTCCTGCTTCTAATTGTGACAAGGATGTCCCATTAAAGCAGATCTTCACCCATTTGTGTGACTTGGCTCCTCTGTAAGTCATCCACCCTCCGCTGCACATATAGGGTTTTTTTCTTTTCGTTTCTGCCCACCTAGGCAAATGAAGTTTGTGCCCCCAGCGCCTCCTGGGATATGTGATGTTCATATCCCAGGAGAACATCACTAAATTCACGAATAGAGGAGGGGGCGGACCTAACGGCACGACAACTCGAAAGGAGCCGGAGTAGCCTTCTGATAACGTCGCAAAGGAACATGAATGGCCCACGAATTGGCGACACCTGCAGAGAAGAGGATCCCAGCAGGACAACACTGGATCCTGTGTGGGCGAGTATCACAACTGCGCCCATATCAGCATCAGGTAAGCGGTGGAGAAGAAAAAAAAATGGGGGAAGGATGAAACACCTCTTTAACAACATAAAGTACTTAAAGTGGTGTTTCCACCAAAATGACAACAGTATGTGAATTGACATTAACCACTTCAGCCCCGGACCAATTGGCAGCCAAAGGACCAGGCCCCTTTTTGCGATTCGGCACTGCGTCGCTTTTAACTGACAATTGCGCGGTCGTGCGACCTGGCTCCAAAACAAAATTGGCGTCCTTTTTTCCCACAAATAGAGCTTTCTTTTGGTGGTATTTGATTGCCCCTGCGGTTTTTATTTTTTGCGCTATAAACAAAAAAAGAGCGACAATTTTGAAAAAAATGCAATATTTTTTGCTTTTTGCTATAATAAATATCCCCAAAAAATATATAAAAAAACATTTTTTTTCCTCAGTTTAGGCCGATACGTATTCTTCTACATATTTTTGGTAAAAAAAAATCGCAATTAGCGATTATTGATTGGTTTGCGCAAAAGTTATAGCGTTTTTTACACATTTTTTTTTTACTAGTTTTTGGGACCATTGTCATTATATACAGCAATCAATGCTATTTAAATGCAATGATTCCTGTATAAATGACAGTTGTAGTGAAAGAGTTAACCACTAGGGGGAGGGGAGGGGTTATGGGCTCTGACGTGTGTGTGTTTTTTTACATTAGGGGGCGGGGCTGACGTCTGACGTCATTGATCGGCTTTCCCGATGACCGGGAACAGCCAATCAATGACAGACAGAGTAGGAAGCGCGGGGAGAGGTTTGTTTACACAGACCTCTCCCCGTTCTTCAGCTCCGTAACCCGATCGCGGGACACCAGCGGCGATCGGGTCCGCTGGTCCCGCGGCCGTGGTCACGGAGCTCCCGACGGGGTCGCGAGCGCGCTGCCCACGGGCAGGCATTTAAAGGGCCATGTACAGGTACGTGGTTTTGCCTGCCCGTGCCATTCTGCTGACGTATATATGCAGTGGGAGGTCGGGAAGCGGTTAACTGTGACAAAAAAAATAAAATTGGATAAAAAAAAAAAATTCACTTACCTATTTCTCCCTGTTGCTAGGTGGTCCCATGAAATCTGCCTCTTCCTCAGCCCGGGCTAGAATCGTCACTTCCCCTTGGCAGTCAGTCATCTGGGACACGTGACAGGTCCTAGATGACTGTGCGGCGTATCACGATCTGCAGCGCCGCTCGCGCATGCGCAGTGGGTGCCCGGCTGTGAAGCCACAGCCGGGTGCCCACAGTAAGGATGCCGGCGCCACGAGCGGAGCGGGGAACGAGGGGGGGGCATCGTTCCCCCGCATCGCTGGACCCTGGGACAGGTAAGTGTCTGATTCTTAAAAGTCAGCAGCTGCAATATTTGTAGCTGCTGACTTTTAAAAAAAAATTTTTTTGATGGGCCCTCCTCTTTAAATTGTGTGGATTTGAATGCATTAGCAATGTATTAAACTAACAGTGAATGCTTAAGAGCAAGTGCATAACTACAGTACATTTAAACTTATTGCCAAACATTGTTATATAATATCTCTTCCTGACTTTCAACTTTGTCCCTTTTTAGCTCAGTTTCCTGACTGCTGATTTCTGCAAAACTGTGCATGCCAAGCTGTTGTTCTCAGTGCCTTCTTAAAGGGCCCGTCGTATTATTTTTTTTCATTTTGCTACTGTGATTCCCTGATAAAAATATTTTTCAAATTCATAAACAGTTGTTACTTTATCCCCATTTCAATACCAATAAAAACTGTTCTGGATTAAAAAAATGTATACACATTTTATTGTGGATTATTTCTCATAGTTTATAAAGCTGGTTACAGACATTAGGTCTAAGCACATTCTGACTGATAACATTTCTTCCCAAAGTTATGTGTACATAAACATGTAAGCTCCCATCACTTAAATGTGCATATAGCTAAGCCAGCCATGGACGGTTCCTGCTGAACGGTCAGGATTCTAACCATGTATAGGCAGGCTGAATGTACAACAAGTGATTATCGATAGCGGCGGAGATTCCCGCTAGCGCCCGCCGGGAGAAAACAATGCCTTCGCAGGAGGGATTACCCTGTCACCATGGTTGCAGGAAAGAAATTCACTCCATCTATTACTGGGCCTTATAAATAACTGTAATCGTTGCCTGATTACTATATAGCCAATGGTTAGGAAAATGCAAACTGGCTAATTGACTTTTCTCACAATTAACTGGTTGCTATTCTGACTTTATTTAGGCGAACTGGGGAATGACCTTCTGTATCTTTAAGCGCCTACAGTAAAGAGATTATTTAGAAAAGCAATGAAACAACTCAGAGATTCAACATCCAAACCGAAGTAAGCCTTTCTGTATGGAGGTTCTGTTTATACCTATGGACAGTGTTGGTCATCTTACTTTAAAAAAGTAATTAGTTAAGTTACAAATTACTTCTCCCAAAAAGTAATTGCGTTAGTAACTCAGTTACTACATTGGAAAAGTAATTAGTTACACAGTAAAGTAACTGACTTTTTTTTTAAATATTCTATACGTGTAACTAAGGGGCGGGTCTAGTATTACTGTAAGTAAGGGGCGCATTTATTATTATTGTTATATATCCTGTAACCAAGGGGCTGCTCTATTATTGCTCTAACCAAGGGGCAGATCTGTTATAGCGTGTAAGCAAGGGGCGGGTCTATTATTATATCGTGTAAGGGGCGGATGGCTACAGAAGTGGGCGAATGTTAAATTAATGGGCAGAGCTCGATATATAACAATAATAATAAATGCGCCCCTTGGTTACAGTAATACTAGACCCACCCCTTAGTTACACGATAGACGCCCCTTGCAGAGTAGCACGAGCATCGGGAGCGTGCGGCATTGCCACGTACAATTACATGTTAACTGCACCTGCGCGGTGTAGAGTTCCCTCAGAGCTGTTTAGGTTTGGCAATTTTCGGAAGCTCCGTAGTCCTTCGTACTGCGCAAGCCCTGCGCCTGCACAGTACAGGGGGTCCTTATCCGACGGGGGAACTTTTTCGGCAGGACACCGGAATTACACTACTGCCATCTAGTGGCGGTAGAAGTAATTGGGGTAACTAAGCCAAAGTAATGGGAACTGAGTTACCATGAGGGGAAAAGTAATCAGTTAGATTACTCGTTACCCTCTAAAGTAACTGCGTTAGGTAACTCAGTTTATTTTAACTCAGTTACTTACATCACTGCCTATGGATGAACAGATCTGACATTTTGACACAGTTAAATCCTATGTAACAATAAACTTCTCTTTTTGCTACCTTTTGGTCTGTTAAGCATACCATTGAAAGTATTTTATTACATTTGTTCAATAAGTGCAAAAAACTTCCCTGCTGAATTGGTCGAATTTCGATATATGTTTGGCTGTCTTTAGGAGTAGAGTGCATTTCTGGCAGATCAACAGATATTTTTTTGTACTTGCCGGAATTTCATAAGGATACAACATTAGGATATGTACTTGTATTGCACTGATGTACTGTGGTTTTCCCTGACATACACTTCAGAGCCTCATTCCAGGCATGAAGAAAAAAAATACACATGCAGTGAACATTGACGGAAAGGGTAAATGATGATGTGTGAATGGACACAGATGCCGCATTTGGGTGTCCACCAAGGAGAGTGCTTCTCCAACATGGACACTTGATGCAGGGAGGAGCCACCAGCGCCGCTGAGGGACCCCGGAAGAGGGTGATCCGGGGACACAATGTGCAAAATTAACTGCACAGTAGAGGTAAGTATGACATATTTGTTTTTTTGTTTTTAAAACAAGGGTTTATAACCCCTTTAAGTCTATGTGTAAAACTTTCTTATTCCTCACTCTGGAAGGCTTGTTCTGCGACCAGTCCCCTGAAGCCTCTTCTGTAAGGTGTTCCAGCTAGCGGTCACATCAATACAATGCAGAACCAATAGTTCTGCACTGTACGTGAACATGCTGAGGACCCACCTACAAACAGGAGCGGCAAGGAGAAGAGCTCCAGCAGTCAGCTGTAAGCTAATGCAAAGACATTAACCGTATAAAACTGCATTGTTCAAACTAATTTACTATGCCAGCAAACCCTGACATCAGCAGCATTCTTTATATATTTCAATTCTGGCTAGAGCTGCACAATTAATCGTCAAGAATCGTCAAGAATCGTTATCGTGATCTTGACTAAAGTGTTTCACAATTCTTTCTACTCAAAGAATTCTCTCTGCTCTTCTGAAGCCACAGCCCTCAAAAGAAAGGAAGAGAAAAGCTGGGCAGTCTGCCAAAAATCAAAACATTCTTTATCAGTTGAACTTAAGTATAAACATTGTAACAATTTGTCAATGGAATAGACTTTGTGTGTAATGCCGCGTACACACGGTCGGAATTCTCGTCGGAAAAAGCTCTGATGGTTTTCCCGTAGGAATTCCGACGGAATTTCACTCAAACTATCTTGCCTACACACGGTCACACCAAATTCCAACGGTCAACAACACCACAGCATACAACACGTTCGACTGCACTATAAAAAGGGAAGTTTAATGCTCTGAGCATGCGTCAAATTGTTTCCGAGTATGCGTCGAAATTTTGCGTGTCAGAATTGCATACACACGATCGGAAAATCCGATAGAAAGGTTTTCCGTCAGAAAAATTAAGAACAGGTTCTCAATCCAAAGTCCATCGGAAATTCGGACTGTTTCCATCGGAAATTCCACCCGTGCGTACGCGGCATTAGTGAAAAAAGTTTACCACTTAAACACTAAACCTTTTTCTGACATATGTTGGTTTCAAGTTAAAATAATATATTTTTTTGCTAGAAAATTACTTAGAACCCCCAAACATTATATATATATTTTTAGTAAACACCCTAGAGAATAAAATGGTGGTTGTTGCAATATTTCATGTCACACTGTATTTGCGCAGCGGTCTTTCAAATGCAATTTTTTTTGAAAAAATTACTTTAATGAATTAAAAAAAAAAAAAAAAAACTAACCAGTAAAGTTAGCCCATTTTTTTTTTTTTTGTATAATGTGAAAGATTTTACGTCGTGAGAATTGTGATCTTTTAATTCTAAGCAAAGAAATTGTGATTCTCATTTTGGCCAGAATCGTGCAGCTCTAATTCTGGCGCACATTGGTAACTAGAAACAAAGCAAAACTGTTCCTAGATTCTGAAATTCTGAATGAGGAAGCAAAATAGCAAATAATGTCCTTACTCTGCAGACAGAACTAGGGTAGAGGTAAGAATCCTTAAAATGTATAACTGTTGGTCCTTATTCAGCAAAGTTGCAAACAAAGGTTTACAGCTATCTTATTAGAAAGAAATGTGTGACATGTTTTTGTCTTGACATCCAGCATATGTAAATGTAAGCCCTGGACAGCAAGTGGTTATACCAGGATCATGCCTGCAGCTGCTCAAAGCTGTCACAAGCAGTCTTGTTCACCCCTTGTAATAGCAAAAGGGTAAATGAAAAAAAGAGAGCACAATTTTAAATCATTACATGTTTGGTATCTATTTACTTGATGCAACATCATCTTTCATATTTTACCAAAAATGGGTATTATATTATGTTTGTGTACACTAATATAGATTTAGGTGTATTTCTCCATAAAATTTGCTATTGATAAATGTCTGAAGGTTCTAAGTAATTTTCTAGCAAACATACAGTGCCTTGAAAAAGTATTCATACCCCTTGACATTTTCCACATTTTTTAATTTTACAACCAAAAACGTAAATTTTATTGGGATTTTATGTGATAGACCAACACAAAGGTGAGCATTATCTTGCAGATCACTTTCCAAGTCTCTTCCCAGAGTTCCAATCCACTTATGGCAAATGGGTTTAATAAACTGTCAAAATCACCAACTATGTGTGTTCTCCTTTATTCCCCAGCTCATCACATGTGAAACCCAAAAAACTGATACAGTGCCTTGAAAAAGTATTCATACATGTTACAACCAAAAACATAAATGTATTAAATTGGAATTTTATGTGATAGACCAACACAAAGTGGCACATAATTGTAAAGTGGAAGGAAAACAAATAAATAAATGAAAATATTTGAAAAGTTTGGTGTGCATTGGTATTCAGCCCCCTTTACTCTGATACCCCTAACTAAAATCTAGTGGAACCAATTGCATTCAGAAGTCATCTAATTAGTAAATAGAGTGTGTAATTTCATCTCAGTATAAAGGCAGCTGTTCTGTGAAGCCCTCAGAGGTTTGTTAGAGAACCTTAGTGAACAAACAGCTTCATGAAGGCCAAGGTACACACCAGACAGGTCAGGGATAAAGTTGTGGAGAAGTTTCAAGCAGGGATAGGTTATAAAAAAATATCCCAAGCTTTGCACATCTCACGGAGCACTGTTCAATCCATTATCTGAAAAAGGAAAGAGTATGGCACAACTGCAAACCTACCAAGACATGGCTGTCCACCTAAACTGACATGCTGGGCAAGGAGAGCATTAGTCAGAAAAGCAGCCAAGAGGCCCATGGTAACTCTGGAGGAGCTGCAGAGATCCACAGCTCAGGTAGGAGAAGGTCCTATGGTCAGATGAGATCAAAATTGAACTTTTTGTCCTAAAAGCAAAACGCTATGTGTGGCAGAAAGCTAACACTGCACATCACCCTTAACACACCATCGCCACTGTGAAACATGGTGGTGGCAGCATCATGTTGTGGGAATGCTTTTCTTTAGCAGGGACAGGGAAGTTGTTCAGAGTTGATGGGAAACTGGATGGAGCCAAATACGGGGCAATCTTAGAAGAAAACCTGTTAGAGCCTGCAAAAGACTTGAGACAGACGTTCACCTTCCAGCAGGACAACAACCCTAAACATACAACCAGAGCTATAATAGAATGGTTTAGATCAAAGCGTATTCATGTGTTAGAATGGCCCAGACAAAGTCCAGACCTAAATCCAATTGAAAATCTGTAGCAAGACTTGAAAATTTCTGTTCACAGACGCTCTCCATCCAATCCGATAGAGTGTGAGCTATTTTGCAAAGAAGAATGGGCAAATATTTCATTTTCTAGATGTGCAAAGCTGGTAGAGACATACGTAAAAAGACTTGCAGCTGTAATTGCAGCAAAAGGTGGTTCTACAAAGTATTGACTCAGGGGGACTGAATACAAATGCACAACACACTTCAGAATTATGTGCCACTTTGTCGGTCTATCACATAAAATCCCAATAAAATACATGAATATGAATACTTTTTAAGGCACCGTACATGTATATGAAAAATTTCCAAATTGCCCGCAATGGCAAGAGATTATTTACAAAGGTAATTAATTGTATACAAGGCTTTTTTGGAAAAGAAAGGAATGTACTGTACTTTATATTTGGTTTCAATGGGGTTGGGAAAGACACCTCTTATATATATATATATATATATATATATATATATATATATATATATATATATATATATATATATATATATATATATATATATATATTTATACCCCTCAACATTTCAGGAATAGCAAAAGATTTGTTACATGCTCTTTTTCAAAACAGTATACTTTGTTACAAACTGTATTTTATCTGCAATTTTATTCCGTGTGAAATTTGCTGGCATGCTGTATAGCATATTGGCCTTGGCAAATTAAATAAGAGGAAATAAAATGACTGGCCACTTGATTAAAGTGCAAAATGAAAAAAAAAAAAAAAAACCTTTGCCATACATACACATTTCCTCCTGTTTTATTCCTTTAATGACCTGCAAGTACAGAAGTCCATTTGAGGGCTCACAGTATTTTTAGTGGGCTAAGTGGTGTCAGTCCTGTCCAGTTGCCTTTTGCTGATTTACTTAAAGCAGAGCTCCAGTATTTTTTGTGTTTATTAACCACTTCAGCCCCGGAAGAATTTACCCCCTTCCTGACCAGAGCACTTTTTGTGATTCGGCACTGCGTCGCTTTAACTGACAATTGCGCGGTCGTGCTTCGTGGCTCCCAAATAAAATTGACGTCCTTTTTTCCACACAAATAGAGCTTTCTTTTGGTGGTATTTGATCACCCCTGCGGTTTTTATTTTTTGAGAAAAAAGAGCGACAATTTTGAAAAAACACATTCTTTTTTACATTTTGCTATAATAAATATCCCCCAAAAATATATAAAAAAAATATTTTTTTTCCTCAGTTTAGGCCGATACATTTTCTTCTACATATTTTTGGTAAAAAAAATCGAAATAAGCAATTATTGGTTTGCGCAAAAGTTATAGCGTTTACAAAATAGGGGATAGTTTTATGGCATTTTTATTAATATTTGTATAAAGGATGTTTAATAAGTGCCGCCCTCCTACAATAAACACCGCTCTGCGCCAATGGAGTTTAAACCGTGCGTTTTTTTAAAAATGGTAGTAAATGTCAATGTGATAGGTGAATATATAAATATACTAATAAAAGAATATAAATCTGTGAATGTGGATTTTATCAGGTGGATAAAATCTCAACAAATATAAAAATATACTAATAAAAGAATATAAATGTGTGAATGTGGATTTTATCAGGTGGATAAAATCTCAACAATTGTGAATATAGTATTGGTGATTATATGCACATTAGAGCAGCTGCTTAGATTGAAAAAGACTGTTTGTGAATACAACCAAGAAGAAACGCCTCAAAGAAGCGTCTATTTTCTTAATTGTAGCTGCGCTCCTAATTGGGCTTATAGTCCCGTGTGAATTAAATAAATAAATATATAATCCCTTCGTGAATCATATGTGTTATAAACACGTGAGTAAATAAATAACATGCGTGAATAAATAAATTAAATTAAATGGATATACATACATAAATAAATAAATAATATATATAAAATTCTATTATAGACATGAATAAATAGATGAATGAAAGTCCACATTCGTAATCATGTGAATAAAACAATCAAAATTCCGTGTCCATAAATTGTGACTGAGTAAACAAATAATATTGAAGGATGAGGTGAGTGATTTTTCCAGCAGTGAGAAGACAATGAAGCAATATAATTCTGTATGGTAGTAGTGTTGTTAATATTTGGACCATCCACCAGAGATTTCACCAAAAGTGGTATTCGGCCCCCTTTGGGGGTGCACTCACCAGAAATACCAGATAAATGAGCCTGTAAATATCCACAATCGCGGTCACTCCAGGTACCAAGAATATACGCCTGCTGTCATCCTCCTCAAAAACGCCACCTTCTCCAATATCATATACCAATTCTCCTTACTCCTCCATTCAGTGTGGGCATATATCATAAGAAAGAATTTGGCCACATAGCGTGATACTGCATAAAATTGTCTATTTATTCAAAAACTTTTCACCATACAAAAACCCCTTGTTAATTAAGCGTACCATCAACTAAATGTTTAAGGCAAATGTAAAACCTGTGTGCTGGGTATGGTGCCTCTCTCCCCTCCGGATTTCCGATGGAGCAGGTTCCGCTGCGAGATGCATCGGTGTACTTCCTGGTTTTCCGCTGGTGGAACGCACCGTGAACCGCACACGTTCTGACGTCACTTCCGTGTTGACCTACTCACTGACGCGTTTCGTCATATCCGACTTCGTCTCAAGGCCCTCGAGATGAAGTCGGATATGACGAAACTCGTCAGGGAGTAGGTCAACACGGAAGTGACGTCAGAACGTGTGCGGTTCACGGTGCGTTCCACCAATGGAAAACCAGGAAGTACACCGCTGCATCTCGCAGCGGAACCTGCTCCATCGGAAATCCGGAGGGGAGAGAGGCACCATACCCAGCACACAGGTTTTACATTTGCCTTAAACATTTAGTTGATGGTACGCTTAATTAACAAGGGGTTTTTGTATGGGGAAAAGTTTTTGAATAAATAGACAATTTTATGCAGTATCACGCTATGTGGCCAATTTCTTTCTTATGATATATGCCCACACTGAATGGAGGAGTAAGGAGAATTGGTATATGATATTGGAGAAGGTGGCGTTATTGAGGAGGATGACAGCAGGCGTATATTCTTGGTACCTGGAGTGACCGCGATTGTGGATATTTACAGGCTCATTTATCTGGTATTTCTGGTGAGTGCACCCCCAAAGGGGGCCGAATACCACTTTTGGTGAAATCTCTGGTGGATGGTCCAAATATTAACAACACTACTACCATACAGAATTATATTGCTTCATTGTCTTCTCGCTGCTGGAAAAATCACTCACCTCATCCTTCAATATTATTTGTTTACTCAGTCACAATTTATGGACACGGAATTTTGATTGTTTTATTCACATGATTACGAATGTGGACTTTCATTCATCTATTTATTCATGTCTATAATAGAATTTTATATATATTTATAGATATTTATTTATTTATGTATGTATATCCAATTAATTTAATTTATTTATTCACGCATGCTATTTATTTACTCACGTGTTTATAACACATATGATTCATGAAGGGATTATATATTTATTTATTTAATTCACACGGGACTATAAGCCCAATTAGGAGCGCAGCTACAATTAAGAAAATAGACGCTTCTTTGAGGCGTTTCTTCTTGATTGTATTCACAAACAATTTTTTTTTAACTATTAATGGCAGCGATTTTTATTGTGACTGCGACATTATGGCGGATACATCGGACATTTTTTACACATTTTTGGACCATTGTCATTTCTACAGCAATCAGTGCTATACAAATGCACTGATTCCTATGTAAATGACACTGGCAGTGAAGGGGTTAACCACTAGGGGGCAGTTAAGAGGTTACGTGTGTCCTGGGAAGTGTTTCTAACGTGGGCGTGGCTACGTGTGGCACATCACTGATCTCTGCTCCCGATCACAGGGAGCAGAGATCAGTGACACTGTCACTAGGCAGAATGGGGAGATACTTGTTTACATTAGCATCTCGCCGTTCTCCATGAGACGATCACAGGCCGCCTCTTAAAGGGCCATGTACAGGTACGTTAGTTTGCCTATACGTGCCCTTCTGCGTGAGTCGGTCAGCAAGAAAAGTGTAGCTGCTGACTTTTAATAAACACACACTCACCTATCCCAGGATCCAGCGATGTGGCTGCCCCGAAGCCTTAATTCTCTCCGCTCGCTAGCGTCGGCTTTACAACTGCTTGCGTTGCGGCGTGCCACCTGAATGGACGGGCAATCTTCTGGGACCTGTGTAGTGTCCCAGAAGATTGCAGGGAGGGAGGGGAGATGAGAACTTCCGCTCAGATCACCGCTCCTTCTCCCAAAAAAATGACATGCCAAATGTGGCATAGGTGGGGGAGGAGTGCTTAAAGTGGAACTTCCCCTTTTGGGTGGAGCTCCACATTAAATCCTTGCACTCTCCTATTCTCTACAACAGTAGTTCCCAAGCTCAATCATCAAGAACCCCTAACAGGCCAGGTTTTCGAAGTTTCCCTGAAAGATAGCTGTCATAAACACCAAGTTATTGACATTGATTTAAGATACTTGTGCAAAGTGAAGGAAATCCTGAAAATATGATCGTTAGGGGGTACATGAGGACTGAGATTTGGGACCACTGCTCTACAACATAGAGGCTAATTGTTCTGTGGTTCACAATAAGAATTGGGAGGGCTAATTACATTCCTTGAGAAAACACATGAAGTGTGCACAGGACCGCTCTGAATTTCTGACAAGATCAACAGGTATTTGTTTACACTTATCAAACAGATATAACAAAATGCTTTAATGGTATATTTAATGGACTAAACAGTAGCAATTTGGAGAAGTTCATTGTTAAAGTGGATGTAAATTTGATTCATTCAATTTGAGCTGGGCACATATATCTGCAGTGTTTTCTTATCTCTCTTCAAAGCACTATGTCCCGTAGCTGTCCCCTGCCCCGTTCTTCTGTTATCAGAATGAGTACTTCTGACAAGCTCTCTGACATAGGAGATAAAAGCAGCCAGAGTTTTGTGTTAGGAAAGATGCTATACATAGATTAGCAGAGTGCTGAACGATTCAACGAACAGTGCTGAAAGTCTCTACCTATGAGGAGAGGGGGTGTGTACCTTTCCTCCAATCAGCGGTCTTGGCTGTATGCCCAGGCTTCACTGTAGTGCTAACCAGGAAGAGAAAATCTCCTAACACGATCTGAACTTTCTAAAGAATATATAAAGCTGAAGACAGCAGATATACATGTAAAACTTATGTAGGGGGATTTGTTTCATCCCTGTGTATCATCTGAGGCTGTTCACTTCACTGGGTATATGTGAGGGTTTACATCCACTTTAAGGTTTACATACAATTTAAAGCGCATATATAGCCAAAATGTCTTTCTTTAGTTTTGCATTGTATGGGGCAGAGTTAGAAACCCTGTAAAGTTTTATTGTTCTGACCATTTCTTGTATCATATCTGCAATCTCTGACCATCTCCTGTATAATGTCCACAGTCTCTGACAACTTCTTGTATCATGCCCTTAGTCTTTGACTATATCCTGTTGTCTATCTACTGTCTCTTATACTGAATATTAACTGAATTCTATGTGCACCCCTTTGATGCGATGGACCACCACTTGAGGCCCCCAATATTAGGAAAGTTGACCATCACTGCCTTAGAGGGACAAATGGCTGCTACTGAGCCACGGTATATTTATATCATTACCAAAAGTCCTAGAAAAGACTGAAAGCATAAGGTCTGATTGCCACACAAGTAGTCCCCACACAATCCTAGTCTTCTATATATTGTATAAATAGTAAATAAAAATATACTGTCTAGCTGTGAATTAGTTGTCTCCAGGTCAGATCTGAGTGCATCCAAATTGGTGTGATTATTTCTACTGCCAACCAACAAGAAACTAGGATATCTGAAGTTTTGCAATCTCGGTTGGCCACAGTTTTTTTTTTTTTTTCAGCAATGCTACCTCGTACAGTTATTCTATCCATTGGTTATTATTGACCACATGCTGAACCCGCAGACTGTATCACTATGCCAACATTGCTAAGTTTAGAACACAAAAAAAGGAAAAGGAAACAGTTTAACTATTAGTCAGATACTTGCCTTTGTATTCTATTGACCGCAGAAAAATATATAAAGAGGAAATCTGAGCACAAACATTTATGTATAAGGTTGCTTTGTCTTACTAGGTCAGTTTTAAACAGAATTAAATCTAAAACCAAACATATCATTTTCCAGCTTACCAACACCCAACACACGGTCGGATTTTCCGCCTGGAAATGTTGGATATGAGCTTGTTGTCGGAAAGTCCGACCGTGTGTATGCACCATCAAACATTTGCTGTCGAACTTTCCACCAACAAATGTTTCTTAGTGGGCCGTTCACCATTCCCGGAAGCACGACACAGCGGAGCATCACTGAGCATCCACCGTCTGCGTCCCAGCCACCCGGAAGCGCTGGGCACCCACAGCACCACCAGAGAGCTACTGGACTAAGGACACAGGATCCCCTCCACCAGCTCGTGAGACCCACATCACCCGGGAGAAAGTGGATGAAACAACTTATTGCTGAATATGCCTGAACTTAACAGCTCAAATGTGAGTGTTTTTAAACCATCTATTATAAATTTATTTTAAAGTGGAAGTAAACCCCCCTATTGTTTTCAGCCAAGGAAGCTGCCATCTTTGCCTCTGTTTAATCTTCAACTGCCACGGTGCTGCACATGTGATCCGTTATGACACCAGCCATTGGATGGTTTGACTGTTTGGTTGAGAGCACAGCCAATGTGCAGTTAGCATTCCCGGCATGCTTTTTTTTTTTTTAAACTGTTGAATCGATGGGTTTACTTCCGCTTTAATACATGCTGCACTTAGAGGGTGCCGTCTTTCTTCCTCTTATCTTGTTCCAGAGCCTCTTCTTGCTTTTATGGAAATATGTAAACCCGCACCCGTACATGAACTAATGTTTTTTTAACTTGTTTTGAAACACTAATAAATACCACCAAGTTCTGCTATTTTTTCACCCGAGCCTCATTCCCCCCCCCCCCCCATCTGCATCTCAAAGTTATACGTATACAGCTATCTCCAGAGCGTGTGGCAGTTAGAAGGTTGAGACAAACCATTTAACACTGATCGGGTATTTACAATGGTCAGCTTTTACTCATGTATGTAAAACGTTCGTCACATAAGGGAACTGCTTATAACTTGGAGTTTGGCTTTATTTGTTTGTCTTGTTCATCTAAACCTGTCATCTAACAATACCATCTCCCTAGACCAGTGATGGCGAAACTTGGCACCCCAGATGTTTTGGAACTACATTTCCCATGATGCTCATGTACTCTGCAGTGTAGTTGAGCATCATGGGAAATGTAGTTCCAAAACATCCGGGGTGCCAAGGTTCGCCATCACTGCCCTAGACTGACAATGTTGCTGTCCAAAGGTGTCTTTCTTGCTCCTCCATCCGTAGTGCAGCCACTGTACAGTCACCACATTTAAGAACTGGTAAATTACATTTTGGCTTTAATAGCATTTATAAGTAACACTAAACAATATCCTTACTCTCCAAAATAATCCACACACATGCACTGCTTAATGGGCCTGTAATCTATTTTTCACAAAATAGTTTCTTGCTGTTCTTCTCCCTCCTTGTAATGTCCTCCGTAACCTCCCAAGCCTCTATTTTTCCTCTTTATTCCTTTTGTTTGGAATGAGCAGTGCATGTTAGTTGCGGTCATGTGCTCTATGCACACTAAACACCTCATAAAACACAGTCCATAGCCTCTAATCTAGCTTGTAGTAAAGTAAAGGAAGAGAGAATAATTACATTCCTACATACAGTGGGACCATGGCGAACACAAATAGCCACACTTTTATAGGAAGTCAGATCATAGCAGCATAAAAATAAAATTTGGAGATTTGAAGGAAGCTGAGAGCATTAAAATATACTTTTTGATATAGGAATACATTTTTCTTTTAAACCAGAGTTTAGTGTCACTTTAAATTTAAGTGAATACCCCACTTGTATGTATCGTGTGTTAGAGCCTTGGGCCGTGAGAGAGAATGTAAGGAAGAAGTCCCAGGAAAAAAAAGAAACAATGGACTGGATGCAAATATTCAGCCAGTAGAAAAAGTTAACATTTGAGCCTGATAACTTGGTTTAGATGTTCACCACAAAACAGGGGGCTCCCAAAAAGTGGAGGTTACCCAAATTGAGAAATCCAGGTGTAGTTGAGCAAAAAATAAGTACCCAACAAATGTCTTAGGAGCCCATTATTTTTTTCTTGCTTCCACAGGTGGCAACAAGAAAACAAAAGGCAGCCAACAAGTTTCAGGAGTCACAAAACCTCTTCATCAAGGCTTAAGCCAATGTTTTAAAGTGTTTGGTGGACTCAAAATATAGAGCTCCTGGCAAACCAATCTGTGTCAGGAAATGTTTAGAACAGTCAATGAGTATTAATGCCAACATCAAATGTAGAATAATGAAGTAAAGAAGAAGGGTTATCTTAGTCATAAATACTTTATTTTAGAATCTCAAATACATATATTTTTTTATTTCCTACCTTTTTTAACTATACTCGTCTGTGCATTCAGTATGTGTTATTTCCCATATAAAAAGTGTGTCACAATATTTGGCTATGCTTTGATAAGTGTCTGAAATCATTCACATAATTCTTGTCTCAAAGGGCTTAGGCTTACTGTCTCTTAGACTCAATGACACTCTGTCTCTCTCCAATTGGGGAAGAAAACAAACCTAATTGTACTTTTGTAGTTGTGTACCACAACAGATATTATATAATGAATGCGTGCCTCATAGAGTCCTTTAATAAACAAATAACAATGATAATGTCAAAAAAGCATACTGGGTAAAGAAAAACCTACTGAAAGTGGCAATATTATAACACAAGTATCCAAAAGTGCTATATATACACACTACAAGCACAATCAATATAAAATAATGTTATTTGGGTATTACACCCTGGAGGTCCGTACACCCTTTTCCCAGCAACATCAAATGTCTGCTTGAGACACAACACACAAACTCTCTACAACATATCTAATGGAAATATCCACTCATTAAAGTATAACTAAAGGCAAAACTTATTTTTTTTAGTTTTGGGTAGAGTGGAGGGAGATTAAAACATCTGTCAGTTTTTATTGCTGTCTTTGCCCCTGTTAAAGAGATTCACCCTCTCTATTTGTCCTGTTTACCATTATCATTGAAAGTGAAAGTAAACAAAAATCCCAAATTGGGTTGTCCCCAGCAAAGTAATAGAGGGGAAATGTTCCAATGGGGACACTAGTTCTGATGACCTGGGGGTCCCCAAGAAATTCCCTTAATTTGCAGAGATTTCCTCTCACTTCCTGTTTGGCTATGGGACAGGAAGTGAAGCAAAATCTCTGCAATGGGACACAGATGGCGAATAAAAATCTGTCAGGCGTTATGATCCTCTCTTGCTCTATCCAAAATTGAAAAAAAAAAAAGTTTTGCCTATAGTTCTACTTTAATAATTTCTAGTAGAAGGTCTATAATCTACTATATAATTTATTAAAGCCAAAGATACCCTTAGAACTCTTAGAACCTTTAAAGGGGTGTTCCAGGAAAAAAAAAATTAAAAGCCAGCAGCTACACATACTGCAGCTGCTGGCTTTTAATAAATGGACACTTACCTGTCCTGCTGTCCCTCGATGTCGGCACCCCAGCTGATGTCTCCATCAGCTGTCGGGTGCTGCCGCCGCCATTGCGGGTAAGGTAACCCGGCAGTGTAGCCTTTCAGCTTCACGCTGGGAACCCTACTGCGCATGCGCGAGGCCCCACTCCACTCTCCTTTTAGCCCGGCGGCCGAGGGAGGAGGAGGGAGCCCCGCGGTGACGTCACGGCACGATCGCGCCGCGGCGTACTTCCGGAAGTGGGAAAGGATACCTGTCAAAGACAGGTATCCTGTCCCCCCTCCCCCCCAAAAGGTGCCAATTGTGACACCGGAAGGGGGGAGGAATCCGATGAGCGGAAGTTCCACTTTAGGGTGGAGCTACGCTTTAACAAATGTTTTTGGACTTCCACACAAAGACTTTTTCGATACATTAAAAAGCTGCCCAGTTGTTAAAGCATGCCTTCACCTTAAAATTAAAGTATTTCTGACCCTACCCCTAGCCTGTTACATAATTAATACAGTATATATTAGGGTTGCACCGATACCGTGCATTTGCACGAGTACTTGTACTTTTTATATCAATAAAAAAAGTGGTTAAAAAACAAAACAAAAAAAAGTTCATGTGCATGTAAAGGCAGGTGTCTGAATACTTTTCGTAATATAGTATAATATATATGTGTGTGTGTGTGTGTGTGTGTGTGTGTGTGTGTGTGTGTGTGTGTGTGTGTGTGTGTATGTGTATGTGTATATATATATATATATATATATATATATATATACACATACACACACACACACACACACAGTATATATACACAGTTTCTATATTCTTTTTTCCAAGTATCTTTCTTTTTTTTTTTTTTACTACTCTCTTCAACTTCCTTAATTCTCACCTAGCAAGGATTGCAACCAGTAAAGCCCCATACACACGGTCGGACTTTTTCATGGATTCTGTCCGATCGGACAATGTTGTTGAAAAATCAGACCGTGTATATGCACCATCGGACAGTGTACGTCGGATTGTCCGACGGACAAAGTCTTATCTCCTGCTGGAAAGATTTGCCGACAACACGGTCCGATCACACCAAATCCGATCGTGTGTACGGTTGTCCGACCGGACAAAGTGCTACGCATGCTCAGATCACATTACAAGACCAAAGCTATTGGCTACTAGCCTCTACGTAGTCCCGTCGTAGGCAACAAACGTCACCACGTTCAGAATGATCGGATTTTCCGACAACTTTGTCCGACCGTGTGTACGTAAAACCAACATCGGACAAAGTATGACGGACAGGATCCGACCGACCTGGTCCGCGGATTGTCCGACCGTGTGTATGGGGCTTAAGTCTGCTCGATAAAGTCTTGCTTCCAACACAAACCTACTTGAATTCTTAAGAATTGTAAACTGAGTTCATTGATCCGTTCAATATTATGGTAACTAGATCCAGAAGAGAATTTTAGTAAACCTGCAAATCACAACTAGTCAAATGTTTGTTAATATCCAAAATCATAAGTATATTTAATTTCTACTTACCAACTCTGGCAGCAATAACACCAGCAAAGAGTAAAATAACGGAAACCAAAGGTATGGGGTTCTCTTCGGGTCCACTAGTAGTCGAGTTGGAGCTAATCAGCAGATTTGGCATAGCAGTTGTAAAGTAATCATGAGAAACACCACCTGGAGACATCGTAGGCAGAGATTCTCCTTCAAGGAAGCGAGTGCCGATGTCTTCAAATGGAGAAATAGAGAGATCCAAAGGACTTCCAGGCATGAAGACAGATATAACACAAAGAACAAGGCTGCTTAGCTGAGCTATCCCTGAAATGAATCCAGTACGAACTAGGCCACATTTTTTTCTCAGCCAGGTGAAAGCAACAGTTCCCATGATTCCAGAAATTGCAGATGCTCCCATGAGGAGGCTAAGAACAAAGCTACTCAATCCCTGTGTGTAAGCATAACCGGTAGTGATGCAGTCAAATCCAAGGACTGTCATGTAGAGGAAAGCAAGACCCATACCAGCCCAGAAGACAGACTGGTTGTAGTAAGCTATCCATCCATTTTTGAAGGTAAGGAATGGTTCGTGAATTCTGTCACCACAGCTAGGCTCTTTAGGAATTTCAGCAGTGACAATCGCCTTCTCTGTCACAAGGCAAATATGTTCAGTTGGTTTTTCATTGTTGTTTGAGTTAGCATCTATAACTAAAAAAAATTGTCACAATATTACATTTATATAAAATAATATTGCTACACAGAAAAAGAAGCCAATAACAAAGTATAGAACTAAATATGTTAAAGTGAATTTAAAAAAAAATGCAGTTTAAAAACTAGCCGGATTTTTGCTGGGAGAGGACATACAATGTCATGTTTACATATCACTAAGGCTACTTTTACATACCACTTAAGGAACCAGCCTGTAATACCCCTTCATTACCAGGCCAGTTTTCAGTGCTATGATAATTTAACTGACACTTACTCTGTCATACAATTTTTTTGAGACAGAGCTTTCTTTTAATGGTTTTAAATAACCATTGTTTTTTTTATCTATAAAAAGGAAAAACTAAAAAAACAAACCTGTTTCCTTTGCTTTTGGTTTGAATAAAAACGTCAGGACAAAGTGTAAACCCTCCAATATGGCCCATTTTTTGTAAAATAGACCCCAAGGTGATCACATTTTTTCCCATAATTTTTGGAAATTGTTGGTATTAGGGGGTTAAACACAGGGTTTGGGAATGGTGCAGTAGATACATTAAATGTACAGCTAAGAGAAGGGATAAGGAAAATAAGGGGTTCATGTACTAATCACATACAATGGCAGGATGGAGATGAAGGGGGTAATGTTCAGATATACATGATAAGGGAGGTAAAAGGTTAAAGCGGTTGTATAACTTTTTTTTTTTATATTTACCTACAGATAGGCCTATAATAAGGCTTACCTGTAGGTAAAGTTAATATCTCCTAAACCTGTACGGTTTTGGAGATTTTCACTTAGCATGCAGCTGCTGATGTCAGCAGCGCATGCGCTGTGAAGGCCCGGCTAAAGGTCCAGGAGACGCTGCCGGACCTTGCCAGGAAGAAGACTCCCGCGCGCATGTGACGTAATCGTGGCTCCAGCCACTCACAGCGCCGAAGCCGCGAACCCGGAAGAAAAGGATAAGGGCAAAATGTTAGCTTCCTTGGCGTGGACCAGGATCAGATGCCAGCGCTTCGTTCTAAGGTGAGTATTTCATAATGAGCTAGTATGCGCTGCAAACTAGCTCATTATGCCTTTGCCTTACAGGTTTTTTTGTTTTTTATTTCTGTGCGTGTATACAACCGCTTTAATATACAGGACACAAGGCTAAAGGCACAAAGCTAAAAGGCTTATCCAGGAGGCCCAACCTTATTTATCAAATGTTTCCTATTTCTGTTCTAGAATGTATTAGATAAAAATAGTTAAGATCACATGTGGGTTTATTCAGGAAAGGAAATATCAGTGTAAAAAAAATGTAACCAATAGGCAATCAATCAGAATACTTTTTTGTTTTGCTGATCTGACTTTTGGCAAGGTCAACCGGGTAACCTTTTTTGATTCCCCAAAGTTTATACCTGCATCTGAGAAATACTCAGTTAAGTAAATATGTAGGAATGTTCTGGGGTTATCAACCTGTCATGACAACGCTCTGGTCAATTTTCAATTTGCAAAAATGAATAGGATGTTTTGTGTGATGATTTTTTACAAATATAACAGAACTTGGTTTTGAGTAAATCCTTAGGTTAAAGTGGATGTACACCCACTGTCATCCTTTCTAGGGAAATGTGAGCCCATCTGGGAATCTGTGGTCATCCGAGTTGATAGCCTTATGTCTTGGGGGCCTGTAGGTAAGTGAGCCAGGAGGACCATAGTTTCTCGAAAAGAGGTTGTTTGTCATGTAGAATGCTCACTATTTTCTCGTTCAACGTGATCCAATTTAGTTTGCGTTTCATCAATGCTATGTCTACAATGGGGCTTTTCCAAGTTTACGCAATGGCTATTTTTGACGCTAAAAATATATAATATAATAACGTCTGACTATGTCTAGGGATATTGTCCACTGGTTTGTTTAGAAGGGAGCAACTGAGGCGTCTTTAATAATATTAACCATCGTGATCGATAATATGAATGCGTGGACCCTCATCCAGAAGCGACGAACCTTGGGGCACGTCCACCATATATGGAGTGGTGATACCACCTGTCCACAACCCCTGAAGCAGAAGGCCAAGGCTCCTGGATACAATTTGGAAAGGCGCTCTAGTACCATGTACCTTATATCCCTCCTCAATCAGGGTGACATTGAGGATGCCTTTGTGGATTCATATGCTCCATTTACGCCAGTCATCTGCCTCATGGCTTATTTCCAGATCCCTCTCCCATGCCATCTGATATGAGAGCCTGGTTAGAGGGACAGAGAACTGTTTGTAGAGCCCGGAGAGCAGAATCCTGCATGCACCTATTCTCAAACGTGGTGTGCACTGTCAGGTCAGACACGAAAGATTGGAGAATATGTTGGATTTGTTGTAGGTGGTAGCTCTCTGTGGGAGGCATCCCCAAGCTGCCTGTGCAGTGTGAGGGGGGACATATTTCTCTGTGATCTAGGTAGTTGCCTATACAGAATAGTCCCTTGTTCACCCACCAGCTAAACCGTCGGGTTGTTTGTCCAGGGGGAACAGGGGATTGCTGAAGAGCGGGCCATTGGAGTGTGTGCGGACCTTAAGATGGATTTACACCTATGAAGTTTTAGTGCTTTTTGCATTTTTCAGATTTGCACTACAGTCCATTTAACCTCCCTGGCGGTATGATTCTGGCTGGAATTTTGTGCTGAAAGCGGTACAATTATTTTGCATGGAAATTTGGCGTTTTTATATTGTAGGCATGCAATTCTTATGAATAACTCACTTAAATCTGTCCGAACCAGAGTCTAGTAGACATCCCGGGCATGATAAAGTTTGAAACACAAAATCATAAATTATAATATAATAAAAATATATATAAAAATGATTCAATAATGTAATCAAATCAAAAACACTGAAATTTGCTCAGTTGCATAATATTCGCTGTCATTAAATTTAGTGTTTGATGATAAATTGTGATTCTAATTTTTTATCGGTGTTTTCTAGCTGGTCTAAAATCACTTTTGACATAAAGGGCCACTTTTTGGTTACTATGGACAATCTCCAGTTTCCAGGCAGAAAAAAAACTTTTTATTATATAAAATGACATGCAGGGCACTGGGCAGACCACTAGGGACAAAGGGGGTGTGTATTTTTTGTATACAGTACTGTAATATGTATGTGTATTGTGTTTTTACACTTTTTTGAATTTGGCGCCGATCTCCGCTCCCGTGCGTCGGAACGTCGCAGGGAACGGAGACCGGCACTGTGTGATCGAGCGAGCGGACGGCTCGCTCACACAGCGGGGAGACATCGCAGGATCCAGGGGAAAAGGTAAGTAACTTCCCCCCTGCATTCTGCACGCAAGCCCGAGTCTGGCTCGGGGTTACCGCTCCTAGCAGAAAAAACGGAACCCGAGCCAGACTCGGGGTTACCGCTAGGGAGGTTAACATGGTTTCCTATGGAACACATTCTGTAGTGCAAATCTGCAAAATGCAAAAAGCACTAAAAATGCATAGGTGTGAATCCAGCCTTAGGGACCATCTTTTACAACTCATTTCCCATATGTTAAGGAATGAGAGAGTGTTGGGACCCACTCAAGGCAATAATGATGGCTGTGCAGTTGGAGTAATTGGGTGAACTGTGTAGCTATATAATACTTTTCAAAGTCGGGCAACCCCATATCCCCCACGTCTTTGGGGGCGTGCATTGTAGCCCAGCTATTATAGGACCTTGCATCCCAGAAAATTTCACAGGTATGGTTGGGTTCCCTCTTACCAAGAAGCATATTAGAGACATTAGCACAGAGCACAAGAGACACCTAATGTAGCTTTGCATCAAATGTTGAGGTGACTGTAGTGGGAATAGGCTCATATCAAGTATGTTGAGTCTCCTGCTGATTTGCCTTCTGTTCCAATAGTTACAGAATGCACCTTCCTCGTAGGTAGTTCTGTAGATGATCTCAGATTATAGATATTCATAAAGCTGAAAACAATTGTTTCTGTTAAAAATCAATTTTATATAGCCATCTGTTAAGTAGACCCAGCAGTGTGGAGAGGGGCATGATGGGGTTTGACACATAATCTTGAAACCAATTTTGGACAGAAAAAAAAATATTCTGACTATTCCCAAAGTTGACTATTTCACAGTTTTCATTTACAGTACCTTTTATGTTCAGCTGCTTCAGTTCTTGGTCATCAGCTTTCTTGCCAGCTTTGATAGCCAAGGCCGGTGTCTTTTGGTAAACCTTCCACAGTAGCAGGTATTCTACACACATTGACATCAGGTTCCATCCAGCAATGAAGCCACAGCCCATTACAGCAGAACCAAAGGTCATAATCTGTCCAACAGCCATAGGAGCCAATATATTTGTAAGCTGGTCTATTCGTCTTACTGTCGCATTCATATCTGTAATAAAACATGATACATGTGATTGTATAGAAGGATGTAAAAAGTATGTATGAGCAATAGCTAGCTATAATCATAAAGTAACATGGTCAAAGGCTACTTTATCTAGACGTATAAAAATGTCACTGTAAATAAAGTGACAAATTAGTTCTAAGCTGTGTGTACACAACGTGTGAACTTATAACACACTCACACTTTATTGAGTAAAGGAACTGTAGTGTCATCAGTTCTAGTCAAATGACTCAAACAAAGCATGAAAACTACTTCAATTTAGTAGATAAGCACTAACGAATGTTAAGGTTAGCAAGTAGTCTATTGAAATATAATGATAGACAAGAGCTTGACTGCTGGATGACTATGTTGATACAAAACAAAAAGGTAAGATCAATACATATGACTGAAAATTATACCTTCATACAATTATATGTTCATGCCAATGTGGAGGGAGAAATTTTACAACAGCACAAGGTCCAAATCTTGTATTTATACTTATTAGTATGTAGGATTACCATAAATGCACAAATAGGCATTGAGACCCGGTTCACACTTGTGAATCTGATGTGGTTTTGATGCCCTCCAGAATGCATAGAATTGCATGTCAAGTTAAAAAAACATTGCTGTTTATGAAGACTGTTCACATAGATGCAGTGTGATTCTGGTGTGGTTCAAAAAAGGGTCCTGTGCAAGTTTAGTCTGGAGCTGTGCGATTTTAGGCTCTTTAGCCTGTGAGAATCGCATTTAAAAAGCACAAATCGCACCACAAAAATCACACTGCACTACTAACCGCACCAATGTGAACTGAAGTTTAGGCGTGGCAATTTTTACATAGTTACATTGGTCCAGCTTGGACCAATGCAAGCATTTGCGTGCAATATCTGTGGGATCCTCGTGGAAGCTGTAAATCACTTTAGTAGATACCACTACTACAATGATCTGTACTAGCTTCTAGGTCCTGTGCAGGAGGCCACTCTTACTTGCTCAGCACAGCTGTTTAGGGAACACAGCATTCTCTCAAAGAACGCAAAGTGTTCTCTGATTGGATGAGGTGTAGCAGCGGTGACTTCAGCATAGTTGCAGCCTACTTAATAGCATTAGTAGGTGAGGCACAAGAAAATGCAAATAAAATCTTGGAATGTGGAAAAAGGCAAATAAATAAATATGATGTCAGTACAGTATTGTTTCAAATAAATGACTAGTAAGGCCACATTTTATAATAGTAATTTGTAAGTGATTTGGGGAGGGTTAACTGCATAAATAACAAGGATGGGTGAGCTCACTTAGAAGTGGATTTTAGGTAAATAAATATGCAATTTTTGTAAATAAAAACACATCCGATGTCAATTTAAAGTTTTGGCAACCATCACCAGGACTTTTTAAAGGACAAGAATACATCAACTGAGTATAGAACGAAGACAGTTATATCCTCTGTATATAAAAAACATTTTAAGTAGCGAAGGCAAACATTTTTTTGGGGGGGTTAACAAGCATCTTTGTCAGCAGATACTTACTCCCGCGTCCTCATTCTGTGCTTAGATGAGGATTGCCTTGGTCTGCTCTCAGTACTTGTAGCCACCCGCAGCACTAGTAGCGGTTGACTTTGAAAACGGGGTAAAGTTCTTCTTCAATTATATGATGTAGGAAGAACCTGCACTGGGGGAAGTATAGAGGCTGCCATTGCTGACATCGGAAAATGTTTAGTTACCTTGGTGGATCTGACTTCAATAATTATTGGGTCACTGACCTCAAACAAGTATGCATGCAGTGAAGTTAGAAATCCTGTAAATATAATCTGGATCAGTGATTTAGAAAGTATTAAAGCCAATTAACGCATTTTCAGTAAAATAAAGACTGAATGTGTTTTTTACAACTAATGGTAACCACATTTAAAATTACTAAAGGATAGTATGTTAACTATCAGGGTGCTGCCATTGAGAGGTCAGAAATAAAACATTTCCCTATGATGAAAAATTTGGCACAGATGCTGGGGTTTCAGTATTGACTTAATTTGCATCATATGTGCTAGTTTATGGGATGTCACGTTTAAAAAAAAAAAAGTTCAGCATTTTTTTTTCTTTTCAAGAATCATAGTTACCTAGGTGGATGCAGCATCGGTCCAATGCTGTACCTCGTTGGCTCTAAGACTGAGTGCGCGGCTGATCACTCGGTTCTCAGAGCTCCGAGAGCAGGTCTCTGTCAGTTACCGGCTCTCTCCTCTGCCCCCCTCGCGCTCACTGGAGCGCTGGGCCGTGGAGCGCTGAGCTGTAGGGGGTGGAGCGGTTGACTCAGGCTCTCAGCAACTCTCTGAGAGGCTGGGCCAGGATCCCGGTATAGGGTTGTGGGCAGTTCTCGACCATATTGTTGCGATCTTGCCCCAGCCTGGAACGACTCTGTGACGTCAGCTTACAACGGGCTGAAGCCCACTGTCTGCTGAAAATGGGTCACAGGAGTGCAGAACGAACTACACTCCTGTGATCCACAGGAGAAGTACAGCAAAACGAGCTTTGGCTGTACTTCTCCTTTAACGGATGTGACTTTTTCCAGCTACAGTATGTATCCGATCAACTATTTCCTTTCCTCTATTGTCTCTTAGGAGCTCTACCTAAACTTTCTGCCAGTTCAGAATTCTTGGCTGATGTCTGAATCACGTGCAGTTGTTTTCAACTGCAGGAAAGATCAAAAAAGTAACTTGGAAATCGTCTACAATAGATGTACATACTTAATGTCCGACCCATCTGCAGGGGTAAGCAAGGAGAAAGGAGATGCTGGTTAGGCTGTCTTTTACAAAACAATAGACTGCAGGCCTTTTCACCTTAGCATTGTGTTTTGTATATACATAACTCCAGGCAAACAGATGACAATTAAAATATCAAAACGCAAACTGTCTTAGCAGCTAGGACCTGCAGACTACAAAGCAGCAATGGCACACATTGGTTCAGAGAACGGTGGCAGTCTGCTCATGTTATAATAGAACAAACTAATAAGGCCATCCCTATTTTCTCTCTTCCTGTAAGCTGGTGTGACAGCACTGCAGTTCTGATTGGCTCAGAGTGCTGACCTCCCTGCTCCCAGTCTGCAGTGTAGAAATAGAAGAGGCTGATATGACAACAGACTAGGGTACTTATACTTATGCTACTTATCTGAACAATATACTTGACTATTTATGGCCTCAAGCACATGGACGGTTTGAGGCTTAAAGTGGAACATTAGTCAGAAAATGAAGTCCTACTAGATCATTTCCGGCTGGCCCCTTTTGTAGGTAAAGAAACGTAAAACATTAAAAATAAGTGTCTATACTGTTTACAATCCAGTAATACATTGGGGTTGATTTACTAAAAGCAAATCCACTTTGCACTACAGTGCACTTGGAAGTGCATTCGATGTAGATCTGAGCGGAATATCTGAAATGAGGGGAAGCTCTGCTGATTTTATCATCCAATCATATGCAAGCTAAAAATGCTGTTTTTTATTTTCCTTGCATGTCCCCCTCAGATCTACAGCAACTGCACTTCCAAGTTCACTTTAAAGTGCACTGCAAGTGCACTTGTAGTGCAAAGTGGATTTGCCTTTAGTAAATAACCCCCATTGCCTCACTTTGCTCTGCATATGCTTAGTTGCTCTCTATTTTTGGCATTGAGACAAATTTATAGAGGGCGATCTTCTGACAGCCTAATGATTTACCGCTGTTCAGGGGCTCTGGGCTTCAGCAGAGGGAAGTGGGGAACATCTGGAAGAAATTTGCCTTCACAACCACTTTAATAAACACCTAACTGGTTACTTGGTGTTTTTTTGTCCAAAGTACTGTTGAAAAAACTGACAATAACGAATACACTAGTTTTCGTTTTTATTTACATAGCTTCACATATTTATGGTAAAGCTTCACTCTCTCAATCAACTTCGACTATTTTTAATTCTATTGCTGCTAGCATTAGTAAATAGATAGGAGAGTATATTTTATTTACTTGTTTGAAATGTTTCAATTAACAATTAACATTTCTTCAGTTACAGGTCATATATCCCAGAAGTCTTGAGGAGGGGTGGAGGGATTTTTATCAGTTAAGCACATCCTCATGCCTGAGCTAAAAGCAGATGGTTTCCAGGAAGTAAATGCTACATGAATTATCTGCCCTTACTCAAGATGGCCATGGCCAGAAATTCCTGAGGGTGTTTTTCAAAGTGATTTCTCAACAAAATAACAAAAACTACTGAGGTCAAGAGATTTGAAGTGAGATTTGGTGATGTCACAACTGTGCTGCTCACTGTTCTCCTTGCTAGAGGCTCTGACGTGAGGAAGCAAAGCCCTGCGTCTACCAAGGTGGCCACACTACTTTTAGAGAATAATTTATGATGATTATTATTATATAGCATTTATACAGTGCCAACAGTTTGTGAAGTGATTTACAATATAATGAGGACACAGTACAGTTACAATACAAGATAAGAGGATTACAAGGACCCATGCTCGTTGTTCCTTTTTAATGCACCTTTCATTGATATATAAATCACATACATTGCCGATTTGGGTGGACGCAGAACAACTTGCTAGCATGTTTTCAAATTTTAGGAGGAAACCCATTTACACACATGGGAAAGTCTGTTAAGTCTGATATCTCTGGTGGGAACTGAAACCCAGACCTCAGCTTTAATTGCAATGATGCTAACCACTCAACCAGTATACTTCCCACCTTCCTAAAAGAATAATGATTTATGGAGAGGTTCCAAGAACACAATGGAATTTCAGCCTCCATCACATACTGGATCTCAAACTAAATATTTGATACAGGAATGTAAAAATGTTAATAAATGTGTAGACATGCTGATATTCATTCTGTGTGGCAGTGATGGAAGAAGGATGCACTCAGCAACAGTGCAGATGTTTGTTTCTAGCTTGGTCAACCTCTGCAACACTTTGCCTGGGTACGTAGAAATGCTGATCCTAGCAGACGTGTCATGTTTTAGCCGTGGCGGCCGGTATGTGGATATACCCATACATAGAGGAACTGCATTAAAATCCTGTGGATTTTCAATGTACCAATTTCTTTTTGTACTCCATATGCACTTCTGCTGTTCAGTGTTTGTCAAGTGAATTCCCGATACAGAGTGATGCTTTTTTCCTGTTATCCTCTGTCAGCCAACATCAACAGGGAATTTTCCAATTTTGAAGTGGACTCTACCTCAAATACCAACTGTTACACAATTCCTCTGAAACTGTTTGTATCATGCATTGCATCATGTAACATTATGTCCACCATTAGAATCAACACAAGTATTCTATCATTAGATTATAGGAAGTTGTGTGTGGTGCAGGCTCCCTCTTGTACTCCGAGTGTGGGATATGCTACAGTACTTGAGCCAGTGCAGCTTTAAACTGCGGCTTTCATAGAATGTATCACCATCCAGGGACTACCAGAGCTCGGTGTACCTCCTCTTGCCTGGAACCAGCAGGCACATCTGGGTACATGATCAGTTTTTCCCTGTGGGTGTATAAAGTGTAAAGTCCCTGGATGGTGATACCTTCTAGGAAAGCAGCAGTTTAAAGCCTTTGCGATCCACCTTGGTGCATACCAAAGGGGGCGACTCCAGTGGGTAAGTGCAAACCCTTGGAGGGGCATGAACAAGGTGGATTGGTTTGGAGGCAGTTGTACATGTAGATTATCCCACATTAATTATCAGTAAGGACATAAAAGTCATGTAACTGTAGGTCATTATTGTACCGTCAACAAAATATCATTATTATTGCACCATCAAAACAAAACAAATTACCTGCCAATTTGCTTCTGTCTTCTCCAGCAACAACAACAATCCAGTCCCTCTGGATGGTAATGCCCATAGCTGTGCTAGCTAGATTTGCAATATTTGCAATGGTGATGACAAGGATATAGCACAGTGTCTACAAAGTCACAAAAGAAAAAAAATTTACTTCACATATAATTCATCTATGAAGCCATAGTTAGCACTTACACCCTGCTTTAAATACAAAGTAGAAAAAAATCATTTGTCACAAAAAATGCTTATTTTAGTCTGTAAAGCATAGTAACGCAGATTTACTATAGGAATTGAGAATCTTCACTTCAATTATTCAATCCAAAAAGCTTTCCGCCTAGCTTCTCCAGTCATAGAAGCCATACTTTATTTGAATGAATGGAGAATGGGTGGATGATTCTTAGCTCTGCTAAATGCATGAACTGATTAAACACATTGCTGGTGAAGTATTACACATTTTTTAATGGTCTTAGATTTATTAGACATTTATTTGATGTCCAGAGCCAGTATAAACTGCTCTCCACTGGACAGAAGGTAGTACTGATGCTATCTGTGAGAGCAGCCATCTTTCTGCCATTGTCTGGCATGCCTCCTGCTGAGTCATACCTAAATAATTAAAATCAGCAGGGAAAATGAGAAAAGGCGTATTATAAAATAACATAAAGAATATTTAAAACTAACCAACAGCCAGCCTTGATACATCGACAACAGTTCATTCTTGTACAAGAAGACCACCATCAAGATGATGCCACAGATAATAACAGAGACGTTCTGCACAATCAGCGAAGTCTGTGCCACTATAAAAGAAGAAGAGAAAGCAGACTGAATCTCTAAAAGTATTAACCATTTTTATTACCAATCTTAAAAAAACACATTAGTCAGACTTAAATAATTTTAGGTTAAGAATTTTCTTGATATTTCTTTTCTTTTAAGGTAACCAATGACAACTGGGTTAATGCAAAAATTTGAATTTTCAGTCTTAAATTGTTATACTTGTGTAGGCTAACTTTGATTTACTGTCTAATGCAGTTTACACCAAAAATAATCCCCATCTGTCTCATTGGTATAATCTGCGGTAAACGATCGGTTTGATATATACAGAATGTACAGAAAACCGCCATGGGTTACTTGTCAGCAGTCCCGGTCCTCTTCCATCCTTCTCTAAGGCCAAGAGGTAAATTTGTTACAATCTGCCCAGGACTCCTTCACCACATGGGCACAAGAGTGTTTACATGTAAGTGGATACTTGTTACAAATAAAGATATGTTTTATTACTGATTGAAGCCTTTCTACTTTCCCTGTCAGTGGCATATGGATGGCTGAAGTACACCTGTCAAGCTCCTTAGAAGAGACACTGATTCAAGCAGACCTGTTCGTATTGATGTTGCAGACTTCATTTGTCCACTTATTAAACTGTATTCTATTTTTGTCTAGATTCATGGACTTTGCCCCTTTCCTTCTGGGGTCAAGCTAATAGTCCTACCCAAGGCTGCCAGCTGGCCTGTCAGCCCTATAAATGCACGTATCCACCAATGAGGCTACCTACTTTTGTTCTCCCCACTTGTGATCCACTCCTACCTTGGCTTCTGGACTTCTTTTTGCCCTCTCCCTCTTGTTTCAAGACTTCAGCTCAATTCACACATTCTATGGGTCTGACCTGGCCTTGACTTCTTCCAGGGCCTTAGAGACAAGGTGTTCTCCTCTGTTGAGATCTTTGAAAACTAAAGGACTTTACATGCTTTCATTATGAGTGTTGTTTTCACATTTGGATGTTACCGATGACTGTATTTGCTACACCTTTGTATACTCTTAGTCCTTGGGCCCATGTATCCGCACTTCCCTTCAAATAAAGTTTTTGTGGAATTAGATTCATGGACTTTGGTTGCTACATTAGTTTACTTATTGTGTCACTTTACAAGCAGATCTGAGGCTCAGAGAGGTGTATTTTTATCGCTGTCCACTATTTGTTCATGTTATTTGCAATTCCTGGATGATGAGAATTTGTTGATATTGATGGAAAATTGCCAATTATATGGATGTAAGCTAGCAGCATATTTTAGAGAACCTGTATCGCAACATGACCAAAAGTAACCAAAACAACTCTGTTGGTAAAGTTTTGTTTGTTCAGGCAATGTATCCTTCAGTTCTTTCATTGTTTTTGTATCCAGGGCCGGGAAAAAGGTAACAAGTTTGCTGGACACTCCTGAAGTGTTGCCCTTGCTGGCTTTTATTGAGCCACCCACAACCTGCAAACTCTGCTGGTAGGGACAAGAAGTTTCTATACAAGGAACCTTCCTGTTCCTGAACAGCACAGGGCCACACAGCTGCCTGCATCTTCAGGAGGACTGTGGTGAGAGGGCTGCATTGTTCATTAGTGTAAAGGGGAGGGGGCTGCATTTGTTGTATTGTGAGGGGCTGCATTGTTTGTATGTGTAAGGGGGGGCTGCACTGTTTATATGTATTAGGGGAGGAGGCTGCACTGTTTGTGTGTGTTAGGCGAGGGGGGCTGCATTGTTTGTATGTGTGAGGGGGGAGCTACACTGTTTATATGTGTTTGGGGAGGGGGCTGCACTGTTTGTGTGTGTTAGGGGAGGGGGCCTGCATTGTTTGTATGTGCAAGGGGGGCTGCACTGTTTATATGTGTTAGGGGAGGGGGCTGCACTGTTTGTGTGTCTTAGGTGATGGGGGGCTGCACTGTTTGTGTGTGTTAGGGGAGGGGGGCTGCACTGTTTGTATGTGTAAGGGGGGAGCTACACTGTTTATATGTGTTTGGAGAGGGGGGCTGCATTGGTTATACTGTATGTGTGAGGGTGAGGGGGCACATTTATGTGCTGAGTATACAGCATGCAGACTTAAGTCCTTATAATCTTTATACCTTCAAGCCCTTCCCACTGTTACCACAGTGCGACCATGCTGTTTTTGTTCATCATGGTGCGCTATGCATTTTCTTCCATTTGCAGTGCTCAGAGATGCCTCAGATCTTTTACAATCCTTGAAATGCCATTGGTGCCCACCTTTATTTGCTCTCTGGCCAGTCTGGCACTATTTGCAATCTGCATAAGGAGACTGGCAGATGCAGAGAACACAACAGGGAGATCCTACAACATCAGTGCTCAGTTCTGGGTCCACGCGAAACCAGGGATGCTGAGACAAGATGGTGGCACCTGGGTGTGAAACCCCAGTTGCAGAAAACATTCAGGTACACACACCGAAAAGTGGGAGGGGAAAGATTGTAGAGGGGCACAATTTGGCATCATCTTCTCCCTGGGCATTGGATGACCTTGTTCAATCACTGCTCTTATCGACAGACACACACACACACACACATACACATTGTTCAATTCAGTCTTTACCCCAGACAAGATAATAAAACTAACACCCATATCCAACACAAGTAGTAACTATATATCCATTTTGCTTTTAAAGGTGTTCTTATATGGTCAGTACTGCACTTAACACACGAACTAAAAGACAAAATAATCCTAAAAAAATATAAAATAAACAAAATCAAACAATATACTGAAAATGGTTGAAAATGAAAGCTGTATTTCTAGGGGCATTTAAACATCCAGGGACAGACGTCGCAAACTTGGAGTCATTGCTGGAATCCAGCAAAAGACAGCAGCTATGCTGTTGTTTATTGTCATGCAGGGCCAAAATTTAAAGTGGAAGTCCAAGAAAAAAATCTATAGACACCAGGGATCTAACAATAACCTCTCTATCCCTGTAAAGAAAAGATAAGTATACAAACCTTTTTGGAAGCAATCCGACCTGATCTCCAGTGCCGGAAGCTCTGCAGAGGACACAGATGACAACGGCTGTGAAATGAATGGGAAGTGACGTCACCCATAGAGTTATTACACAGACGCTTAAAGAGGAAGTAAACCCTCTTGAAAAAATCAAAAAAAAAAAAAAACCTGCAAGACAAAGGCATAATTAGCTAGTGTGCATAGCATACTAGCTAATTATGCATCACTTACCTGAAATCGAAGCCTCGGCATCGGTCCTCTTCTCCCCCTCCGATCGCCGACATCTTCTCCCGGAGTGACTTCCGGGTATCGCGGCTCCGGCGATGTGATTTGCCGGAGCCGCGATGACGTCACGCGCATGCGCACGAGAGCGGCATATAACAACTGAAGCATCGGCATATAGCGCTGATGCTTCAGTTGTCGCTAGTGCGCATGTGCCGCATGACGTCGGCACATGCAAATACAGGTATATCTCCTAAACCGTCCAGGTTTAGGAGATATCCCTGTTAGCTACAGGTAAGCCTTAATATAGGCTTACCTGTAAGCTAAAGTTGTAAAAGAGGGTTTACTTCCTCTTTAAAGCTCAGCGTGGGATCTGGTCGGAGCGGGTCAGATCGGCTTCCAAAAAAGTATTTTAGATTTTGCATGGACTTTCACTTTAAGGTTCAATCAGAGCTGCATTTTGCATATCCATTTCAGAATTATTTTGGGATTCAACCCAAATGAAAGAAAAAATCAGTTGATGATGTCAATAATACTGTATATAATTTAGATCCAATCAGAAATAATAAATGAAACAACTGAATTAAAGAACAAATGTTTAATGCATCACACGTTAAAATCCAAATTAAAAGAGTAGGACGTTTTTCGAGCCACTTCATTACCTAATATACCACTGCAGGGAAAAATACTATATGTTGTTAATGTAATAATACCATTCAGTATGCAAATACTTGTTTACTTCACATGCCTTTTTATATTTTTCTCCACATTTACAAATGGGCCAAGCTGTCGAAAAAAGTAACAGTTACATGGGTTGACATAACACTGCCAGGGTTGTTGCTATAATTTTCCGCAAATCTTCTTCCGGCTTCGGATCTATGGCCATCTTGATTGGCCTTGGCTGCGCATGTGCTGGAGATAATTTATCTCAGCAGATGTTAAAACTGTAAACTGAGCTGCATGTTCACAATTCAATGTGAACAAACAGATACATATATTACACATTATTTTATTAGTATTATAGAATGTAAAAAAGGACAGTTTAAAAAATAATACCTCTAAGCCTTGGGTTTTTGTCTACCCAATCTCCAATTATGGCCCCAAGGAGAAGGACAGAGCCTGCCACAACCAGGCCATAGACTGCAGTCAGTAATAAGCTGTTTCCATAGAGTTCTACCAAGAAGAGTGACACAGCAAAATGCCACATGCGATCACCCTGTAAGAAAAACAAAAAAAACAACTATAAAATCTGTAGCTAAAATGTTAAGGATTACCGGTATGTTAGTTTCTAATGGCTTATTATAGGAATATAAATGTATAAATGGGTGCGAGGTTTCGAAAATAATGCTTGAAGTACAATATGCACAGAAAAGGCAAGCAGTTCATAATATACAAAGAAAAAATAAAATTTTAGTAAAACAGTATTTTAATATGATTTAGATGTCATCCCTGTACAAATCCAGAAACAAAAAGATTATTACTCATGTAAAATTTTGTAGATGGAGAAATATAAATAATTTCTGTATTTTTGTGTGGTCAGCATGTACAAATACTAATACTAATAATAATTGAATAGCTCAGTGTGAATGTTTTGGTAAATCCCAGATATTTATTAAAACGACACATTGATCAAGAAATGACGCATGTTCAATAACAATAAGTGAGCTTAGTAGCCTCCCTGGCGGTATGATTATGTCAGATTTTTGCGTCTCAAAGCGGTACAATTATTTTGCATAGAAATTTGGCGTTTTATATTGTAGGCCTGTAATTCTTAGCAATAACACACTTAAATCTGTCCAAACAAGAATCTAGTAGACATCCCGGGTATGATGAAGTTTGAAACACAAAATCTTAAATTATAATATAATAAATAAATATAAATAATTAAAAAAAATAATAATATAATAATAAAATTAATTTCCCCACGATTCACTATTGCTCAATTCTGCAAGTGATTCTAATTTACTATCGCTGTTTTCTAGCTGGTCTAAAACCACTTTTGACGTAAAGGGACACTTTTTGGTTGCTATGGACAATCTCGAGTTTCCAGGCTGAAAGAACAGTATTTATAATATAAAACTGCATGCATGGCATTGGACAAAGCACTGGGGACAAAAGGGATGTGAAATAATTTCATACAGTAATGTAATCTGTAAGATTACATTGTACTGTATGTATTATGATTTTTCAATTTGCCGCCGGGCTTCGCCCCGTGCGACGCTCGCAGGGAACGGAGCCCAGAGGCATCGGGTGGACGACAGAGCCCACGGACAAAGCGGGGGGACATTGCAGGATCCTGGGGACAAGGTAAGTATACTGCACCAGGATCCTGCAATGCAATCCCGAGTGTGGCTCCGGGTTACCGCTAATGGTGCTGAAATTTAACCCCGGGCCACACTCGGGAAAGCTGCCAGGGAGGTTAATCAGTGCCATCATTGAAATATACAGCGCCTTGAAAATGGATTCATACCCCTTGAAATTTTCCACATTTTGTCATGTTATAACCAAAAATTTTAACATATATTGGGATTTTATGTGATAGGCCAACACAAAGTGGCACATATTTGTGAAGTGGAAGGAAAATAAATGGTTTTCAATTTTTTTTACAAATAAATATCTGAAAAGTATGGTGTGCATTTTTATTCAGCCCCCTTTACTCTGATACCCCTAACTAAAATCTAGTGGAACCAATTGCCTTCAGAAGTCACCTAATTAGTAAATAGAGTCCACCTGTGTGTAATTTAATCTCAGTATAAATGCAGCTGTTCTTTGAAGCCCTCAGAGGTTTGTTAGAGAACCTTAATGAACAAACAGCATCATGAAAGCCAAGGAACCCACCAGACAGGTCAGGGATAAAGTTGTAGAGAAGTTTAAAGCAGCTTTAGGTTATAAAAAAAATATCCCTAGCTTTGAGCATCTCACAGAGCACTGTTCAATTCATCATCTGAAAACAGAAAGAGTATGGCACAACTGCAAATCTACCAAGACATAGCCATCCACCTAAACTGACAGGGCGGGTAAGGAAAGCATTAATCAGGGAAGCAGCCAAGAGGTCCATGTTAACTCTGGAGGAGCTGCAGGGATCCACAGCTCTGGTGGGAGAATCTGTCCACAGGACAACTATTAGTCGTGCACTCCACAAATCTGGTCTTTATGGAAGAGTGGCAAGAAGAAAGCAATAAAAAGTCCTGTTTGCAGTTTGCGAGAAGCCATGTGGGGGACACAGCAAGCATGTGGAAGAAGGTGCTCTGGTCAGATGAGACCAAAATTTTACTTTTTGGCCTAAAAGCAAAACAATTTGTGTGGTGACAAAAAAACACTGCACATCACCCTGAACACACCATCCCTACCGTGAAACATGGTGGTGGCAGCATCATGTTGTGGGGATGATTTTCTTCAGCAGGGAAGCTGGTCAGAGTTGATGGGAAAATGGATGGAGCCAATAACAGGGCAATCTTAGAAGAAAACCTGTTAGAGTCTGCAAAAGACTTGAGACTGGGGCAGAGGTTCACCTTCCAGCAGGACAACAACCTTAAACATACAGTCAGAGCTACAATGGAATGGTTTAAATCAAAGCATATTCATGTGTTAGAATGGCCCAGTCAAAGTCCAGACCTAAATCCAATTGAGAATCTGTGGAAATACTTGAAAATTGCTGTTCACAGACACTCTCCATCCAATCCGACAGCGCTTGAGCTATTTTGCAAAGAAAAACGGGCAAACATTTCACTCTCTAGATGTGCAAAGCTGGTAGAGACATCCCCAAAAAGACTTACAGCTGTAATTGCAGTGAAAGGTGGTTCTACAAAGTATTGACTCGGGGGCTGAAAATAAATGCACACCACACTTTTCAGATATTTGTTTGTAAAAAAAATTTGAAAACCATTTATCATTTTCCTTCCACTTCACAATAATGTGCCACTTTGTGTTTCTTTGCTGAAATTTCTATTTAGGAAAGGTAGAATTATTTTAAGGCATGCTGAAGTTTCCATCTATACCATACTTTTTATGATGATATGGGAAAAAAAAAATTAAGTAAAGTGCTAGAATGTTTTGTTGACTAGTGCTCTGTACAAACAAGTTACCGTATATACTCGAGTATAAGCCGAGATTTTCAGCCCTTTTTTTTGGGCTGAAAGTACCCCCCTCGGCTTATACTCGAGTCGCCGCCGTCTGCCTACCTGATCAATGTGTCATGCAGACAGACTCTCATCCTCGTCCGTGGTATGAGGATGAGCAGATGTCCGTGATAGGCGGAACACTGACTGCTGGGAAATTGAGTGTTCCGCCCATCACAGACAAGGATCAGGCACGGCTTTTGAATACAGTTATGGCCGCCGTATGTAACTATTGCACGCTGATCGGTGAAAATGCAAGGGACAAGGAGGCTGCAGAGGGACACTGAGGCTGCAGAGGGACACCGAGGCTGCAGAGGGACACTGACGCTGCAGAGGGACACCGACGCTGCAGAACAGGACACAGGTAGGCTGTGACCCTCTTTTCCACTTACAGTAGCTGCTGCATTTCTCACCCTCGGCTTATACTCGGGTCAATAAGTTTTACCATTTTTTTGTGGTAAATTAGGGGCCTCGGCTTATATTCTGGTCGACCTATACTCGAGTATATACGGTACCTCAAATTATGGTAATCCTAAATATGGATTACTGCAGTGTAGTTTCAAAATTATAGTTTCATCAATGTCAGAAAGTACAGCCAACAATGTATTTCGCTGCTGCGACAGGACAGCTGTGGTTCTCATATACAGGAGCCATTCTGCTTTACCTGACCCTCCTCTCCCCTTGTCCATTCACAGAATGCTTTGAGAATTCTGTTCACAGATTACCAATGTTCCCAAGCGTCGGAAAGCACTTTATCCCCCAATTCAAAGATTCACAGCTCCTTTTAGATAGTTTACCCTATGCCTGACTACCCTCAACATGCAGAATCCCCTTCTTTCTAATTGTCCCTGATCACACTTCTATATTCATTTGTCCTACACTCTATTCAAATAGGCACTAGAGCCTTTTTTTTTTTTTTCAATTTTGGAGTATATTTGGGAGTTTTATCCCCCATAGACTGCAAAGGGTGCGTCTGCCAAACACGTCACTCTGGTGCGTTTTTGTGTCTGAAGAAATGTTCTCCTCCTATAGAACTTCTTTCCTGTCGTTGCCCACCCCAGAAAGAGTCTGAATCTTGATACACATGCAAAACACTTGCACAAAACTTGTACAAAATTTGTAAAAACACTTCAAAATCCTTTTTGCAAGTTTTTCTACATTTTGTTCTTGGGTTTAGATAATTATAGTATAATAGAAAGTATATTTCATTGTTTGCAGTGGTTTAGGAATGAATGCATTTGTTGCAAACACAATGCAATGCATTCAAAATATCTGTGTTAAGTATTTACACATACATAGTTTTTAATCTAGCAAGAAATGCCAGCAACACAATTGCTTCTTCTTACAAATCTTTATTTGGCACTAATAGCAGTGCTACATCTATAGTGCTAACACGTTTCGGCCAGAGCTTTCCTCATAGCATACAGGTTTACAATAAACTCAAGTTTATATAGAAAAAAATATAAATTCCTTCTAAAAAGAAGGGCAGTACAATCTAATTTAAAATCAATTGACAATTAAAAACATATAAGGTTGGTGGAACCAGAGAAGGAGGGAAGGGAATATGGAGACAGACTGAAAACTCTAGGAAAAAAATTAACCCATAGTGAAATCAAAATTGTATTATTTTAAAAACAAATTCACATCCATTGTACTATTCATTCCACTAGGGAATTGAGTGTTCAATCTGTGCATCCACCACACCTCCCGCTGAAGTGGTGTGTGGTGTGTATCACCCCCTAACAGATCTTCTCACCTCTTCCAGACCCCAAATATATAGATCATTTTTAATCTACCTTTCCAACAATTAATCTTTCTGAGGACTACAAATTATGAATTCTAATCTTAAGGGATAGGTGTATGTTAAAACAAAGTGCGATAATTCTTGCAGAAAATATTAAATTTAAAGAAAAATGTGTACTTATTCATTTTCCCCTAGTGAATAAAACTACTGGTGTATACCAGGCTTTAGGTTTGTCTCCACTCTGGATGGGGGAGACACTTTTGGACAGCAGCATTGTCAATCTGGGGATAGGGTATGATTAGATGAACAAGCAGATTTAAATAGATTTGACTAACGAATTAAAAAAAAAAAACTTCAGCTAACAGCTTTGTTTTGGAATATAGGTTTTACAAAAAATAAATAATAAATAAAATAAATAAAAGCTGATTATCATAAGCACCACTGTCAGTAGTAAATGGTTTGTCTCAACCCTCTAACTGACACTTGCTGGACAGCTTGGTCTGTTGAAGAAAGTTATAAAACAAAACTTAAAGGCCTGATCACTGGGTGAAAAAAATAAAATAGAAAACCAATGTGGCCTCCACATTTATGCATTGGTAAGCTGCCATATAGCTTTTTGTTTTTGGGTTTAATATGATTTTAAACTGTATGGCAGTCTGCTGAAGGTCCCAGAAGCTGACTTTTTTGTTCTTTTAATTTGTATTCCAATTCATGTTTTCCTCTCAAAGCCTCTCACTTATCTTTAGGAGACCGGCAACCTCTCTCCTTACAGCCTTTACTGGAAATGTGATGTTCGTGAAACATGCATCCCTATTCTCCTTATATCTTGGTATATACTTCAGTACAGCGTCAAACTACTTTTACTATTTAGAGGATTTTTTTTACTTTGTCTTTAGTTTTATGCTGTTTCTTTTCCACGTCTACTGCGTGTAACCAGAACATTTTTAACAAAGGGTATCTTGTTGAGCTCATTCTCACATTCCCAGTTCTTGCTATATAAGCCCATCACCCCCTTGTCCATCATATCCCAGCAGTGCTTCCTGTACCGATAACAAGGGCATGTCTGCTAAAAGCAGGAAGAAAGATTTCAAAAAGAATAAAAACTCCTCCAGGAACACCAAAAATAGAGGAGACGGCAATGCCATCTTTGCCTACTTGGCCAAAAAATATGGCAAATGGTAATTGTTCTTGTTTTCCTCCTTTAAAATTATACAATGTTTAATATGTTTGTTTTTTGCATAGGTCAGATAACGCTTCAATTATTCTGAAATGCTTTGAACTATATTTGCAAATTAGCAGTTGAAAATAAAATATAACCTGGATGACTTTTTTTAAAGTGCACCTGTGCACAGACTATACACTTTAAAGTGAAAAGAGTAGATTGATGGATTGATAATCGAATTACTGCGCTGTTTTTCTTTTCACTGTCTAGTCTAGTCACAGGGTGGGGTTGGGGTGAAGGTCAGGTCCTGTCTCCTGTCAGAGAGGGCTGTGCTATAGCATAACTGTGTAAATCTCAGAACGGGATGGACAGACATACAAAATCTTTGGCAGGTTAAACTACTGCGAAGACATCGAGAAAAAATAAAGACAAATTGTATCTATATCAACAGACAATCCAATCAACACTGGGCACAATCCTTCATATTGAAAAGGTCCCTATTATGAATCAGCATTTGTTGATCCTGCAGAGGTAAACTTAGCTGAACATCTGGGACAAGTTCATTGGCTTCCATTTTTGAATACTGGAGGAGCATATTACTGTAGAGTATTTACCAACCTTCGAGAGGCGCTCCTATCACCTGGCACTATCAAATAGTGATATGTTATGGAGGAGGATAGCATCAGCAACGGGTCTTCTAACTTGCCCAATCAACTGTTCCCAAACACAACAGTCTCATATACACGTCTTTCATGTAATCTAGCCGAAAACATTCTGTCAAAGTAATCTCATTTTTATATTTACCTTAAATTAAAGAACATAAGTCACAGCTGCCCAAACATTTTTTAGGAAAATAAGACTTTAAACCTAGACTCTATAAAGATAAAAAAAAAGGCAATGCAGTACTTCACACACTATTCCCACAACATGCCTTCCTCCACAGACGCTTCCTCCCTTTGGCCACATCAGTGCACATTCTTTCAGTGGTCAGACCATGACTCTGTTCCTAAAATCTGTAGATCGAAACTCCACAAACTGCCCACTTCTCTGTGGACAGCGGACAATTCCTCACTCACATTTGAGCACATAGTCTCCGGCCTCCGACTGAAGTCCACTGATTACTTTAAATTATCCAAGAACTCGGTTGTACCTCTGTTACCCAGAAAGAAGCCTTCAAAGACATATTAGAGGCCACATAATACCACACACCTCTAAGGCACAAATAGGACATATTTAACAATTAGTGTCTGACTTAGGCCCCTTTCACACATGCGGACCATAAGTCCGTTTTTCATCCATCCGTTTTTGGATGAAAAACGGACATACATGCATGTCTATGGGGTAGCGGGTGTCAGCGGATGAGCATCCGCTGTCACCTGCTATTGTCCGCCTCCGCAATTGTCCGATTCTGCAGACGGAGGAAAACCCTATTTTTTCATCCGTCTGCAGAGCGGATCGGATGAACACGGACAGATGGTCCGTGTTCATCCGATCCCCCATAGAGGAGAGCGGAGAACTGACAGGGCGGTCCCTGCACAGTGTGCAGGGACCGCCCTGTCATCAGCCGGCTCGGCGGGGAACAGCTGTGCGATCCCCGCCGTGCAGCGGATCTTTACGGGGCGAATCATTACGGATCCGCCCCGTGTGAAAGGACCCTTAGAAGCAGCTTTGTTGATCTTCAAAACCAATACCACACAACCCAACTGTAAAACACTAGAGGATATCAGAGCAGGTTAATCTTTGTCTGACTGGGTGTTCTCTGTGTTAGATGAAGCAAAAATATTAAGCCAAATGTAATAAAGCAGATACCACGCTAGCTTGCAAGTTGAGAACATTTTCTTCTAAACCCACTCCAAAGTCCCGAAGATTAAACACAACTGCACCAGCAACCCTAAAAAATTATAGTGGAATTTAAATATCAGCTGTCCATGCACTTTACAGCTTCTCCTCCAACACCTGCTGCCAAAATCCCCAAATTCCTATGGGGGATTTACTAACCCCCTATTCCCCAATCTTGTTGTGAGCTTCTAAAAGCTGATATCTCTGTATCTGAAGTTCAATAAACCATAAAATAACTCACGAGTCAATAAAAGACCAGGACAAGTCAGATTCTTGGCCTTATTATTATAAAAACTGGCAAACATAATCTAATCCTAGACTTTTATAGAGAGGATAAGCTTACATCGACACTTGTTAGTGTCAGCTCATACTATTACAGCCAGACACTGTAGTAGGGCAGACCCACATTAAGGCCCCTTTCACACTGGGGCGGTGAGCCGCGGTGACGGTAAAACAGCGCTATATTTAGCGCTGCTTTACCGTCGTTTTCACCGCGGTTTTCGGCCGCTCGCGGTGCGGTTTTAACCCCCGCGAGCGGCCGAAAAGGGGTTAAACACCCCCCGCAGAGCGGCGCTTTGCGGCGGTATTCCCGCGGTTTCACCGCGGTGTCCCATTCTATTCAATGGGAAGGAGCGGTATAGGAGCGGTGAACACACCGCTCCTATCCCGCTCCAAAGATGCTGCTAGCAGGACTTTTTTTGTCATCCTGCTAGCGCACCGCTCCAGTGTGAAAGCCCGCCGGCTTTCACACTGGAGTTAAAGGGGCAGGATTTTTTCATGTGGTGAACAGGTGCTATTTTTAGCGCTGCACCGCATGAAAAATGCCCCGGTGTGAAAGGGGCCTAAAGTGGTTGTAAACCTCAGTCATGAAATCTGAACAAAGCACGTATATATGTAGTGATTAGTTGTCTCTCTCAAAAGCTCTGAGTGTCATTTCTCTCTAGTGCTTCTTCATTTGTTATCAGCGTCTGTCACTTCTGACAAGTTATCCTGACACCAGAGATAAAATGGTGATGGGGAGAAGAGCTTAGCACACAGCTTGTCTATTCACAACACAGCTCTGCATTGTTCATTTGTTCATATGCTGTGTTTGAAGGGGGTTGTGTAGATTTCCTCCAATCAGCTCTCACACACTGTACTAAAGCTCTAATTGTAGCGCCCCGTCCCCTAATCTGTGCTACTGACAGATGCAGAAGAATTCTCAGCACTTTGAAGGGATGTAGAAAAAGAGAAGAATGCAGATAATCAAGTAAAACTCATGTAGGAGGATTTGTTTCAGCTTTGTGTATCTTCTCAGGCTATTTACTTCACTGGGTATGTGTGAGGATTTACAACCACTAACTTTTGGAATGAGTGGGCAAGATGGACTCTGATCAAATAGTAATGATGCTGTCAGTGGACAAACATACAATTGATATTTTTAATGTGATGTGGTCCATTTGACTTTGTTTCAGACACTTTGCTACCCTCACTTGATATCTGTGAAATAACTCAAACTGAGCTACACCCACGCCTCCTGAGTGTCTCCGGGAGAAGAATGTATTGGGATGGTGCCTTATTGAGACCCACACATAGATATACCCTCTTATGTTTTTTCCTTTTCTCTGTTTGTCTTCATTATCCTTTATATATTCCTAACCCTTTACATATTCCCAACCCTTATTTCCTTCACCTTCCTTCGAACTTTCTATTTTTGTCTACATATAACAGGTAGCATACTCTTTATTTTTTGCATGTGTGTTTTCTAAATAAGACTAGGGTTTTACAATCCCTTTTTTGTCTGAACACTATACACTTTTCTGAGCAAAGCTGAATATTGCATAACACAATATCAACGTGTTTTTAGACATACTAAGTGATCCCTACAACATCTTCAAGTTATCAAGTTCCTAGCCTGGATCAAGTCACTCTATGCCAATCCACAAGCTAAAATGAAAATTAAAGTGTTACTAAACCCAGAACCCTGCATTCACTATATCTGGTCTCCCACAGTACACAGAGCATGGAAATATTATAAATTATTTTATGAACTATAAACTGCTAAATACCCTTTCTCATCAGCAGTATATAGCAGTCTTGTGACTTATATCAGTGACCGGCCGAGCATTTGTTAAAGCTTGTAGGAGGAGTCTTCATTCTCCCCTGACTGTCCTATGAGGCTGCATGACCCATTACCCTCTGTCTAGACAGTGCTGATCGTCCCTGTGATGATCACATGCACCCTCCCGAAAAAAGAAAAAAAGACTCTCTAGCAATACACACCAACCTGAACATGTGCAGAGTGCCTCCAAGGCTCTGTACTATCAACAGATGGATTGGGGACAGTAAAAGAAGGGGATGGTCAGAGAAGCTAGGATTAAACACCCTTTTTACACAATGTGGAGGATTAACCCCTTGGGTTCCACAGTGAGTATAACAAGCATGCTTTAATGCATATGCAGACTGATTTTACTGTTGTGGGTTTAGTAATACTTTAAGGGTCTAAATACAATGGTAATAAAGCACCTTTTCCTATCTGCCAAGGTACAAAGCAAGGATGTCCCCTGTCTCCTTTTCTATTTATTCTAAATTTTGAACTGCTGGCTAAGTATATAAGGCAAACCCATGATTATAAAAGGGATTGAAATAGCAGGTTTAGTCCCTAAGCTCTTCTGGGTTACTAATGTCCTCTTATCTCTGACTACCCCCAAACTTTGCCAAATCTTAAAAAACCTAGATGAATTTACTGCAGTGTTGGAACTGTGGGTAAACCAAGCCAAATATCAAGCAATTAGTATCACTTTATTCACCCAAACTAGGAGGACCCTACTACTATTCTTTCCATGTATATGGACTAAGGCTGCATTCACACCTGAGCGTTTTGTAGCTTGAAGCCTGAAGCTACAAAACGCTAGAGGGGAAAAAAATACATTATTCTCTATGGAGATGGTTCACATCTCCACTCCAAAACGCCTGAAGCCCTACGCCTGAAGCTCAAACAAGTTCCGGACCCTTTTTTGTCGCGCGAATCGGGCAGATTTGGGCGTTTTTATTCTTTTTACATTGGTGACCTTTTGCTCTTAACAAAATTTGCGGCAAAACGCCCTAAAAAACGCCGCGAATCGCGGTAAAAAACGCAGCAAAAACGCCGCAAAAAAATGCAGCAAAACGCTCGATTTTCTGCCTGAAAAGCTACGCTCAGGTGTGAATGCAGCCTTACACCCTAAAGCACTTGGGAATTACCCTCACCCCAATGAATTAACCTTCATATAAAGCTAAAATAACCCCATCCTGAAGACACTGAACAAAGTCCTTTACACTTAGTTACATTTTCACATATCTTGCATTTGCAGAATCCACACCCTAAAAATGACACACCTTCCAAAACTTTTATCCATCTTCAGATCTTGCCATCCCTATCCCCAGACACATAAGCCACATACTCCAAAACAAAACCCTACATTTATGTGGAGTAACTCTATACCCAGATTTAATCAAAACATTCTTTATCGCTCCAAACTGTCCGGTAGATTGGTGAGGGCCGAATTTACATTTACATTTAGCCACTAACACAGCCCCCTGGCCCTCTTACATGTCACAAAAGAACTTCCTCTGTGGACGATCCTAGACCTCATACAATGCCACCTGACCCACATGTCTATCCTTTTATGGTTGCCTCACCCAAGATCCCACCTAAATATAACACTGTCTTTGCACCGTTTTGACTCTCTATCGTGGTAAAAGACAGCTTTGAATTCTTTGGGAAATTTTATTTTCCCCACCTACCAATGTTGGGATAATAAACTTTCCCCCTTTTTTGCCAGGACTCAAGAATCCTATCCAATGTAGCTGCTAGACCATGTACATCTTTACAGACATATACCTTCTACTTGAGTTACAGTAAATCTTTCCCACAAGTTTGCGACCCAGATAAAATCTGCTGAATGAACCTCATCATTATCATCTTCAGATACAAAATCATTGTAAAGACATAGGCTTCATGTACACGGGAAGTTTTTACAACCTCTTCTGAACGATTTAACTTGACAGATAGTAACCCATGTTTAAAACATCCGTTTTGACACGTTTAAATTATGCGTTTAGCAGCGTTTTGCCACGTTTGTGTTTAGAAGCGTTTTTTTTAAAAAAATAGGCAAAAATTAAAAACACCTTAAAAAGGAAACACGGGTAAACACGAGTTACAGCGCTTAGCCACGTTTAGAAGCGTTTGGCGCTTGAAATGCCTCTAAACTCTTCTGAACCCATTTTCTTTTGCGTTCAAAAAAAGCCTCTAAACTTAACTGCCTAGAAACGACTATAAACGACCCTGTGTACATGTACTGAAAATATAACATAGAGGAGAGTTCAGGAGCAGTTAAAAAATATTCCCAACTGCTCCTAAATGTCCGTTTACCAGCAGCAGTGTACATGAGGCCTAATTCCGTGTACACACGAGCGGAATTTCCGACAGAAAAAATCAGACGGGAGTTTTTCATCGTATATTCCGATCGTGTGTATGCCCCAACTGCCTTTTTACTTTGAAAATTCTGTTGGACCTAGAAAGAGAACATGTTCTAAATGTTTCCAATGGAACCAATTCCTATTGGAAAACCGCTCGTCTGTATGCTGTTCCGACGTACCAAAAACGATGTATGCTCTGAAGCAAGTACGAGACGGAAGCTATTGGCTACTGGCTATTGCACTTCCTTTTTCTAGCCCCGTCATACGTGTTGTACGTCACCGCGTTCTAGGCGGTTGGACTTTGGTGTGACCGTGTGTAGGCAAGACCGCTTGAGCGGAATTCCGTCGGAAAAACCTTCAGAGTTTATTCCAACGAGAATACCGGTCGTGTGTACGCGGCATAACTCATCTCCTCTTATCACTACAGCTTTTGAAGTGATCTTCCTGACCTACCCCCCCAACCTTCACACTCTATTTAATTACCACTCCCCTAGGCCCTCAGTCACTATGTACAAATCCTGTCTCCACTTACCATTAGCCCACCTGCCTCCCTGAGTTTACTTTCCACTATAAACTGTATGGATCTGTATAACAATTTTGCTATAATTTACTGAAACTCTTTCTTGACTTATTTGGCAATGTTTGTCCTGTATACCATAAAAAAACGAACTGAAAATTTTATGAAAGAAAAAACATAGTCCATTTATGTATTTTTTGAAAAACAATAAATGTATTTTACATACAAGTAGCAATACAAGTAACAATACTTATAATGCTTATTGAGAGTAATGATGTTATGTGCTAATAAGATCACAATGCAACATACAGTAAGTATATGGGACTGCATGATAGATAGATAGATAGACAGAGCTCTAAATACAGCGATTTCCCTATTCTATTGTACCTAGTTTTCCACTACTTCTTATTTGATCAGAACCCTAATTTTGCCCTCATGATCAGATATAAATGTTATGAATTATTTAAAGCTCAACGACTAGGTATCTATGTTTTTCAAGATACAGTACCGTTATGCCAAGGGGCAATGCACTGCCCAAAACTGGCAGAAACAAGAACAAAACTAGCTCACATTTTTTTGTACCTTTCTGTAAACGGTCATTTTCTTGAACATGCCGGGTTTAAATAACACTCTCCTTTTTCAAAATATGTATGTAGGCTATGCTCAAAGCTAAGCAGTTGGAATGTGTGGACAAGGGGAAGGGTCATTGAGAACTACATTCTGTTGAGTCTATTTTCTGCATAGGCATGTGGAGGGGGAGGGGTTGAGGACTAAGCTTAAACTCTATTGAGTTAAGTCAGTATATTAAGTTCATTATGACTTAAAAACATGAAAGAGACCTTGAAAACAGGCTAAAATACTCTGTAATCCTAGGAAACATTAACTAACTGCTATGCTTTATATCAAACCCATCTTTAACCTCCTTAAGTCCTAACTAATCCACCAGACAGCAACCTTACCAGGCCAGGTGGACCTACCTGTCATTAGACAGCAAAGACCATTGACTAAAGGACACAGCACCTATTGGAGCAAATTTGTGCCATGTTAACCACTGTGAGCAACCACAACAGTGTAGTATTGTTTACATTGGTGAGCCGTCTCCTTCCTATTTAAAACAGAGGAAGAAGATTAAATTATTGAATTCATCAATAAAATCCTCAAGCTGCAGGAAAGTAGAAGAGAACTTTAATCAGAGGCATATTATATTTACTTGATTTAACCTATTTGTTTACATTTCTTTAGCGTTGCTTCCTGGTTTCTGGCCTAGGCCAAAATGATTTCATACATTGCAGGAGTCTTCATGGGCATTTTTTCTTTCATCTGGAGGAAGGACTTTCTCAGCTAAGCACACCCTCCTGCCTGCCTGTGTGAGCCAAGGACAGATAGAATTCCATGAAGTAAATGCTAGATGAATCACCTGACCTTACTCAAGATGGCTGTGGCTAGAAATGTAGGTGGGTGTTTTTCAGAGTGATGTCCCAACAAAATAAAGCTTGGAGACATAGATGGATGGGTGAGTTTGTTCTGACTATAAATTGTGGTGCTCAGATACAGTTTAGTTTCTCTTTAATGTCTAAGAGCACCCAAAATCACAAACTGAAAAATCAGCACAAGGGACATAACTTACAGTCTATAGAATATGTCCCTTTTGCCAATTTTTCTTGTTAGTGAAAATCTTCATTTGTCCTGGCACCTACCCCGACTCATGTAATCTTTCTGTGCAGCGGGGGGTTAATACAACTAACAGACTATATAAATAATAATGGTGCTGCGCTGTGAACTCCAAAATAGGGGCTAGTAATAAACTAGAATAAAGGGCAAAATGCAAGAGAATTGTAGTGTAAATAGCAAAGTTATTATGAAACAAAGTGCAAATATAAAATATAAATAGGATGACCTATGTAAAAAGGTATATACTGCAAATACAAGTGCTAAAGTGTAAATAATGTGAAAAACAGAAAGGAAAAATCAATTAGCACAAAATGGTACTGAAAAACATTAGTATAAATGTGAGCCATAAACTGACAGGCTGGGCAAGGAGAGCATTAATCAGAGAAGCAGCCAAGAGGCCCATGGTAACTATGGAGGAGCTGCAGAGATCCACAGCTCAGGTGGGAGAATCTGTCCACAGGACAGCTATTAGTCGTGCACTCCACAAATCTGGTCGTTATGGAAGAGTGACAAGAAGAAAGCCATTGTTGAAAGAATGCCATAAGAAGTCCCATTTACAGTTTGCGAGAAGCCATGTGGGGGACACAGCAAACATGTGGAATAAGGTGCTCTGATCAGATGAGACAAAAATTGAACTTTTTGGCCAAAAAGCAAAACACTATGTGTGGCAGAAAACTAACACTGCACACTCCCCTGAACACAGCATCCCCACTGTGAAACTTGGTGGTGGCAGCATTATGTTGTGGGGATGATTTTCTTCAGCAGAGACAGGGAAGCTGGTTAGAGTTGATGGGAAGATGGATGTAGCCAAATACAGGGCAATCTTTGAAGAACCCATTAGAGTTTGCTAAAGACTTGAGACTGGAGCAGAGGTTCACCTTCCAGCAGGACAATGACACTTAACATACAGCCAGGGCTACAATGGAAAAGTTTAGATAAAAGCATATTCATGTGTTAGAATGGCCCAGTCAAGATCCAGACCTAAATCCAATTGTGAATCTGTGGCAAGACTTGAAAATTGCTGTTCACAAGCGCTCTCCATCCAATCTGACAGAGCTTGCAGTGAAAGGTGGTTCTACAAAGTATTGACTGAGGGGGGCTGAATACAAATGCACACCACACTTTTCACACATTTATTTGTTTAAAAATTTTGAAAAACATTTATAATTTTCCTTTGTGTTGGCCTATCACATAAAATCCCAATAAAATAAATACTGTTGTAACTTGACAAAATGTGGAAACTTTTAAAGGGTATGAATACTTTTTTAAGGCACTGTAACTGGGTACTAACATTTATAGGTAAAGTTGATCCAGGGAATATCTGATTGCCTCTCATGGGATCAGGAAGACATTTTTTCCCTGCTGTAGCAAATTGGTTCATGCTTTGCTGGGGTTTTTTACCTTCCTCTGGAACAGCTGTGGATATAGGATTGTGTATATGGGATTGTAGGAGTTTTTTTTTTTTTTTTTTTTTTATTGGTTGAACTAGATGTGTCTTTTTTAAACCTGACTTACTATGTAACTAAAAGAAGTGGAATCGGCAAAAGGGACACATTTTATTGATAGTAAGTTATGTCTTTTGTGCTGATCTGTTTGTGATTTTGCCCACATTTAGGCTTTAAAGCCTAACTTCACCCATTTTGGTAGCCTCAGATAGAATGGGGAAATGTTAAAGCCACATATCACAATGGTTACCTGGACAAACAGGGAGAGTGAACCTCCCTCTTTCCATGTGCATGAGGCCTAAAGCTAAACTCTAACAGAAATGTTAATTCAAATCCATTTCTCAATAACCACAAATGATATAAAGCCATTTGTGTGCACCAAATGTTTTAGCAAACCCAGACATTATTTTGTAAAAATAGCAGTGACATCATCACTGTGCTGTACAGGTCAGAAAGCAGAGCTGTGGGAGGGGCCCAGCAAGCTCCACCTACTACAGGTTGCCTGCAGAAAACTATAGAATGGGCAGAGACAAGGCCAGTCACCCTGCACAAGGAGACAGGGCAGAAGTGACCAGTCTTTACTACAGGAAGCTCCTGCATAGAGGAAACGTTTCACACTGGATTACTACACAGATCTAGTAGAAATACACAGAGCACGCCAAGATTCAAGAAAGAACAGATATGACTTGTATTTACACTACATTTGCTGATCCCTGATGACCCGATTAAAATCTCGAGGTTGGATTCTGTGAGTGATAATGCTACATAGCAGTAAAAACATGACAGATGTGCTAACCCCGCACCACTCTATCCAAAATATTTGTGGTTTAGAAAAGGGGTTTCCAAACTTTCAAAACGAAGAGACAGTTTGCTGCCCTTTAGTGGGCAGTTAGAGAAAAAAAATGCCCTGGCATTGGTGGGAGTAAACAAAAGGCTTGGTGGTCAGTGGGAGTAAAAAAAATCTATCACTGGTGTCCGTGAGAGGAATAGTGCTCCATCTCTGGTGACAATGGGAGAATTAGTTCCCCATCATTGGTGTCAATGGAAGCAATAATGCCTCGCATCAGTGGAAAGAATACTGTTCCAAGGTCCATGTAAAGGCAAGCAAAGAGCCACAGTTTGGAGATCCCTGGTTTAAAATTATTATTATTATTATAAAGTTATAAAATAACTTTAAAGTGTGTTGAGAGTCCTTTCATGCAAAATGCAACCTAAACGTAAGGTAAACGTGCGTGTGTTGGCATGCTGTGTTGCATTTTAACATGCACTTTGCTCCTCAGTGAGTAAAGTCCTGCATTACCTTTATTATCTTCATACATAAAATCCAGTTTTAAAATCTTATTTTCCTACCAAATATTTAACCAGCTGTGTGTTATATTCTTTAATTTAAAGGCATAGTTCACCTTTACCAAAAACTGCCCATGCTGGCAAGGAGTGCCTATAGATAAAAAACACATTGTCCAACTGGCTTTAATCAAAGTTAAATAATGCCCTTGATAGAGGTGTAGGCCATTTACGTACCAGCCCAAAGCCTGAAAAACTCCTTGAGATGGCATCATCCTGCTCTACCTTGTTGCTAGGAAGTTTCTAAGACACTCCCAGCTGATTCAAACCCGTTCGCGTGTGCTTTTCCTCCCCTGTCGAAGTAGCTCTAAGCTCAGTGATGCTTCACCAAAGGAGACAGTGGACTACACATGTGTGGGGGTTTGACAGCTCACCCTTGTGATGGTGGGGGTGAGTAGTAATAGTTGGATCCTAACAACAAGGCTGAAGATGATGATGCCGTCTCAGGGGAGGGGGTTCCCGACAAGCTTTGGGAGGTACAGTATATAAATGGTCTACCCATGTAGCAAGGGTATTATCCAACTATAGTCAAAACTGCACAGTTTGTTTTTATCTACAGGTGCCTCCTTGCATAGGCAGCATTCTGGTAAAGGTGTACTAACCCTTGGAGGACAAGTACATGGTTGTACACCAGGACCATTTCTCCGACACTTTTAACTTGTTTTAGGCACTAAACCCTTTTCATCTGAAAACTAGCTTCAAGGTCTTGGTGTTGAAAACATACTATTTAAAATGACCCTATGAATTGTAATTTGCTAACTCAGTTATACTCACAACATCATTATGTACCATCTACTACCAAGGCAATGACTAATATGTTTTTGTGTCAGTGAAATGTTTTGACCGCATCTAAGTCAACCAGACTTAGTTAATAACTTTGTTATTTTGCAGAATTTCAAAAAATATTTATAACTGATTCTGAATATGTTTGGCAGCAAATATACTCAAAGGATCATCATTACAAGTATTTTTAGACTGTTATATATTTATATCATTATTTCTAAGATCTCAATGTTACATAAACATCTATATCAGTTGTGTCCAACCTAAGAGGGTGCATCAAGAGGAATGGAGGGTCACATTTCACCCAATAATTTTTTAATACGAATTTCATTTAAAAAATATCAGCCAATGGCTATACATAACTAGAAAAAGACATGCATTTTACAGGGGGGCCCCCCTTCCAGAAAGCTTTATTGTCAGGGGCCTCACCACCTGCTTACTGCTGCTTTATTCCCCTCTAATACCAGCCTATGGAAGCGATGTGCTGCTACGGACACACCTGCCCAAGGGTTTCTGCTTAGAGCTACATTAATAAACCCCTGATAATTTGTGTAAGTGGCGGCAGAAATAACCCTCAGTACTGGGGTCAGTGACAGTGATAATAACATCCCCTTCATTGGTATCAGTGGCAGCAACAATAAACATTGGTGTCACTGTCAGTTATAATAAACTCGCTTTATTGGTGTCAGTGGCAGCAATAATAACCCTCAGTACTGGGGTCAGTGACAGCGATAATAACCTCTCCTTCACTGGTGTCAGTGGCAGCAGTAATATTCCTCAGTACTGGGATCAGTGGCAGCAATAATAACCCCTAGCATGGATGTCAGTGGCAGCAGTAATAAACCCCCACCCTTCATGGGTGTCAGTGACATTGGCAGCAATAATAAACTCCCCTTCATTGACTTTGGGGGCAGCAATAATAAGCCTCAGCATTGGTGTCATTGGCAGCAATAATAACCTTGCAGCACTGGTGTAAGTGGCATCAATAAGAACCCCCTGTTTGTAACTGATGTCAATTACAGTGGCAGCCATAATACCCCCCCCCTTCATTGGTGTCTCTGGCAACAATATAAACCCTCATTATTGGTGTCAGTGGCAGCAATAATAACCCCCCTTCATTAGTGTCAGCGTCAGCAAGAATAACCCCCCATCATTAGTATCAGTGTCAGCAATAATAACCCCCCTTCATTAGTGTCAGTGTCAGCAATAATAACCCCCCTTCATTAGTGTCAGCAAGAATAACCCCCCATCATTAGTATCAGTGCCAGCAATAATAACCCCCCTTCATTAGTGTCAGCAAGAATAACCCCCCATCATTAGTATCAGTGCCAGCAATAATAACCCCCCTTCATTAGTGCCAGCAATAATAACCACCCTTCATTAGTGTCAGTGTCAGCAATAATAACCCCCCTTCATTGGTGTCAGTGCCAGCAATAATAACCCCCCTTCATTAGTGTCAGCAAGAATAACCCCCCATCATTAGTATCAGTGCCAGCAATAATAACCCCCCTTCATTAGTGCCAGCAATAATAACCCCCCTTCATTAGTGTCAGTGTCAGCAATAATAACCCCCCTTCATTGGTGTCAGTGCCAGCAATAATAACCCCCCTTCATTAGTGTCAGTGTCAGCAATAATAACCCCCCTTCATTAGTGTCAGTGTCAGCAATAATAAACTCCCTACTCATTGGTGAAATTTTTACTTGTGCTAATTCAAAGCTCAAACACACTAAATATAGTGAATTTTATTCCAAGATACAGAATTCTATGAAAGTACAGAAGGCACTCCAAGATACAACAAATGCGCTATAATCTTAAATTACAGACAATGTCTTTTATATGCGCCTAGTGATAACATGAAGTATATGATGATTGCACATTCAGCAGATTCCAGATGTACTTGTCTCATACAGCTCTCATATAAAACGTACAGATCAGTCAGGGTTTATGGTATTTTATCACATAGCAAATATAGCCCAGTGTAAATCCACCATTTTTTGAGTGTCCACAAAAATATAATCATTGGTCATTTTCTAAATCACTTTCGAAGATCTGATTGTTTGCAGAAATCTCATGAAAAGTTATTTACTTTTCCTATGTGACAGTCAATAACATGACTGTTTTCTTAGAGTAGGGCAAACCACAAAACTTTATGGTAATGGGTCGCGGCGTCGCCTGAAAAGCCACCCTGACCTCTACCCCATGAAATAAGAAGTTACAAGTGGTTTAACTCATCTTTCTTTTTGTGAGAAACTTTTATTACAGACTCTTATGTCTTACTATCTCTCTGCCTGTTTCTTTATTTTTGCAAAGCAAACACAAATGATTTGTTATCAGCAATTGCAGCCTTCTCGTCAGATGATAAATGGCTGGAGGTCATACTGAGCGCAAATGTTGAAAGAAAAAAATAGATTAGTAGTTTGTCCACCTCAGCATTCACATGATCAGAAAAATCAGATGAAAAATAACGCTTTTGAAGCGATCATCTGATCGTTAGTACACAGCTTTCAAGAGTCGATCATGACAGTTCATCCAAAATTATTCGAAGGGACACGAACATTTTTCTCATACAATACCAGATCATACGATTTTCGTTTAATCAGTACAGCGTTCGTCCAAAATAAATTGGCAGAGCAAAACTATGCATGCACAGAAACGAAAGAAAAAATTACAATACAATACAACACATTACATCACTTCCGAAGTTGTATTCTGTCATACAAGAATTTTTCGTAAGTTTAGTAACCTCTTCATTTTCCATATGAGACTAGCATGCAAAAAAAAAAAAAGGACGATAATTTGTCCGATATTCTCATTGTGTGTACAAAAATTTAGGGTGGCCACAAAAGTCCAGTCTTGTTCCTGGTTCGACAGCCCCAGCCCACTACAACAATTGGGCACCTATTGTGTGGTTTAGGGCTATGCTAGGAAGCACCAATATCCAACATTACAAGCTTTCATTACTGGATACAAAAATGTTCTAGCTGTTGAAAAATTTTAATTTAGCATATACCCCTCTACTCCTTCTTACTGATACAAATGGAAGGAACTGACCAATTGTGTGCACCCCCCACCCAAACACTTACCTCCTCGAGTTCTCTCTCGATCCAGCACTTTGCCTGGCTGCATCTCTTTTATCCCCTCTTACTAGTCTCACAGGAGACTCAGGCAGCATTGGGAGTCATTGGCTCCTACTGTTGTCAGTCAAATCCTGTGAGGGGGCGGAGCAGGGGACATGGCTAAGCCGGGCTGTGTGTGTCTATCAATGCACACAGCGCGGCTCGGGAGCGTTTGGCCCTGGTTAGGGTTCTCCTAGGGACCACCATAGCACACAACATGCTATGGGGGCACACACTCAGGAGAGGAGGAGCAGAGAGCCCCTGCGGGGGACTCCAGAAGATGAGGTAAAGGACCGCTCTGTGTAATACCACTGCACAGAGCAGGCAAGTATAACATGTTTATTATTATTTTTTTTATATTTTTTAAAAGCCTTTACACTTGCTTTTAGCAGGAAAACAAGCCATCTCTGACCTCTCTAGTTGTTTTTATTGTAAAGCTATTCATTCTCAAGTATCCTCAAAGATCACAACAAAGAATCTAAAGTCAGAGCCCATTCACACTGTTTTGCTGCACTAATGACTGCACATTATGCCGGACAGCATACGTTGCATTAAGGCAATTCACATTAATTTGGGCTGCCTAACGCACCAAAAAAGGTAAATGTTGCATTTTATCAGTGAACCACAAAATACGTTTGTTTGTCTGCTGACTTGGTACCATTTAGAACGAATGCCACCACATCACACAATCACAATAGTGTCATTGAGCTGCACTTACTGCTTGTACAGAATAAGTAAATACTTTAATGTTTATAATCTGAGCACAGGTTTCTAAGAACAAGAAAATGTGATATCACCAGCCCTTGTCAGGGCTATATTTGGCAGTGCTGATCAGTGTATTCTGACAGTGGGGAAGTCCTCACTGTCAGAATACAATAGATCAGCAGGAGGATCTCCAATCCCCCTCTACTGAGTGTGTGGATAGGGGAATCAAGTTTTTTTTTTTTTTCTGTTTAACCCGCTAGTTGAACAAAAAAAATTAAAAATACTAATGTATGGGCTACTTTAGCACACATATGGCCCATACACATGATCAGAAAAATACTGCTTTCTAAGCGATCATACGATAATCTGATCGTTATTACACAGCTTTCGAGAGCCAATCATGACACTTCATCCGATGAGACAAGCACGAAAATTCTTCTTGTATGATACCAAATCGTTAGTTTTTCGTTTAGTCAGTACAGTTGTCGTTCGAACATACAATACAAATACACTACAACACAACGCATACTTTAGTAAACTCTTAATTTTCAATATGAGATTAGCATGTAAAAAAAACAAAAAACAACGGCCATTCGTCCGATAATCTCATCGTGTGTACCAGACAATAGGAGCTGGGTGCCAGCCAAGGAAAGTCACTTAAGAGAACTTGACCGGCAATATCACTGCATACCATCTCCACTGCTTATATTCAGTTTCGTCTGACTCAACACAAAGCAAAAGCTTTCACTAAACATGCATGTGTATTGTGCAATTTGGCTCTAAACACTTTAAGATGATATGCCAAGTATTACTTCATGAACGTCACAAACTCTGTTTTTTGTGATTATGTGACAGATGGTTCAGTTTAACACATTTCATATTAGATTCTGTTAGCTGCTTAATCACTTGCTTTCCCCACTCTGAATAATTAGGCCAGCTACCAAGACTCAACCATGGTTCCTCCAGAGGTTGCTTAGGATTCCTTAAGCTGTGGTTCCCATCTAATAATGCCTCCAAGCTACTTGGTAGAGCCAGCAACATAGTTACATAGTTACATAGTTAGCAAGGTTGAATAAAGACACCAGTCCATCCCGAGTGAGTGTGCGTGTCTACAATTGTCCCTAACACTCACATCAGTCCCTACCCTCAATCCAAGGTCCCCATTCATATACTAGAGCCAATTTTGGACAGAAGTCAATTAACCTACCAGCATGTCTTTGGAGTATGGGAGGAAACCGGAGTACCCGGAGGAAACCCACACAGGCACAGGGAGAACATGCAAACTCTTGGCAGGTAGTGTCGTGGTTGGGATTTGAACCAGTGACCCTTTTTACTGCTAGGTGAGAGTGCTACCCACTACACCACTGTGAAACATGACCAGTGATCTTTAAATAAGGGTGGCATTCTGACCACCACTGAAAGGTGGGCTCTTTTCCCACTGCCCCAATAGTTTTCACATGGGTTCCCTGAGACCTTAAAGTGGAAGTAAACCCTCCTATCGTTTTCAGCCAAGGAAGCTGCCATCTTGGCCTCTGTTCAATCTTCAACTGCCATGATGCTGCACATGTGATCAGTTATGACACCAGCCATTGGATGGTTTGACAGTTTGGTTGAAAGCATAGTCAATGTGACAGGTAGCATTTTCGGCATGCCATTTTTTTTTAACTATTTAAATCAAAGGGTTTACATACGCTTTAAAGTAATTTTAGGGGTTCCTCTGGTTTATGGCGCTGCCCCAAGTTGAGGAGATAATGGGCTGACATCATTGGTACGTTAAATGGCTTATTGGGGATTACCGTTCTGGTTGAACCTCTCAACGTGCCTGCTAGGCTCTGTCGATTCATCCCCCATGGATCCTAATGTAAGAATGACTGTTTCTTGAGCTTTATTTGTTGCCCGTAGGCTGATTGCATTTAAATGACCCTTGCCCCACCTACCCTCTCTGAATAGGATAAAGGAACTTAATAGATGCATCTTCTATAAAAGAAACACATGTATTTTCTCAGGAATTCTTTGCACAGGTTTAATGCTTTATGGTCCCAATGGATTGAATAACCCTAATCTTTCCTAGGTCTCCATGTACCATATTATAAGTGTTCTAGACATTAATTTCCCATCTTGCTATGTTTCATTCTAAAAATGCACCTGCTTAGGTCTAGGGTACTTGATATTTTATAATTCTGCTCTCCTCCTTATTGGTATGGTCTTTCCTTCTTTTGTATGTTTTCTACCCTGTGTGGCGGCTTGTTTCTGTGTTCTTATGTAAATTAAACTTTTTTTTTTCTAAATAAAATCTGATCTAAAATAAAAGAGTACCCCGGCAACTGAAAAATGTCTTGCCCATAGGCTTCCTGACTAAAGCCGGCCATACATGAATCAAAATTTAGCCAGTTCACGTATGGGCAGGCTGGTTGTATAGAAGTCGATCTAGCTGTCGACTTCTGTACAACCACCCTATCTGTTTTTTCCCAATTGATCAGCCGGCAGCACTGAGTGCATTCTGACAGCCGGAAGTCTTCCGCTGTCAGAATACAATAACTCAGAAGAAAGGATTCCCACATCCACCTTGAACGTGTGGATAGCAGAATTCGGTAATTTTTTTTATCATTCAACCAGCGGCTCAACTAATGTATGGGCTGCTTTACTTGTCAACTATTGCTAGCTGTAAAAAAAAAAAAAAAAAGTGTGATGAAGCTTCCTCTGCATCATGTGACTTGTCGTCCACTTCTCATCACAACCAGCAGGGCCCTCTGATTCCACTTGTATTGAATTGTATTGTAACTGCACTGTCTGCCCTAATGCTGTAAAGCACTGCGCATACTGTTGGAACAATATAAATCCTGTCTAATAATAATAATAATAATAACAACAGTATGCCTGTCTGATAAGTAGGTCTGAGTGGGGGGAGCTTTCTGATTAATGATTGTCCAGTTAATGTAAGGCATAATGGGTCGACACTACACTACATTTTTTTTTTTTTTTGCTACCATTTTATGTTTCTTTCTGTGCTCTTTGTTATGTTACATAATACCATTGGGTCCTATAGATAGATAGTTCTTTGGCTTATATTTATTGATTTCAACATTACCAGCAATAAATATATGTGAGCAGTGCAAAGAAAAAAAATGTTTTGGAGAACTAAAACTATCTGAAAGAAAAAGCAAACACCTGAAACTTTTACAGGCACTCAAAGACTGTTTGAAGAATAATTATCTGGAATATTTTTTCTAAAGCATGCAGACACAGGGTGAGTGCTGTTAGTGTAAGATCGAAGGGATAGACCTTGTAAAACTCAAATTTCAGCTTTCAGTAGGAGGTGCTGGTAACTTGAACCCTCCACTGGTTCCCTTTTTCAATCTGACACTCCTAATATATGCACCTACTATACAGACTAGTAAACTTTTTAACTCTTAAGAAACTCTTAAAATAATTTTAAGGTCTCGGGGAACCCTGTTTAAACCAATCATTGGGGGGGCGGGGGGATGCCCTTTACATTGGTGGCCAGTGGGAAGCATCAATGATGGTCAGAATGCCGCCTTTACAAGACAGCTAAAAATATAATTGATATCATGAAGGTGGCATTGGCTCTGGAACTATGCAGTCACCATCACATGAAAGGCAAATTAGCCACAGCTCAGGGAACCCCTAATAATGTCTGCAGGAACCCTATGGATTCATTGAACCCTGGTTGAGAATGGCTGTGATAGGGTCTCATACTCATTTCCAGACTAAAACTGGGTAGACACTGTAGGTTGTTTTTGTTTTTCTGTTCAACTAACGGGCTGAACAAAAAAAAACTAACAGATCCCCACATCCACACAAGCAATGCGGATGTAGGGATCTACCCTGCCAAGCTATTGTATTCTGACAGCAAGGACTCCCCCCCTGACAGATTACACTGATCAGCACTGCGGCCATTGGCTGCTTACGCTGATCAAATGCTGGTTTTCCAGCAGGACTGTTTCGATAGAAGCTGGTCTGATCTTCTGTTGAACAGACAGTGGTACACACAGAGTAATATTCGACCAGTTCCTACTGAACTAGCTAATTTTCAGTCTGAGTATACAAGCCTTAACTCGTTTAATATGGACACCACAATAGAAGGAGGCTCTATCTTCTGCTGCAGGAAGAGTAAGCACAGCCACAAGCTCTAGCCGTGACATTTTTTGATGGAGCCCAAAATAGATAAAAGAAGACAGTGAGTGACTAGGTTTATCACTTTACCTATAACTGAAATCATATAAATAATATATTATATAAGCAGAAAGCAGATCCTTTCTTTTGCCTTCCTCATGAGCATTAGAAACAGCTGTAATCCGTGTTCTATGGGCAACTTGCACTCCTTTCAAACAATGGTGATACATGAGGACCTTGGAGAAGCCAGCAAACAGCACGCTCCCTCCCCGGGGAGAAGGTGCATGTAGCAGGATCGTATAACCACCTTCAGTATCCTCAAGAGGTACACATTTTAAAACTACAATATAATGGTTTACAAGGGTAAGGGTACATAGGATGCTGGAAACCTCCTGCATGGCTTTGGCTTCCCTTCCTATTTTAGGGCTTATTGAATCCTAGAGCTGTGTCCTGCATAGATATTTTCTTATACCCCCAGCAAAATAGTTACAGGGGTGCACCTTGGGAGTGCTACCTATATGCTTCAATGAACCCCTAAAGAAGCTCAAGCAGTCTATGCACTCTTAACCTGCAATTACCAACATTATTTTGAGTAAGGCAATCAATAACAGTTACAGCTTTGGACTGAAGAAACTGATTTGTATTAACAATTAGTGTATCCATGGTGAAATTGTACAATCATATTCATTTCCACACTGCATTTCAATTATTTCTAGCCTATTGTGTCACACATTACACAGAGCCTGCCTTCTGAAAGACAGAGGTGCTGAGTGGAGGAGTTTCAGGAGGCTGAGTCAGTACAGCAATCACTGCTTGCAGGTAGCAAGGCACTATGGGATATATAGTTCTTAGGTTGCTTTCACACTGAAAGCGCCGGCCGTTAGCTCTTGCACCACCTTTTGGCCTCTAGCAGGGAACTTTTAACCCCAAAGAAGAGGTTAAAAACTCCCGTGGTGCTGCGCTTCCGAAATGCTTTTCAGGCGCTTCGGAAGCACTGCCCATTCATTGCAATGGGCAGGGGCGTTTTGGGAGTGCTCTATACAGCGCTCCCAAACTGCCCCAAAGATGCTGCTTGCAGGGCTTTTCCAAAACGTCCGCAAGCGCACCGCCTGGGTGTGAAAGCACCCATTGCAATTAATGGGAGGCAGTTTCCAGGTGCTTTACAAGCGCCATTTCTAGCGCTAAAATGCCTGAAAACTGCCTCAGTGTGAAAGGGGTCTAAGAAATGGAAAGTAAACAGCAAAGGAGAAGCTGCAAAAGTATGCATGGAATCCAGGAAGTTGTTGACAGCTATGATCAGCAGACAGGCAGACCTCACGACATGAAAGGGGACTTTTCAAGTATATTTATATTGGAGTGTTAAAAATACCTACTGTTTGTATTGCTATTACAATGCTGATTTTATCAAATGAAAATGTATGCTGTGACCTAGAGCTGCACTATTCTGGCCAAAATGAATGAATCACATTTTTTTTGCTTAGAATAAAAAGATCACGATTCTTGTGACGTAAAATCTTTCACATTATACAAAAAAATTGTGCTAACTTTACTGGTTAGTTTTTTTTTTTTTTAATTCATTAAAGTCATTTTTTCCCCAAAAAAATTGCATTTGAAAGACCTCTGCGCAAATACAGTGTGACATAAAATATTGCAACAACCACTATTTTATTCTCTAAGGTCTCTACTAAAAAAAATATATGTAATGTTTAGGGGTTCTAAGTAATTTTCTAGCAAAAAAAAAAAAAAATGATTTTAACTTGAAACCAACACATGTCAGAAAAAGGTTTAGTGTTTAAGTGGTTAAACTTTCCTCATTTACACACAAAGCCTATTCCTTTGACAAATTATTACAATGTTTATACTTAAGTTTCACTGGTAAAGAATGTTGCGATTCTTGGCAGACTGCCCGTTTTTTTTTCTTCCTTTCTTTTGAGGGCTGTGGCTTCAGAAGAGCAGAGAGAATTCTTTGCATATTAAGAATTGTGAAACACTTTTATTAAGATCGCAAGGGGGGAAAAAAATTGCGATAACGAATGACGATTAATCGTGCAGCTCTACTGTGACCATAAAATTGATGTCCTTTTTCCCCATAAATAGAGCTTTTTTTTTGGTGGTATTTGATCACCTCTGCGTTTTTATTTATTTCTTTTTTTGCGCTATAAACAAAAAAAGAATGACAATTTTGAAAAAAACAAACAACATTTACTTTCTGCTAAAAAACATTAAAAAAAATAAAAAAATGTAATTTCTTCATGAATTTAGGCCAATATGTATTCTGCTACATGTTGGTAAAAAAAAATCCCAATCAGCGTATATTGATTGGTTTGCGCAAAAGTTATACCTTCTACAAACTATGGGATAGATGTAAATTTTATGGATGGATTTTTAATTAAAAAAAATAGTTATGGTGGTAATCAGCGACTTATAGTGGGACTGTGACATTGCGGTGGACAAATCGGACACTAATGCCACGTACACACGACCGGACTTTCTGGTAGAATAGGTCTGACAGAATCAGTCCTTTGGACATTATGATCGTGTGTGGGATAATCCGATCGTCTTTATTAAAAACATTCCGATGGACCTAGAATTAGAACATGTTTCAAATCTGTCTGACGGACTCAATTCCTATCGGGAAAACCGTTCGTCTGTATGCTGGTCCGACAGACCAAATACGACGCAAGGGAAGCTATTGGCTACTGGCTATTGAACTTCCTTTTCTAGTCCGGTCTTACATCATCACGTTCAAAACGAACGGACTTTCGAACGGACTTTAGTCCGTTCCTGTGTGGGCAAGTCCGTTCGTTCGGAGGTCCTTCATAACTCTGTTGAAAGTCCGTCGGGAAGACCGTCTGACCTTTTCTGACGGAAAGTCCAGTCGTGTGTATGCGGCATTAGTGACACTTTTTGGGGATCAGTGACACCAATGCAGTGATCAGTGCTAAACAAATGCACTGTCACTGTACTGAGACTGGCAGGGAAGGGGTTAACATCAGGGGCAATCAAATTAAATGTGTTCCTAGGGAGTGCTTGCTAACTGCGTGGGGGTGCTTGTACTGTGGGAAGGCAGAGATGCTTAGCAGAAACACAGGCTTGCTACCTCCCCTTCTCACAGAATGGTGATCTGCCTTGTTTATATAGGCAGACCACCGTTCTGTCTCTCTTGGGAATGATCAGTGGGTCCCCCTGATTGGCTCCTGCTGTGTCCAATCACAGCGGGAGCGGGTCGATGGTAGCGTGCTCCAGAGCAGGAAGTGCAAGATCACATACAGGTACGTGATTTTGCACAGGAAAGCTGCCTTGCCACAATATATATACAGAATACAGTTGGCAAGTGGTTAATATATATCTAACCCCAAAAACAAAAATATTATATAATGCAGCTTACTAGTTCTTAGATGCAGGACTGCATTATTTTAGTTTTTTTCCATTTTTTTCTTTATTTTTATCCGGTCATCCTGCCAGTATTCATGTCCTACAGGTGACAACACTCACTTGCTGTACTATATCTATGGGGGAGCAGTGTTGTCACTTATGACTACCCCCTTCTGATTTGGACTACAGAACCCCTCCCCTTCCCCTCATATCCTATATCGATAACATAGGAGGGAAGTATTCTAAAGTTCACAGACTGGACAGGATGTTACAAGCTCACGGGATTTCTGATAAGATCAATAGGATTTTTTTCTGTATTGTAGAGTTGAAGAAACTAATCGAATCAGCTCTCAGCTGCCCATCTTGATCTGACTCTCCACTGTCCTCCTGTTCCTCCACCCCTGGTTCATTCCACACCAGTCCATGTGTCTTCCCACCCTGCCAGCCTAAATGCAAGCTAAATATTCACTCAACATGACCCCCTCCCTAGATCAATGGGGGTGTGCACCCCATTCACATAATGGTAAACTGATGTCTCAGACTGCAGCTCTCATGTTTTCATATAAGGAACAATGTAAGAACTAAGAAATGAAATTGAGAAATTGTAGCCCTAGGGGCAATCATTTCCTTTACACAACTAATGCCCTCTAAGCACGCCACCTACTCGCTCTACAAGTCAACAAGCTTCACTCAGCTGCCTTAAAATGTAGCGATGATACAAACTTTAAACATTTATAATTGTCAATGTTATAAATGTTGCATTTATTAGTAAAATATATACACAGTAATTTACATTTTGGGCTTATTTATATGTACAGTATCTTATGATTCAATGGTTTTCAACTAAATATGATTTTGTTTTGTAAAAAAAGTTTTGGCGGTGCCCGGATCTACCAGGTTTGCTTTGGGTGTAGTTGTAAAGTTTATATAAATTAAATCTACAGAACGATTCTAGACTTGCAATGGGTCCAAATCTAGAATCTGATTTTGTTTTGTGACAGTCTTCTTGTTTGGTGTTGTGTTAGGGCTCATGCACACAGGACATTTTTACAGCTGCTATTAGGGGCGTTTGATGTTTGTTTTTTTTTTTATAACTCCTTTCAAAAGCCCCTCCAAGTTTGCCTAGCTGTCCATGCACACATAAACAGCCTGTGCTTCCCAGAGCAGTAAAAACAAAAAACGCCCAAAAACGCAGCTAAATGTCTCAAGCCGTGTTTAGCCGCGTTTGAAGTTTTTAGGTGTTTTTACATTATATGGAGTGTTTTTAATGAAAAAACGTGCAAAGACGCTAATGTAAAAACATGGCTAATCGCGGAAAAAATGTTTTTAGCGCTGCTGTAGCGCAGGCGTTTTTAAAAGGTCCTGTGTGCAACTATTACTGGGATTGCCACTGGCTTCTGGGTCCCATGCCGAATGGCTGCCCTGCTGCTTGCTAAACACAGGAGGTCACTTGCTTGGCACAGGCGCCAATCAGAGAACACTTTGCATTTTCTCAATGAAGTCACGATCACCACCTCATCCAATCCGAGAACACTTTGCATTCAGTGAGAAAATGCAAAGTGTTCTCTGAATGGTGCCCATGCCAAGCGATCTACCTCCTGTTTTCAGTAAGCAGCAAGGCAGCCATTCGGCACAAGATCCGGAAGCCAGTGGCAATCACTGAAGCAGCGATGCCTTCTACAGTGATTTCCAGCTTGCACAGGGATTTCACAGATACAGCAAATACATACAGTACTTACATCCAAGTAGGGTCCAAGCTAAACCAATGCAACTTCCACTTGCAGCCAAATCGGAATAATACCTCCTTTATATTTGTTACATGTTCCCATTCGAATAACATACCTTTAAAAAAATATTTAACAATTGCTGCTTACCTTTGTAAATGTTTTTATCCTATTTTATTCTCTGTAATGTTTATGAGCAGGCTGGGGATGTTTACCATAATAAACCCTAAATGTACTGTGCTGACAGGTCTCATTATTAGTAGTAAACTAGATTTGCACACTGCTGGTTCTAACAGAGGGTTAAAAAAACTAGAAGCTGACCTTCTGCTTTGTAACAATCAGTGTGTCCCTCTTGGTCAGTGGGGACAGGATCACTGTGAAATTTATCAGAGTAGCTCTTAGCCTGCCCAGTGGTCTGCTCCAAACAACCAAAAGGTAGGAAATATAATTTTTTTATTGTCTTTAGGTATGCTATGTGAATGGGAACACATAACAAACATATACCGTATATACTTGAGTATAAGCCGAGTTTTTCAGCACATTTTTTTGTGCTGAAAGTGCCCCCCTTGGCTAATACTGGAGTCAATCATTTTCTGCAGCAGAGAATGACATTTTCCAACCCGACTTTGGGGCCCCGTATCTCTGGGCCACTTGGTGTGCAAGCCCAGTGGAACCAACACTACAACATATCCAAATTTGGGGTTCCTAGCACCAAGTGGCCCCGAGATATAGGGCCCCAAAGTCGGTCAACTGTGTCCATCTGCAGCAATGTCATTTCGGGACCCTTTGCTACCCCTACAGCTATGGGGCATCTAGGAGCCCTAAACTACCAAGTTTGAAGTTCAGGGGACCTATGGCTGCAAATGGGCACAGTGAGGCATGCAAATGGGCACAGTGAGGCTGCAAATGGGCATTGTTGACCCTCTTTTCCACTTACAGTAGCTGCGCATTTCTCACCCTAGGCTTATACTCAAGTCAATAAGTTTTCCCATTTTTTTGCGGTAAAATAAGGTGCCTACGCTTATATTCGGGTCGGCTTATACTCGAGTATATAAGGTAGCTAGTTTCAAATTTGACTGCAAAAGTGGAAATACACTTTAAGATCATGTGATGTACCTGGAAGTCTTGTTACTCCTAAAGCCCCATACACACTATCAGTTTTTCTGCTGAGTTTTTCCTTCAAATTTACCAAAACCATATAATATGAGGTCAAACCTTAGGAGTTTAATTTTATGCAATCAGGCAGGCCTTGCACTACATGGTTTTGGTAAATCTGAAGGAAAAACTCAGCAGACAAACTGATAGTGTGTATGGGGCTTAACAGTTGTATTGTTCTCATTCTCTATATTTCAAAACATAAAATGTTCATAATGTTAAAATAATATGTATATTAAAAAAGTGTTGTGGGTACGTGAGTGAGTACGTGAGAATATCACAATGTCCAGTGATGGTGTCCTGCTTCCATGCTCTCCATAGCATTATATACAATGCAGAATTAACAAATATTTGAACAGCCAAGCTGCAAATGAGTGACACCTTTGTCATGGATTTGTACATGGGCTAGACACAAACTGCTGCGGGGAAATCTCACCAATGAAATTTGGTAAGGATATACAAAAGGAGCTGGCAGGTACTAAATATTTTAAGTGGAGGCAACTTTTAAGAAGAAATTAGAAAAACACATTAAGGGGGAATTTTACTACAATTGGAGCAGACAGAATCTGGAGCAACTGTGCATGGCAATCAATAAGTTTCTAGCTTCAGTTTGTTCAGTTAAGCTTTGAAAATAAAAGCTAGAAGCTGATTGGTTGCCATGCCCAGCTGCTCTACATTTTGTCTGCTCAAGTCTTAGTAAATTCCATTTTACATATATAATATAGGAGCAGTAATTAAGGGGAATTTAATAAGACTAGACCAGGACCAGACTGAATTGGGAGCAGCTATGCATGGCAGACAGTCAGCATTTATCTTTAATTTTCAAAGCTTAACTGAATAAGCCGAAGATAGAACTGATTACTATGCACAGCTGCTCCAGATTCTATCTACTCCAGTTTTAGTAAATTCCCTTTTACGTATATACCATAATATAGGATCAGAGATGAACTTCCCACTGTCAAATGACGGGCAAGAGAACAGAGTAAATGACATCATCCTGGGGGCAGCTAAGCATGGCAACAAATCAGCTTTTATCTTTTATTTCCAAAGCTTAAAGCGGTATTAATTAAACTAAAAAGCAAACATGTATTATATTGTAGCTTACCAATTCTTAAATGTGCTGGCTGCATTGGTTTTCTTTAGGCTTTCTTTCCTTTATTTTTACCTGGTGATCCTGCTAGTAAGTCTGTTGTTTTTAAACAAAACATGCTGTCCTGTAGATGTAGCAGTTCAAAGGCTGAAACAACCCATTTTCCACTGACAGGCGTGCTTACAAAGATCTTCTTTTATTTATTTATGTAAAACCTTAATCCCAAAAGGAAAAAAAAAAAACTGTTGCTGCTAAAAAAGCGTGGGCTGAAGTTTGGCTTTAATTTGTTAGTGTCTAAATCTTCTAGTACAAAACTACTCTCACTGGCAATGCTGCTTTAGAAAGGTGCCTCCTGTGCTCCCTCATCCAGATACTGGAGTTGTGTTACTGGTCAGATCACCAGGTGAAAACAGATGGAAAAAAGCCTAAAAAATTATAAAAAAAACAAATGCAGCCACCACATTTAATGATTGGTAAGCTGTAATATATTACATTTTTGGTTTGGATTTAATTCTACCTAAACTGAACAAGCTGAAGCTAGAAGATGATTGGTATATAATATATAATAATGTATAATATACTATAACGATAATAATAAACTTTATTTTATATAGCACCTTTAAAGGTGGCTTCTCAAAACGCTTTACAAGGAAAACACAAGAAGTACACAGGCTAACATAAGGAAAAAGGGACAGTTAAGTGAAAGCTTGTCTAAAGAAAAACCTTTTTAGATTTGATTTGAGTTTAGAGAAGACAACTCTCTGATGTTCTTAGGAAGTGAATTTCAGAGTTTTGGAGCATAGCATAGCAGGAGACGGCTCTGTCCCCCATTGAGTGTAGGTGAGTAGGGGGGCACAACGTAAACCAGAATTTGAGGATCGAAGGTTACAAGAGGGGGAGTAAGTTGAAAAAGTTCAGAGAGATAATAGGGTGCCAAGGCATGAAGAGCCTTGGAGGTGAACAAGAGGATCTTGAAGTCTATGTGATACCTGAGGGGTAGCCAGTGCTAGGACTCCAGGATAGGGGTAATATGATCACTTGTACCAGACCTAGTCAGGATTCTGGCTGCAGAATTCTGAACATATTGAAGTCGACTTATAGTGGATTTAGGTACACCAGCGAGTAGAGCATTGCAGTAGTCAAGTCGGGAGAACACAAATGTATGGATCAGCTTTTCAGCTACAGTGTATGATAGCATAGGACGGAGCCAAGCAATGTTTCTCAAGTTTAAAAAAGATGTTCTGACAACATTTTGTACATGTGGCTCAAAGGTTAACCTAGCCTCAAATATCACCCCTAGACTATACATAGCTGCTCTAGATTCTCTTTGCTCTAGTCTTAGTAAATTCCCTTCTAGATATATAATATAGGATTAAGGCCCGTACACACAATACGAAAATCAGAAAGTAACATTTTGTGCGACCAACGATCTGCTGATTTTTGGATCGTTAGTTCGGTGTTCTCGACAGCGATTCTGACTTTTTGGACGTAAAAGCTGGATGTGCAGACTAACATTTTTGTCAGATGTGAACATAACGTCAGATTTTCATCTGAAAAAAATCGTAAGAGCAAGACTACGCATGCTCAGAAATGAAAGAACACATACAAAACTATTCAACACATGAAGTCACTTCTGAAATTGAATTCTGTCGTATGAGAATTTTCGTGAGTAACCTCTTCACTTTCGACATGAGAATAGCATGCAACAAAAAACAGACGACTGTTCGTTTAGAAAATCTGATCGTGTGTACGAGGCTTAAGATATATTCGCACTGACAAATGATGGGCTGTGAACAATCAGATTAAATCATCACGGGGTTTTCTTCTACATTCCTTCTGCCCCTTTTTTCCCCACCAGCACTAACAGGGAGAAAAAATGAAGGACCGATGTTGGCTCACATGTAATTCTGTACGGGAAGTTTATCAAAACGGGAGCAGACAAAAATATAGATCAGCTTTGCATGACAACCAATCATATTCTATCTTTCATTTTCAAAGCTTAACTGAACAAGCTGAAGAAATAAGCTGATTGGCTGTGAGGCACAGCTGCTTCAGATTCTGTCTGCTCCAGTTGCCCCCTTGTGTATGCAATCCATGTAAACAAAAGAGTGACATATGTGTATTTCCTCTCTCCCCGGTGTGTGTGAGAGAGAAGACAAAAGAAGCCTATGTACAAGTAGATGATAATATTATACTCACCCATGTGGACAAAGAGTGTCCCAGGTACATAAGAAACTTTGCAGATGTCAGGTAGTTGGCACAGGATCCTACAACATCAGAAGGGAAATGACATAAGTGGAAGCAGAATGCACATATCCTATACAATGGTCCTATATAATCGTTGTATATACAATGACCCTACGATCGATGATCCTATATACAATGATCCTATATATATGATGATCCTATAGAACGATTCTATACAATGATCCTCTACACTGACCATACACAATGATCCCTTATATAATGATCCTATACAATGTATACAATGACATATGCAGAATCCCAGAGGAAGAATGTAAGTCCCCTGGACAGACACTTACCGCAGCATCCTGAGCTCTTCTTCTCCACTGCTGATGACATGATGATGATTGTAATACACTAACAATATCCGATCGTTCTCTCCTCAATGTGTCAATAGCCAATAAATCAGGAAAGGGATCGAACAAAATCACTATTTTTTTCTTTCCAAACTTAGCTATCACTGTAGCTGAAGTTGGAAAGTGGAAGCCTTATAGAAAGTCCTTGTATGAAGGGGATCAGGACAGTGTGAAGAACCCCCTGTCCCCCCTTCCGCCTGTCACCCCTCACACAGCGATCCTCGCTCTTCTGTTTACAGCTCTCCCAGTTCTCCTTTATAGGACGTCTCCCGGCTCCTCCAACAGGCTGCTTGCACACGGCAACGGCACGGGCCAATCACAGAGCGGAGATCTGCATAGTCCCCGCCCCCTGGAGTCGACCCTGCATTGCAGACGGCGAGTATTGTCGGCGAGACCCTGAGGGGTCATGTGACCGGTGCCTTAGGCTGTGCAGTCCGGGTGGGTTGTCGGCTGAGGTGATAAGTCCATAGGAGAAGGGATTGTCACTATCAGACACTTGTTCTTTTCTAGGCACCTGAGGAGACTATGTGACCTGGAACACAAGGTTCACCAATTCACCTGTCTGTCAGATTCAAGTTTAAGGGTTCAGTTGGTGTGAATAGTGTGAAGGTCCAGCCATGGAAGTGGGGCTCTGTGGAATGACTCAGGCCTGAGGTGATGGTTCGGGAACTTTATTCCGGCGAATGTCATTTAAATGTGTGAGTGGGGCTGTAGTTCAGGGGACAATGTACCCCAATTGTTTGTTTATATATAAATAAAGTATATTTTTTGCTTGAAAGAATAATGGTGCCCACACACTAGACAAAAATTGTTTGAAAATCTGTCGTTTGCACAATTCATTCATTTTTCGACCAGTTAATGGACACAAATCGAAAATCTGCTGTGATGTTTTTGAGCCAAAAAATCAAAGGAAAAGTTTGGAAAGCTTCTGCCGAACAGCCAATAAATTGTATGGTTTCTCATCCGTTAAAAATTGAACACTGTGCACATATCAGTGCTGCCTCATCAGCGTACATCAGTGGAGGAAGAAAATAACCTGTTTGCAAAGTTTTATAACAAAGTATGAAAATTTGGTCTTTTTTGATTGTTTAGTAACAAATAAAAAAAAAACAAGTGGTGATTAAATACCACCAAAAGAAAGCTCTATTTGTGTGAAAATATGGATACAGTGTAGAGTCGCACGATTTTGGCTAAAATGAGAATCACTATTTTTTTTCTTAGAATAAAGATCACGATTCTCTAACGAGTCTCGCGGTGTAACATCTTTCACATTATACAAAAAATTGGGCAAACTTTACTGTTTATTTTTTTATTTATTAAAGTGTATTTTTTCAAAAATAATTGCGTTTGAAAGACTGCTGCGCAAATACGGTGTGACAAAAATATTGCAACAACCACCATTTTATTCTATAGGGTCTCTGCTAAAAATATATATATATATTATGTTTGGGTTTTCCAAGTAATTTTCTAGCAAAAAATAATGATTTTTACTTGTAATCAACAAATGTTAGAAAAGGTTTGGTCTTTAAATGGTTAAACTTCCTCCATTTACAAGTTCTTTCCTTTGTTAAAAGAACGAAAAGATACTTTGTTTCTACCTATTCCCATGTTGTGATTAAACTTGGAAGGCTGCCTGGATTTTTTATTTATTTTTTTGCTGTGAGAACTCTTTGCACTTTAGAAAGAATGGTGACATGCTGTTTTGAAGATCGGGAAGTGAAAAAGATTGCGATTTCGATTCTTAACGATTAATCGTGCAGCTCTAGTACAGTGTTGCATGACTGCGTAATTGTCATTTAAAGAGTGACAGCTTGACTTGCCCAGTAGGCAAGTAGTTAAAGCTGCGTACACGCCCAAGCAGAGTAATTTTCAGGTGCTTTTATTTGAGCATTTTTGTCTGCATAATTTACATGTATATGTACGCGTTTGTGTATCATGTGCTGCACTCAAATGTAAAATTTTCTCTCTTTTTTCATTTTTTTTACAGTTCTGAGCACGACTGAATTTTGGACCTTTAACCACTTTAGTACCATGCTATAGCCAAAAGACAGCTACTATAGTTTTGGGACAGCGTTCATAGATATCAGTGCAGCCTATCAGCGCCCATCAGTGCAGCCTATCCAGCGCACATCAGTGAAGGAGAAAAATTACTTTATAACAGAAACTAAGAAAAACTTTTTCTTTCAAACTTTTCTAAATTTTTTAGTTTAGCAGAAAATAAAAAACCTAGTGTTTTTTTTTTATTTTGAGTGAAACAAATGAATGAACAATTTCATATAGGTACAGTGTTGCATGACCACACAATTGTCATTCAAAGTGTGACAGCACTGAAAGCTGAAAATTGGCCTGGGCAGGAAGGGGGTGAAAGTGCCCAGTTTTGAAGTGGTTAAGCACCTGTGTGCATTGCCCCATAGACAACAATGCACTTAGAAAAACGCTACATGGCTACACATGAGCCCTATGGTAGGAATAGTTAATATGGAACTAAATCCACTGATTTAAGTGCTCAAGTATCAGTGGGTATTGTAGTTGATTTCCCATTGATAGCAGTGATTCCGATCTTTCTTCAGACTACATCTTCCAGAGTGCTGCAGTCCAAAGTCAATCACAAGCTAAAGAAAGTGCACTTGCTGGTGCCATCTTGTGGTTAAATAAATAAATACTGCAGAACCAGTAACATTACCCTCTGTTACACACTCCCCCCACTAAATCTCTTCGGTCCCCAAAGAGAAACAACATGTTCAGCCAGTTATGAGCATTTGAATAACATTAACTATGAGGAATGCAGATTTGGACAACTCACATTGTAGTACAAACTTAAAAGTGGAACCTCCCACCAACTGTGGACATAGATGGAATAGTTATGGTCAAAGGCCAGTGATTTGGGGTCTACCTGTCTGATGGTTTCAGGAGGTGGGCTCTCATCACCCAGCACGTAATGTGTCATGTCGGGGATTGGCTCCTCAAAAGTCCATTGGCTTGCATGTATGATTTGTTCAGAGCTCTCACCCAATACATCATACTTAAGTGTTTTTGGGGTCTCACGGTACATTTGCCTCTCGGTTCTAGAGACTGTACAGGTTCATCCTCAACCTCTGGGACCACTTTCTCATCTGGCTCTTGCTCAAAACTGATGGTCTTTGCAACTTGCAATTCAGCGGGGTCTTCAGGCCTATTCTAAAAATGCTTCAATAGATTGAAGGTCAGGTACATCAGAATTTGAGGGCTTCACTTCGATGCTAGAGCTGGGTGCACTCTCTTCAACGGGGGACAGGGCCCACTGCCATTCATACCCTATCTCTTCTTCATCTTACTCTTCACTCCTCTCTTCCTGACAAGAGGGGTGTCTGGGGTTGGCGGTCGAGGTCGAAGCCCATTTGAATCCCTTAGGGAAGTAGAGTCTGTTGGTGTTGGTGTTGCTGTCCTAACAGCATCTGGTAGCATTGATTTTGGTGCCACCTTTTTTTTGAACAATGCTTTCCTTTCTGGGCATATTTGATAATTGGGTAGCCCGGGTAGCTGTCTGCAGATTATAAAGGGCTAAAACTTTCAGCAATCAGCTATTTTATACTTTCCTGGGATTCCAAGTTTCCTTCCCGGGAGGGGCCTCACTTTGGTTGTTGACCGCTACTTGTGGCAGGAAAGATGACAAATACCTTGGCAGGTCACCTCTGTGGTTTCTCTAGCTTGCCCAAACAGCGGTGAACTCGGTCACCAGCTGGCAATTCAGTACAGGTACTTAAGAAGCCAATTCTGCAGCAAAGCTTATCTTTGTCCAGCCACCTGGATCAGGATGCAACAGCATCCAGCGGCTCGCCAGCTCTGTCCGCTCTGAGCAAGACACAGCACAGCACATCTTCCTCTCTGCTTCTCTCCAATTGGCACTCTCCCCAACTGCCCTGCTCCTTCCGGGGCTTTTCAATTTATAAGGTATCACATATGGCAGTGATTCAAATCTTCCTCCAGACTACATCTCCCAGAGTGCTGCAGCTTAAAGTCAATCACAAGCTAAGAGAAAGTGCAATTGCTGCTGCCATCTTGTGGGTAAAAAAAAGTCTTGCAGAACCAGTAACATTACCCTCTGTTACACATTTTTATAGTGCTTCTAAGAGTCTATAAACCTAAAAAAAACATACAAAGACAGTACGTGGATGGCAATTCTCAGGTTTTCATCTCTGCACACGTACCAAAAGTGCATGATCACGCAGTCATTAAATACGTGCACCTAGAGGCCAGTAAAAATTATTCAAGGTGCATGTGATCTCCACTGTAAAATATCAATAAAAAGGTGTATGTGTCAATAAAAACATGCAACACTACATGTTGTTAAATTCTTCCAGACCAGCCCCAGCATCCCTTGAAATTAGTCTTTACACGAGGTGTGGGGGGTTGGACTTACTAATCACATGACCACTATGGGTGGCTGTCACAGTGGTCACGTGATTGGGAGTTTGTTCAGAATGCATCCGATCATAAAGCACACACTCTTTGCCATCACATATACAGTATGCATTACATGTTTAGCACCCTCCTAGTTAGGTTGCTAGGGAAATTTAGTTTTGTCTCACTCTGGGGACATAGAAACTGGATTCTTGGCTTTAGTTTGTAGTAGCTCCACACACTGTGGGATTGATTGTTTTCCCCTGGCTTTGCTGAGAAACTTCCAAGGCTTGGGGTGGAAAAATTCTAATTCCCAGCCTGAATATTTACTACCCCATGATCAATACCTGGGCAGGTGTGCACAGGAGATGGAAAGGGAAGGGGTAAATATGCTGGAGCATGGACAGGGTTTTTTTTTTTTTTGGTGCTTGGTCATCTTCCCTTTAAGGATGGACTGCTGATGCTCAGGGCCGTCTTTAATATTGATTGGACCCTGGGAAAACATTTTCTCGGGCCTCTCCCCGCTCCAGCACACATTATGGCTCACTGATTATTTGATAGTGGTTACAGCACATGACTTTTGCTTGTTGATTGGTTGCTGAAGAATGAGATTACTGTACATCAATACTGCTTACTGATTGGTTGCTAGAGGTTAGTGGACATCCTTACCAATCACTAATTGGTTGCTAGAGGTTACTGTACATTATTACTACTCACTGATTGGTTGCTAGAGGTTACTGCATATCTTTACCGCTCAATGATTGGTTGCAAGAGATTAGTGCACATCATTACTGCTCACTGATTGGTTGTTAAAGGTTATAGCACATCATCTCCTCATTGCCTGCATACCATGGACTGGGGGGGGGGGGATGAGGGGTCCCATCAATAGACAGATAACTCCTAGGGATTCTAGGACTCCTGGAATCAGTGGCAATGCTGGGGGAAGGGTGTGCGATTAGTGGCAATGCTGGGGGTTGATGGATCAGTGGCAGTGGTGGGAGGAATAGGATTAGTTAGGAGGCAGTATACTGTGACAAATTCTAAATAATGTAGAGCACAGCTGTAAATCTTTGGCAAGTATATAGTGGGGGGTTCTGCACTGACCACCAATCTAATGGGGAATTTATAATGACCACCAATGTGAGGGGGGATTTATAATTACCCCCAATGTGAGGGGGGATTTACACTGACCACCAATATGAGGGGGGATTTGCACTGACCACCATGTAACAGGGGATTTTACACCACCCACCAATATAAAGAGGTATTTATACACTGACTTAAATGTAATAGGAGCATTTACATCAACTATCAGTGTAAGAGGGAATATACATTGACCTCCATGTAAGGGGGAATTTACACTGACAACCATTGTTGAGATTTGTACTGATCACCAATGTAAGGTGACACTTCTAAACCGACCACCAATGTTAGGGGGGATTTACACTGACCACCAATGTAAAGGGGGATTTACACTGACCACTAGTGTAAAGGGGGTGTCAGGAACGGTGCTATTATCTGGATCGCCTGCTGGTGTCACTGTTTCCTTCGGCATCAAATGGTGCAGTTCTGGTGGCCACCAGCAGGGGTCTCCCAGCCGATGGACATTGTCAGGAATGGTGTTGTTACCTGGATCGCCTGGTGGTGTCACTACTTCCTTCGGCATCAAAGGGTGCAGTTCTGGTGGCCACCAGCGGGGTCTCCCAGCAGATGGACATGCCAGTAATCAGGCGGCACCTGTTGAACTGCTGAGACGATATAAGCCTGTCCTTCACTGAAGCTCAGTGCTTCAGTATTCCGTTCTGTAGCCTTGTCTTGCCTGTGCTGTAACCTGATCCTGGACCTGTAACCTGTACCTGCAACCTGACCCTTTATCCCCTTCCTGCCCTGTCCTGGATGTTGTCCCCCTTTACCTGGTTCCTGAGACCCGTCCCCTGATTCCTGCCTTGATGTTCCCTTGCTTCCTGTTTCCCCCCTTGTCTCTCCTCCCTGCCTTGTATATACATGTGTATATATATATGTTCCATTGCCTTGAGTGTATTTAGTTAGTTAGTTAGATTAGGGCTTGGGGGTTTGCTGTGTTATTTGTGTTCTTGTTTGTGGTTGCTGTGTTCACGTGTGTCTTTATTATTAATAAATATATCTTTATCACTACCTTTTTGGAGCCTGATTCCTTTAGTGCAGCCCATCGATCTGTTCACTAGTGTTGGATGCCTGCGTTCAGGCTCCGTTCCTAACAGAATACTGAAGCCATACTAACAGATCGGCTGCACTTGGGAATTGGGTCTGGACACTTGCTATTGTCAAGGAAGATGCAGCTGGAAGATATACTGTATCTTTCACTCCTGGCATTGGAAGAAAGAGATCTTTGTTATCAGACTTTGGGTGACTATACTAGGGAGCAACTAATGGAGTGCAACCGTATAGCCCATGTTTTTGTTGATCAGGGCAGTTTTCTTTTTGAGGACGTGCAGCCCCTGATCCAGATTTGTGCCGAGCTGGCCCTGCCCTGTATTCCTGAGGGCCGTGATGATTTCACTCCCCCTTTTGATATGAATCAGGTTGTATCCCTAGTATGGCTTTTAGAAGATGATCCCGACGACTTTTTTGAGCACTACTCTGGCTGTTCCCCACAGGTGATTTCTGAATGCATTGTGTCTGCGCAGTCTTTGGTTAGACAGGGAAACTTGAATTCACAATTTGTACAACCCATACTTTCAGCATGGTCTGGCATGATGCAATTAGCCCCAGCCAAACAAAACACTTCTGCCATCAGATACCAGCCTACACAAATGTATGTTTCCCCATCACCCATACTAAACCCAGTTTCCACCCAGTACACACTGCCCCCAGCCAAATAATCATATCCAGTTTCTGCTCCCTGTACCTATCCTGCATTTAACCCCCCTGCCTCTTCTCAGTTGCCTACAAATTCACAAAAACGTCCCCCAGCTACTGTTACCTCTTCTCTGCCATATTCCAATCCTCCTTTCCTGTCTGCTGCACCCCCCACCTACAAAGCTTCAGCGACCAAGTCAAAGAAAAAACGAAAGTTCTTCCCAACCAAGACGATCCTGCCAGTAATCCAATCTGCCTGCACACCCACTAATCTGTCCCAGCTGGAAGCGCCAGAGTTCCAGCCGGAGGTGCCAGCAATCCAGCCTGAAGAGCCAGTACTAGCCTTCCAGCCTGACGTTCCAGCCGTCCAGTCTGATGTCCTAGCCTTCCAGCCTGATGTCCCAGCCTTCAAGCCTGATGTCCTGGTGCCAGCCTTCCAGCCTGATGTTCCAGCCTTCCAGCCTGATGTCCCAGCCTTCCAGTCTGATGTCCTGGTGCCGGCCTTCCAGCCTGATGTCTCAGCTTCCCAGTCTGATGTCCTGGTGCCAGCCCTCCAGCTTGACGTCCCAGCCTTCCAGTCTGATGTCCTGGTGCCGGCCTTCCAGCCTGATGTTCCAGCCTTCCAGCCTGACGTCCCAGCCTTCCAGTCTGATGTCCTGGTGCCAGTTTTCCAGTCTGATGACCCGCTGCCAGTTTTCCAGTCTGATGACCCGCTGCCAGGTTTCCAGTCTGATGACCCGCTGCCAGGTTTCCAGTCTGATGACCCGCTGCCAGTTTTCCAGTCTGATGATCCGCTGCCAGGTTTCCAGTCTGATGACCCGCTGCCAGTTTTCCAGTCTGATGACCCGCTGCCAGTTTTCCAGTCTGATGACCCGCTGCCCGGTTTCCAGTCTGATGACCCGCTGCCAGGTTTCCAGTCTGATGACCCGCTGCCCGGTTTCCAGTCTGATGACCCGCTGCCAGGTTTCCAGTCTGATGATCCGCTGCCAGGTTTCCAGTCTGATGATCCGCTGCCAGGTTTCCAGTCTGACGATCCGCTGCCAGTTTTCCAGTCTGAAGATCCGCTGCCAGTTTTCCAGTCTGACGATCCACTGCCAGTTTTCCAGTCTGACGATCCGCTGCCAGTTTTCCAGTCTGACGATCCGCTGCCAGTTTTCCAGTCTGACGATCCGCTGCCAGTTTTCCAGTCTGACGATCCGCTGCCAGTTTTCCAGTCTGATGACCCGCTGCCAGTTTTCCAGTCTGATGACCCGCTGCCAGTTTTCCAGTCTGATGACCCGCTGCCAGTTTTCCAGTCTGATGACCCGCTGCCAGTTTTCCAGTCTGATGACCCGCTGCCAGTTTTCCAGTCTGATGATCCGCTGCCAGTTTTCCAGTCTAATGACCCGCTGCCTGCCTTCCATTCTGATGACCCGCTGCCTGCTGCCCAGCCTGATGTGCCCGTGCCTGCTGTCCAGCCTGATGTGCCCGTGCCTGCTGTCCAGCCTGACGTGCCCGTGCCTGCTGTCCAGCCTGATGTGCCCGTGCCTGCTGTCCAGCCTGATGTGCCCGTGCCTGCTGCCCAGCTTGATGTGCCCGTGCCTGCTGCCCAGCTTGATGTGCCCGTGCCTGCTGCCCAGCTTGATGTGCCCGCGCCTGCTGCCCAGCTTGATGTGCCCGTGCCTGCTGCCCAGCTTGATGTGCCCGTGCCTGCTGCCCAGCTTGATGTGCCTGCTGCCCAGCTTGATGTGCCTGTTGCCCAGCTTGATGTACCTGTTGCCCAGCTTGATGTGCCCGTGCCTGTTGCCCAGCTTGATGTGCCCGTGCCTGTTGCCCAGCTTGATGTGCCCGTGCCTGTTGCCCAGCTTGATGTGCCCGTGCCTGTTGCCCAGCCTGATGAGTTCCTGTCTGCTGCCCAGCCTGATGAGTTCCTGTCTGCTGCCCAGCCTGATGAGTTCCTGTCTGCTGCCCAGCCTGATGAGTTCCTGTCTGCTGCCCAGCCTGATGAGTTCCTGTCTGCTGCCCAGCCTGATGAGTTCCTGTCTGCTGCCCAGCCTGATGAGTTCCTGTCTGCTGCCCAGCCTGATGAGTTCCTGTCTGCTGCCCAGCCTGATGAGTTCCTGTCCGCTGCCCAGCCTGATGACCTGGTGCCTGCTGCCCAGCCTGATGACCCGGAGCCTGCTGCCCTGTCTGTTTTTATTTCCAGATCCAAACTTCCAGACCCTGGTGGTGGGGTACATGTCCCATTGTCGGACTCGGGTGGCACGCCTCCTAGTAGGTTAAGAGACTCTGGCCAGAGAGCGCAAAGAAGTCTGCAGTCACAGAGGAGACTTTTTGGGACTCTTCCACTTTTTCACGCACTGCCAGATCTAGGGCAGAATGGAGTGTCCGGAGGCCACTCCTTAGGGGGGGGAACTGTCAGGAACGGTGCTATTATCTGGATCGCCTGCTGGTGTCACTGTTTCCTTCGGCATCAAATGGTGCAGTTCTGGTGGCCACCAGCAGGGGTCTCCCAGCCGATGGACATTGTCAGGAATGGTGTTGTTACCTGGATCGCCTGGTGGTGTCACTACTTCCTTCGGCATCAAATTTCCCCTCTTCAGCAGTTGCACTTCCCCCACTGGATCCTATTTACCAGCTCGGCACCCAGCGCAGGTGGGGCCTCTGGCTGCTGTCACCAGCGCTAGCGGCCCGACATAGACAGGAAGGCGGGGACTCATCCCACGCCTCCCTCTCACACTGCGCTGCGGGCCAGTGACGCGGACGCCGGTCCCCGCCCACCAACGCCGTGACATCATTACGTCCGGCGCCGGTCACGCCTGCCACTCTCTCCTATGCACGCCGCCCCACAACAATACGTGGCGGCGTCATAGGAACACCAAAACTGTCATCATTGCGGCCGGGGGACGGAATTTTATTACCCACCCCCTGCCGCCCACCACCCGTCGCATCCACTATTGGCCAGACTCAGGACGGAGGCGGACCTCCGCGCCGCTGCCCCGGGGGGCGTCTCCCTCTCCCCTCCTCCCATTGGCTCCCAGCCATTTAAAGCAGGCACCAACTGGCAAGCTCACTTATGCTGCCATCCCAGGACAGGACCATACAGCACTACTCAGAGATCAAGGTAAACCAATACCCGAGCCCCTACCACCCACTCCTAACCCCACAGGACCAATCTTGCAACACCCTTATCTTTTAACCTTTTCTCCACCTATAGGAAGCTTTCCCTGGCGGACCCCAACCCTGGCTCTAATATACCAGGACAAGGTACAATCCTTTTTGACATCACTCAATCTAACTATATACTGTAGAAATATATACATATACCAGCCTCCCTGTTCCTATTGGGCTGCTTTACTATCCCCCCTAGGAATCAGGTTATTATACCTGACATCTACGGACTGCGGTTACTCACTAACCAGCACCCACAGAGGGACACCCCAAATGGTCGCAACCCTACAGCCCGCCAGGTATGATCCCCTTCAATGTACCTTTAAAACACGCATGCGCACATATTATTTATGCGCATGCAACCATGTATCCAAACTCTCAAACAAAAAACCAACCTCCCCCTTTCCTCACACACCCCCCTCCTCCATTGTCACACCCCTGGAATACACCCTTCCGATCTCGCCTCTTCATATACCGGTATGGTTTGTTTTATCAACCCCCAGGTATCGCGTAGCTTCATATGACATATCTGCTACCTTAACAACCAATGGTCCTGCTGGTCCGACACGCACTGCTTTAGACCCAGTGATGGTCTCCAAGGTACGGTATCATCACCACTAACTCTATGCAATTAATTTTACTCATACCAAATGTCTATGTACAACCTTGGCTTTCGGGACTGATACCTGACACTGCTCAGAAAAGGTGACATAAGTCACCTCCACAGTACCTGCCAATATTCGTTGCCGAACCACTCCAGATGATATCTTTATGATGCTGTTTCAATATCTCCCATTACATGTACGTCTTCTACACCTTTTACAGTTACCACGCTGAATCCGGGTCCCTGGGCCTCCTTGGCAGGTGTGGGGAACATATAAGACGCCCTTTGTTGCCGAGCTGGTCGCCCCCGGTGGGGACTCCCTCACGGGTCTGTATGTGCATGCTGAATCTTTTCGCCCTAGGAGGGGGTTGTTTAATGGACACTTAGCCACAGGCCCGGGAACGTTAGCAGGACGCCAAGGCAGCCACCATACCCTGGTGCTTCTCCACCAGGTTCCTAAATTTCCCAAAGGAACCCTTTTCCTTTCTGGGTTTTAATAATTGGATGCCCACATAGGAGCTCAAGACAGCAGATAGGATTACAAATACACAAATGTGCCCACCCTAAAGTTTTCTCCCTGAAGAAGAGTCAAAAAATCTCGAAACGCGTCGGAGCACTACGCACATTTTTGTTGTTTGTATCAATATCCATGTCTTAGATTTCTCTTATGTGTTTTTTGCATCCTATTCATTTTTACATGTATGTGATATGTTAGTATATCTATGTGGATTTGCTAATCCTACCTTGACAAAAAAACAAAAAAAAACCCTCGTATCTTGATGTCAAATAAATACTTATTTAAAACTCTAAAATATATGTAAGCGTTCTCTCCCTTCTAAAAGTCCCCAAGAGGAATACATTTTGTACCAAAGTCTATATCCTGGGATGTGGGTCAGACTCGCCCAAGATCTACCTCAGCACCAACCCCTTTATCTCTATGATCCCCGGGTAGCAAATACCCATTTTTCCTCGCCTGGTGCTCAGGCAATCTCTAAATACCTTATAATCACCCATTTACTTATATCGATACACACTATGACTAATTATGCAAATAAAAACTGGGACAATGCCATGTCCGGACATTATAAAAATTTTGCGCAGAAAGAACAGAGACACTGAACTCTCTTCAGTTTTCTTTACCCTGAACAAATTATTGGAAAAAAAATCACTGAACCATTGGCACATTCATTCCTTTGAACAATACTTGGACAAAAAAATTAACCCTTTTGGCCTGAGGATTCAAATCTTCCCAACTATGGAAAATATCAATCCCACCTTTAAGAAGGAATGGGAAGACAATCTCTCTAAATGTACTAATGTCATGATGACCTTACTTATATCTGAATATAGGAACACTCTTAAGGAACTAGATAAAGAACTTGATCTCCTCTATTTAAAGTTAGTTACTTTCAAATCACATACGATGTATAATCAACTAGATAAAGAATTAAATGAGCATCTAGAATACTTCAATAAAGACATCCTAATCAAAAAAGAAAAAACGTTCTTGAGAGACTCCAAGGCCTTTAAAGAACAAAAAGCCTATAATTGGAAAGCCCAGAACTTTAGAAGTAAACCATTGCCTAAATCCCGTCAACAAACAAATGATCCCAATTTCTCTGATGGCTCCTCAGTTTCATCAGCTTCATCTATGAGACCCAAACATCAGGATAGACCAAGAAAAAATAAAAGGAATTCCCAAGGGTACAACACCCAAGGTAATACACAAAAAAAGCACATTGCAGAAATTCCCACCAATGAAAGAAACCAACATGACATTCCAACTACGAATACCCCTAATCTACCTACTTACTCTATGTTTCAATCCGACACTAATACTTTGCTACCCAGAATTTCATCACTAGGTTCTAGAGCTCTTCCTCTTAATACATCTCGAGATGATCGTACTACCGAAACGAGTCACCTCTCTGAAGCCTCATGACACTCGGACCAGGTAAGACCAGAACCTCCCATACCCCATAACCCCCAGGTACCAAGCTTAAATGTCATTAATCTATCTTCCTATAGTCTATCAAAATTACAAGTACAGTTACTAGCTAAAGGTTTAAGCTTCTGCCCTAGTCAAGATCTAGATCATTTTGAAACTGTGAAAGACATCCAACTTTTTGCCAGAAAACTTATTCTTAAGCAGTTATATACGAAAACACCACCCACACATTCCAATTTCCAGCCCTATGAACTAGAAGCTCTTGACACTCTAGTCGAGCTACTAGAGGAGAATGAAACTCCCGATCTTATAGACCAAATTGATTTGGAACAATTCCTGGGTCGTTTTGACCAGTCAGATCTACCCATGACACGCCCACCCCCCGTTAAGAAAAAATCTGATAAATTTCCCAATCTTAACACAAATCCAAATGTACAAGCCTTCGTCAAACTGGTCACTAATGACTTATGCAAAATCAAGTCATCAGTTCGGACCAACGACAATTTGTCCAAACCTGAAATGGAGGCTCTAAGCTCGTTACAGGACCACCCAACCATTACCATAAAACCGTCTGACAAAGGCGGTAACATTGTGGTCATGGATAACGGTCTTTACGAAAATATGTGCAACAACATCTTAAACAACACAGACTGGTATCTAAAAATCCCAGCAAGTAAAATTGAAAAATATGAGAAGGACTTCTATGAATTACTGGATCAGGCCCACAGTAGGAATATTATTAACAAAGCTGAATGGGATTTTATCAGAACACCCCATCCACGTACACCCACATTCTATGCCCTGCCAAAGGTCCACGAAAGTACTACACAGCCACCAGGTAGACCCATCATTTCAGGCAATGGTTCTCTCACTGAGAAACTGCGCAAATTCGTAGATGGCTATCTAAGACCACACGTATCCAAACTCCCAAGCTATATCCGTGACACACCACATCTACTGCAAAATCTGGACGGCATCTGCCTCCCACCAGACTCGATACTAGTAGCGATCGATGTTGAAGCTCTATATAGCTCCATCCCCCACGACAAGGGCCTCACATGCATACGACATATTATCAATGACGATAACCTCATAGACCCAAACAGAAAAGAATTCCTGATAGCAGCCCTAGAATTTATCCTTCACCACAATTATTTTACCTTCAACGGCTCCCACTACCTCCAGGTACAGGGCGTTGCCATGGGGACCTCATGTGCCCCATCATACGCAAACCTGTACCTGGGGGAGTGGGAAGAAATGTTACAATACTCAGCAGTCCTTGCTCCATACATGGAGAACATCTCGCTATGGTACCGATATATCGATGATGTTCTCTTAACCTGGAACGGCCCAACAGAAGCACTAACGCTATTCCTAGAACATCTCAACTCCAACGAGTTTAACTTGTCATTTACTATGAGCTGGAGTTCAGATAACATTACCTTTCTGGATACAATTATTCTAAAAGACATTTCTGGTAATCTCACAACTAGCCTCTATAGAAAACCCTCAGCTGGCAATACGATTCTACACGCCAGTAGTTTTCACCCACAATCCCTAATTTCTTCAATTCCATATAGCCAGTACTTGCGCATAAGGCGTAACTGTACAGAAAACCACACTTTCAAAAAAGAGGCAGATCTACTTAAAGCCCGCCTCCTAGAAAGGGGCTACTCTAACAAATGCCTAAAAAGATCATACCAACGAGTGTTGGGAAGAACTCGTACAGATATTTTGTATAACCCTACATCAAAGAAAAATAAGGCTCACCCAATCTCTATCATCACAAGTTTTTCAAAGCAGCATGTGGTGATTCGACGGGTTATCTCGCAATATTGGCACATGCTGACTATGGATCCTCACATTGGCCCGTTTGTACCACCTGTCCCCATGATCACTTATCGGAGAGCTCAATCACTCCAAGACCGCCTAGTCTGTAGCGAATATAGAGGTGGGGGCAAACGCGATCCGTGTAAAAACAAAGGCACTTTCAGATGTGGTGGCTGCAACTATTGCAGATTCATCAATACAAATAAGAATATCACTTTACCCAACGGTGCACCCTATAAACCCAAGCATTATGCTAATTGCAATACATGTGGAGTAGTATATCTTCTATTATGCGAGTGCAATAGTTTTTACATCGGAAAAACGATACAAGAATTCTGGCGAAGAGCCTATAAACATATCCTCTCAATGAGAACATGTAACCCCAACCTACCGCTAGGTAGACATGTCACAATGGTACATGAGGGAATATGCCCGAATTTCTCCTTCCTGATCCTAGATCGTGTACATCAGGGTATACGGGGAGGAGATACCAACAAGCTCCTGATGCAAGTAGAGCAAAAATGGATTTTTAAATTAAAGGCCACTCTGCCGCCAGGGCTAAATGGGACTACCTCCTTCAAACCATTCCTGGAGGGTTTCTCCTCAGGGGGCTCCGAGTGGGAACCCCCAGATCATTAAGGGTAACCAGCAAGGATCCCAATAGGTGTGTATCTCCATGGGACCCCATGTGTCTTCCTTTAGGTAAATACTGCCTCTTAATATATACTTCATTTTTTTATCTTTATTATTTTTTTCTCCTTACACGTCATTTCCCAACCATGACCTGTAAATTATTTTACCTTTTATGCAGCCTTGAAAGGTTATGGGGGGAAAAGGAAAAACCATGCCACAGTGTGTGTAACACAGAACACCATGGCAACCTACTTGCGCAGTTATGCCTTCCCCCCTGTTCCTGTTTCTGTTCAAAAAATTTTTATTTGCTATGTCCTTCATTGTGTTTGTTCTGTTTTTGTTTTTGTTTTTGTCACTTTAAAACTAGTCACTTCAGCCATGCCTCCTGCTGGCTTCCTTGAGGCCACTGGCCATCCTGTCCCTTTACTCTCCCCCCCCCCTCTTCAGCAGTTGCACTTCCCCCACTGGATCCTATTTACCAGCTCGGCACCCAGCGCAGGTGGGGCCTCTGGCTGCTGTCACCAGCGCTAGCGGCCCGACATAGACAGGAAGGCGGGGACTCATCCCACGCCTCCCTCTCACACTGCGCTGCGGGCCAGTGACGCGGACGCCGGTCCCCGCCCACCAACGCCGTGACGTCATTACGTCCGGCGCGGTCACGCCTGCCACTCTCTCCTATGCACGCCGCCCCACAACAATACATGGCGGCGTCATAGGAACACCAAAACTGTCATCATTGCGGCCGGGGGACGGAATTTTATTACCCACCCCCTGCCGCCCACCACCCGTCGCATCCACTATTGGCCAGACTCAGGACGGAGGCGGACCTCCGCGCCGCTGCCCCGGGGGGCGTCTCCCTCTCCCCTCCTCCCATTGGCTCCCAGCCATTTAAAGCAGGCACCAACTGGCAAGCTCACTTATGCTGCCATCCCAGGACAGGACCATACAGCACTACTCAGAGATCAAGGTAAACCAATACCCGAGCCCCTACCACCCACTCCTAACCCCACAGGACCAATCTTGCAACACCCTTATCTTTTAACCTTTTCTCCACCTATAGGAAGCTTTCCCTGGCGGACCCCAACCCTGGCTCTAATATACCAGGACAAGGTACAATCCTTTTTGACATCACTCAATCTAACTATATACTGTAGAAATATATACATATACCAGCCTCCCTGTTCCTATTGGGCTGCTTTACTATCCCCCCTAGGAATCAGGTTATTATACCTGACATCTACGGACTGCGGTTACTCACTAACCAGCACCCACAGAGGGACACCCCAAATGGTCACAACCCTATAGCCCGCCAGGTATGATCCCCTTCAATGTACCTTTAAAACATGCATGCGCACATATTATTTATGCGCATGCAACCATGTATCCAAACTCTCAAACAAAAAACCAACCTCCCCCTTTCCTCACACACCCCCCTCCTCCATTGTCACACCCCTGGAATACACCCTTCCGATCTTGCCTCTTCATATACCGGTATGGTTTGTTTTATCAACCCCCAGGTATCGCGTAGCTTCATATGACATATCTGCTACCTTAACAACCAATGGTCCTGCTGGTCCGACACGCACTGCTTTAGACCCAGTGATGGTCTCCAAGGTACGGTATCATCACCACTAACTCTATGCAATTAATTTTACTCATACCAAATGTCTATGTACAACCTTGGCTTTCGGGACTGATACCTGACACTGCTCAGAAAAGGTGACATAAGTCACCTCCACAGTACCTGCCAATATTCGTTGCCGAACCACTCCAGATGATATCTTTATGATGCTGTTTCAATATCTCCCATTACATGTACGTCTTCTACACCTTTTACAGTTACCACGCTGAATCCGGGTCCCTGGGCCTCCTTGGCAGGTGTGGGGAACATATAAGACGCCCTTTGTTGCCGAGCTGGTCGCCCCCGGTGGGGACTCCCTCACGGGTCTGTATGTGCATGCTGAATCTTTTCGCCCTAGGAGGGGGTTGTTTAATGGACACTTAGCCACAGGCCCGGGAACGTTAGCAGGACGCCAAGGCAGCCACCATACCCTGGTGCTTCTCCACCAGGTTCCTAAATTTCCCAAAGGAACCCTTTTCCTTTCTGGGTTTTAATAATTGGATGCCCACATAGGAGCTCAAGACAGCAGATAGGATTACAAATACACAAATGTGCCCACCCTAAAGTTTTCTCCCTGAAGAAGAGTCAAAAAATCTCGAAACGCGTCGGAGCACTACGCACATTTTTGTTGTTTGTATCAATATCCATGTCTTAGATTTCTCTTATGTGTTTTTTGCATCCTATTCATTTTTACATGTATGTGATATGTTAGTATATCTATGTGGATTTGCTAATCCTACCTTGACAAAAAAACAAAAAAAAACCCTCGTATCTTGATGTCAAATAAATACTTATTTAAAACTCTAAAATATATGTAAGCGTTCTCTCCCTTCTAAAAGTCCCCAAGAGGAATACATTTTGTACCAAAGTCTATATCCTGGGATGTGGGTCAGACTCGCCCAAGATCTACCTCAGCACCAACCCCTTTATCTCCTTCGGCATCAAAGGGTGCAGTTCTGGTGGCCACCAGCGGGGGTCTCCCAGCAGATGGACATGCCAGTAATCAGGCGGCACCTGTTGAACTGCTGAGACGATATAAGCCTGTCCTTCACTGAAGCTCAGTGCTTCAGTATTCCGTTCTGTAGCCTTGTCTTGCCTGTGCTGTAACCTGATCCTGGACCTGTAACCTGTACCTGCAACCTGACCCTTTATCCCCTTCCTGCCCTGTCCTGGATGTTGTCCCCCTTTACCTGGTTCCTGAGACCCGTCCCCTGATTCCTGCCTTGATGTTCCCTTGCTTCCTGTTTCCCCCCTTGTCTCTCCTCCCTGCCTTGTATATACATGTGTATATATATATATATATATATATATATGTTCCATTGCCTTGAGTGTATTTAGTTAGTTAGTTAGATTAGGGCTTGGGGGTTTGCTGTGTTATTTGTGTTCTTGTTTGTGGTTGCTGTGTTCACGTGTGTCTTTATTATTAATAAATATATCTTTATCACTACCTTTTTGGAGCCTGATTCCTTTAGTGCAGCCCATCGATCTGTTCACTAGTGTTGGATGCCTGCGTTCAGGCTCCGTTCCTAACAGGGGGATTTTTTACGTCAACAACCAATAAAGGGGGATTTCTACACTGGCCACCAATGTGAAGGGGGATTTACACTCACCACCAATTTAAAGATGGCTTCTACATGGACAACTAATGCAAGGGAGGATTCGACCACAAATGCAAGTTTGGATTTTTTACCGATTACCAATATAAAGAGGAGTTTGTACACTGCCCACCAATGTAATGGGGATTTACACTGACCACTAATGTAATGGGGATTTACACTGACCACTAATGTAATAGGAGCATTCACAGTAACCACCAATGTAAGGAGGGATTTACACTTACCATCAATGTAAGGGGAACCTTCACACTGGCCACTAGTGTGAATGAAAGGATTGTACACCAAGCCCCAATGTAATGAGAAGATTTACACTGACCACCAATGTAACTGACACATTTGTGTGTGTCAGAAAAGCATGCAAAATCACTTTCCTTAAAAAAACAATGTGTAGCGCTAACAAAAAATTCAAGTGAAATAATAATGTGACAAAAAAAGGTAGTGCACCAAAAAACACAATTGAGATCAGAAAAAAACAATGCATATATGTGATAAGTCTCTGTGAAAGGAACTTTTCATGTAGGATGGTATAACATCATTTCAATGGTGAAGCCTCTCTGGAACCGCAAGGTATAATAAATATATGAAGATACACGAACACTTTCCAAAGAAGTGAAATGGGTACGTTTACCAACATGGTTGGACCCACCTTAAGGTAATTCCTGTAAATGGCACCTGAGGAGCCGGCGTAGATACTGGACTCGGACGATACACCTCCGGAGAAAGGATGGACCACCAAGATGGTATTTAGGTTCTCCAAACTGCCACTATCACAAGGATCCAAAGGTCCACGGTATCATGTGGTACCAAGCATACCCAGAAGGAGAAGAGAAAAAAGACTCCAATAGTGTAAGTCCTCCACTGAAATTTATTAGATATGGGGCATGGACAATAGTACAAAGGGAAAAATCCCATATAGTACAAGGCATAAAAATGTAGATAAAAATAGTAAAACAGAGTAAAAGCAATGTGGGGGTTGTCAATGGGCTTTGCACATTGACAACCCCCACATTGCTTTTACTCTGTTTTACTATTTTTATCTACATTTTGGAGTGCTATTGGGACTGGGACTGTCTTTTGTATACTCATGTAAAAAGGCTACAGGAATGTATTTCTCTGGAACTGTTCCATTTGCTGGGGAGACTGTTGCCAGTACTGTGGCATTTTGAGCTGGAAAGCAAGAAATTATTCAATGCGGGAAAAACGCGCTGTAAGGAGAAAAATCCTGGTGCCAAAAAGACTGGGAGGAGAAAGGCACCGTGCATGTGGATGTGAGAGCACCAAAATAACGGTGCACATTTGTGTTTTCAGATATCGAGCAGAGATGTTTCCCTGAAGATTCCCTGGGCAATGTAGAGGGAGCTGAGCGGCTGTGCCTGGTGTGTGCAAATTGTAAGAAACTAACAGTGCTGTTGAAGGTGTGGGTCCACTGGGAACATTGTGGCGACCCCCTCTGGGACTTTTTACCAAGCGCTCTGCCACCTACTACCTATTCGGTGGACTGGAGCACCAGCTACTGTGTGTACGTGTCACAGTTATTCCAGCCGGGTGCATTGCGCTGTAATGCAGTGGGCAGCTTTATCACTGTACAGCGGGAGAGAGTTGATTGGGCCTCAGGGCTGGGCTTGAAGTCTGGCAGTTACACTTGTGGCAGTGGGAGAGGAGCCATTAGGAGGGAGCCGGAAGTGTCTGCATTAAACACCAAAGGGGAAGTTTCAGCAGAGTGCACAGCAGAAAAGCCAGCAGCAGCAGCAGTGGTCCCAGTGGCCTGTACAGCGGAGCAGCTCAAAGATGTCAAGGAGTCAGGTGAGAATGCTGGGGAAGAGGGGAAGTTGAAATCAGACCCAGAGTCCCCAAAGAAGCCAGTGACAATGATCTGAGTGACTGGGATTCAATCACCTGAGGGCCTCAAACAGTCGCCCTGCAGCGGAGGCAAGAAGGAAAGGGCAGCAGAATTTGTCCCCGCCTTTGACCTTGAGGAAGCAGGACAGAGAGCAGACAGCCCACCAGTATTGGGTGCTGAGGGGCTGCATCTACATCAAGTGTATAGAGAGTGGGAGGCTAAAGCATCCCCACCTCGCACTTTTGCACGGGCCTTAGCTGAGGATGAGGCCTTTGCTAAGTTCCTATGGAAGGCTGACAGAGCTACGAAGGTTCTCTAGGCTAAATAGAATCTTGCAAAAATGGGTAGCCCAAGAGTATGGATACGGCTATCCCTAAGTATCAGTGGAGCTGATGGACAAGATTAAGGGAAAGCATTTGGGGCTGGTGTGACGGGCCTCAGGGCAGTATTCCAACATGATAACGACCCCAAACACACCTCCAAGACAACCACTGCCTTGCTAAAGAAGGGGCCTTGCTAAAAGTGATGGACTGGCCAAGACCTAAACCCTATTGAGCATCTGTGGGACATCCTCAGATGAAAGGTGGAGGAGCGCAAGGTCTCTAACATCCACCAGCTCCATGATGCCATCATGGAGGCAAAATTGTAAGAATATACTAACTGAAAAAGCTACCTTTGAGGTGATATTATACCTGTCTTATCCTGAATTTTAAATGAGTAGAGGCAAGAAAATGAGGTAAAACAAGTATTGACTAAGCCCAGGCCTTTTTGCCATTATCTTGACTTGCTGATCCTGCCAATAACACGCTTTCTAGGGTGGCAATACTCACTTCACTTTACTCTATCTATCTTTACTCTATCTTCCATAAAAACAGCGTTGTCACCCAAGGCTGCCCTCCTGATTTGGACTACAAACAGGTCCTGCTCTGTTCATTTCCATTACATGGAGAACAGGGGATTTGTAGTTTACAGGAGGTAGCTACAAAGGCAGCTAATATGTAAGAGTTTTCAGTTCGGTTCATTGTAGGTGACCAGGACAATGTATATGTGACAAAATTATCAGGTATTTTCTGTGCCAACATGTCAACGCTGACATCCGCCCCTCCATAGAAGTCTATGGAGTGTCCGTTCAGGTCTGCCTAAAAAACTGACAGGCGGACCTGAACGGATCGTCCGTGTGAAAGAGGCCTAAAGCTGCCAATACACTGTATGAATTCCTGAGGAACTGGACTAAATGCCCTGCTCCATTCAACAAAATTATTATTTTTTTCTATAAACTTTTGCCAAAGGAGCCTGTTGGGGAAAAATAAGCCCAAACAGCAGATGCATCCGATCAGATGTAAAGGTATTTTGACAGCCCGCCAGGCCAGCTTTAACATGCCACCACCACAACTAAGAACTAGTAATCTGCAATATACAGTCAGGTCCATAAATATTGGGACATCAACACAATTCTAATCTTTTTGGCTCTATACACCACCACAATGGATTTGAAATGAAACAAACAAGATGTGCTTTAACTGCAGACTTTCAGCTTTAATTTGAGGGTATTTACATCCAAATCAGGTCAACGGTGTAGGAATTACAACAGTTTGTATATGTGCCTCACACTTTTTAAAGGACCAAAAGTAATGGGACAGATTAACAATCATCCATCAAACTTTCACTTTTTAATACTTGGTTGCAAATCCTTTGCAGTCAATTTACAGCCTGAAGTCTGGAATGCTTAGACATCACCAGACGCTGGATTTCATCCTTGGTGATGCTCTGCCAGGCCTCTACTGCAACTGTCTTCAGTTCCTACTTGTTCTTGGGGCATTTTCCCTTCAGTTTTGTCTGCAGCAAGTGAAATGCATGCTCAATCGGATTCAGGTCAGGTGATTGACTTGGCCATTGCATAACATTCCACTTCTTTCCCTTAAAAAACTTTTTGGTTGCTTTCGCAGTATCCATCATTGTCCATCTGCACTGTGAAGCGCCGTCCAATGAGTTCTGAAGCATTTTGCTGAATATGAGCAGATAATATTGCCCGAAACACTTCAGAATTCATCCTGCTGCTTTTGTCAGCAGTCACATCATCAATAAATACAAGAGAACCAGTTCCATTGGCAGCCATACATGCCCACGCCATGATACTACCACCACCATGCTTCACTGATGAGGTGGTATGCTTTGGATCATGACCATTTCCTTTCCTTCTCCATACTCTTCTCTTCCAATCACTCGGGTACAAGTTGATTTTGGTCTCATCTGTCCATAGAATGTTGTTCCAGAACTGTGAAGGTTTTTTTAGATGTTGTTTGGCAAACTCTAATCTAGCCTTCCTGTTTTTGAGGCTCACCAATGGTTTACATCTTGTGGTGAACCCTCTGTATTCACTCTGGTGAAGTCTTCTCTTGATTGTTGACTTTGACACACATATACCTACCTCCTGGAGAGTGTTCTTGATCTGGGCAACTGTTGTGAAGGGTGTTTTCTTCACCAGGGAAAGAATTCTTCGGTCATCCACTACAGTTGTTTTCCATGGTCTTCCAGGTCTTTTGGTGTTGCTGAGCTCACCGGTGCGTTCTTTCTTTTTAAGGATGTTTCAAACAGTTGATTTGGCCACACCTAATGTTTTTGCTATCTCTCTGATGGGTTTGTTTTGTTTTTTCAGCCTAATGATGGCATGCTTCACTGATAGTGACAGCTCTTTGGATCTCATATTGAGAGTTGAGAGCAACAGATTCCAAATGCAAATAGCACACTTGAAATGAACTCTGGACCTTTTATCTGCTCCTTGTAAATGGGATAATGAGGGAATAACACACACCTGGCCATGGAACAGCTGAGCAGCCAATTGTCCCATTACTTTTGGTCCCTTAAAAAGTGAGAGACACATATACAAACTGTTGTAATTCCTGCACCGTTCACCTGATTTGGATGTAAACACCCTCAAATTAAAGCTGAAAGTCTGCAGTTAAAGCATATCTTGTTTGTTTCATTTCAAATCCATTGGGGGGGGGGGGGGTGGTGTGTATAGAGCCAAAAAGATTAGAATAGTGTAGATGTCCCAATATTTATGGACCTGACTGTATTACGTTATTGTTCTTGAAATTAGATATACTTTAACCGCTTAAGGACCGCCTCCTGCACATATATGTCGGCAGAATGGCAAGGCTGGGCACATCAACGTACAGGTACGTTGTCCTTTAGGAGCCCAGCCGTGGGTCACGTACGCGCTGCCGGCAGCACACTCGCGGCCCGGTCCTGAGCTCCGTGACCGTGGCCGCGGGACCCGATCGCCACTGGTGTCCCGGATCGGGTCACAGAGCTGAAGAACGGGGAGAGGTATGTGTAAACAAACCTCTCCCCGTGCTTCCTAGTGAGCTTCCTAGTGAGACTGACATTGATTGTCTGTTCCCTGCCATAGGGAAAGACGATCAGTGACATCACATGCCAAGCCACGCCCCCCACAGTAAAAAAAAACACACACAGCACATACTTACCAAAAATATGTAGAAGAATACGTATCGGCCTAAACTGAGGAAAAAAAATTGTTTTTATATATTTTTTGGGGATATTTATTATAGCAAAAAGTAATTTTTGTTTATAGCGCAAAAAATAAAAACCTCAGAGGTGATTAAATACCACCAAAAGAAAGCTCTATTTGTGGGAAAAAAAGGACGCCAATTTTGTTTGGGAGCCACATCGCACGACCGCGCAATTGTCAGTTAAATCGACGTAGTGCCGAATCGCAAAAAGGGGCCTGGTCCTTTGGCTGCAAATTGGCCCGGGGCTTAAGTGGTTATTAAGCAGTCTATTTACATTTCATAGGATGAATGTCACAATGTCTCAAATTCTGGACAAAAATTCTCTGATGGATTTATTCCTATCTCCTAGCTGCATCTAGTGGCCAAGATTTGGTATAGTTTTTGATTGAAGTATTTGAGAAAACTATACTGCACTTTGGCCACTAGATGGCAATTATGATATAGGAATTAATCTATTATAGAAATTATAACCAAAATTCATTGGGCGTGCATGAATGTATGTGACATTTGTTCAATTAATGTTTTATAAATAGACCCCTAAGAGTGGAACAGTAATTTCTTGCTTTACAGGTATTGTTATCTTGAAATTCAACATTGTGGAAATGACATGACTGCTCAATTCTGTGAATGGACAGCGCTAAATATAGTACTAAGATTCTAATTATTTCCTCATCTATCAGAAACTTTATAAGATTCAAAAATAACAATTATTCTTACTCACCTATGTAGATGCATCATCGATCCAATGCTGCAGCTGTCCCCTACCACTGAGAACTGAGTGTTTAAAGCCGCTGATCGCTCAGTTCTCAGGTCCGCTTTAAGCACAGAGCAGTGACTGCCAGTCACCATTCTGTGTCTGCCCCTCCAGCGTTCACTGGAATGCCAGGCTGTGGAGGAGGTGGGAGCGGCTGGCTCGGACTCCCAGTGACATGCTGAGAGGCTGAGCCAGCTGCGGGTCAGGCATCTGGGCGGATACCAACATTATTGTTGGGATCCCTGCAGAGCCTGAACTGGCTAAAGCCCACTGTCAGCTGAATCTGGGTGCACTCTTGTGACCTACAGAAGTACTGCATGCGCAGTACACATCGGACACTTGCTCATAGCCGGACTGTTCGTGACAGAACACCGGTCTTTCCTCTGTCTCTTTGGGGGTGGGTGGGGCCTGTGCGGGGATCCTCGTCATGCCGCACTGTCTCCTGGGATCTGGTGTCATTCATCCCAGGGGTCAGTGCGGACATCTGACCGAAATCTCGCAAGATTTACGGAGATCCGCCAAAATCTCGCAAGATTTACGGACATCCGACCCGAAATCTCACGAGATTTCAAGGACGTGAGGCATGCTGGTTCCCATAACAAAAGGGAACAAGGAAGTGAATGCTTGTGGGTTTCAAATGCCCACAAGCAAAATTACATTGCTGCTGTTTTTATTTTAAAAATGCACATTTTTCTAAAAAACGGACATGGATACCGGACGGACACCAAAAAAGTAAGTTTCTTGTAAGATTTAGAATACTTTTAACATGACAAGAAAAAATAAAAAAATTAGTGTTTGCATAACCGCTTTAAGTACTGGATGGACTTGTGTCTTTTTTCAACCTGACTAACTATGTAAGTATATAATTTTATACATTGTTTTCACATATTTTAAAGGTTATGGTCTGCTTGGTTTCATATAAATTTATATGCTGGGATATTGAGTTATTTTGATTTATAGAGCATGTTTGTGTTTTATAAACCCTGATGAAGGGATTGCACTGGACTTTAACTAGTTCTGTAAATTGGCCTCAGGAGATATTCCCCTAAAAAGTCAACAAAGTTCCTGGTTAAAACAATGGTTGCAGATAATATTGGCAATTGTCATTGAAAATGGGTAATAAAAAATTGACAGTCAGTGTTTAAAAAAAGCATGTCTGTAAGCATATGAAGTCGTCCACAGTAACACTTTTTTTAACTAACACATTACATTTTTGTTCCCCAGTTTTGTTAGGTTATTTTGTCTATGGATGCATAAAAAAGAAAATCATTTTTGCAAGATAGTGGGCTCCATTCACAAAGCGGTATCTACCACTTTAAGAAATGCCGCTCAGCGTTTTTCAAAAACACTAATAAAATAATGCATGTGCTATTTTATGCAGTAATGTGTTATTTTAGTAGTGAATGCTTGCAGTAATATAACACTGGCGGTAGCCTGCGTCCTTAACAACCATTAGTAAATAGCTGGTTGTTAAGGAGCGGGCGGCCGCTGCATCCTTAACAACCAATGAGTCATTCCCCGCTGACAGCTGAATGTTAACAAAAGATTTGTCGGCAATGAAAAATTGTGAAAAAAAACAGCATGTGCCCCCCCCCCCCCCCCTCCAATCCTTACCAGGCTCATCGAGTAAGTTTATTTAGTTTATTTAGCGCTGGATCAGTCAGAGGTGTCTGGTGCGGACCTACTTTTTTTTTCAGGTCGGTGGTGGCGGTGGTCATCGTGATTGACGATGGATCTACATCAGAGGATATCTTTTTTCTTTTAATAGAGGACTTGCCAAAAACTGTGTCTGTATTTTTTTAACACTTTTTTGGTGAATGAGTATGTACCCCACACTAGTTCACATGGGGGGAGCCGGGATCTTGGGATCCCCTCCTTAAAGGGGACTTCCCGACTCCAATAAGCCCCCCACACGTAGACCCCCACAACCACTGGCCAGGGTTGTGGGGAATAGGCCCTTGTCTTCATCAACATGGGGATAAGGTGCTTTGAGGGGGAAAGCCCCCACCACAAAGTGCTCCCCCAGGCACTCACTCCCCCCCCTTTCCTGACCTGCCAGGCTGCATGCTCACATCGGTCGCCCACTCCTTAATATCCATGTTGTATACTGGTTGTGAAGGACGACAGCAGCTACTGGTTCCTTAACTATCGCATGCCTGGATTACTACTTATTTATCGCATGCATTTAACTATTTATTTCCATCCGTGAATTGAGTTTAATGCATTTACATGCAGTATTTACCAAGCGTTTTCAGCTTTTTGTGATAAATACCGCAAAACGTTATATTGAATTGATCATTTCAGTATCGCATGCGATAATTAGGCAAAATGTGTCTGGACAACTAAACTCCACATGCGATCTGCTTCTGTGAATAGAGCCCAGTATCACAAAAAGAGAGCCTTGATTGTCCCTAAAAAACTATTTATGTATTGCTTTATGTTAAATAATGACAAAAGTTCAGCCACGTTTAAGGTCTCATAGAAAAAAATTAAAAACAGGTGCTGGTCCATACCTAGGTGACTGTTTAAGGGGACCATGCACTCCTAAAGTGTCAAGGACCCAAGTTTACCCAAGTGCACTAGAGGAAGTGAACTTACAAATGTGAGTGTTATTTTAGGATTTTTAACAAAGTACTGATTTTATACAGTTTAGCACTTTTCTTTTAAATCTCTGAGCACCATCTGCGTGAGGATTACTGCACACCAGAAGCAATTGTCCCTAAAACAGGAGAAAAGTTGCCAGTCATTGGAGTTATACCTATAAAGAGAAGGCTTATGTGGACCTGTACAAGGTCTTTATATGAGGTGAGCGCATATTTTGAACGGTGGAGAGGCACAAGTCATTTACCTATGGAGAACACAGCACTTACAGATATGTGTTTATTTTAGGAACTTAGCATCTGTTACACTGAGTGGTATCACCAGGAGGTGTCATCATCACCCTGTTATTATTTTAATTAATTGTCGCATATTGGATATGTTTAGGATATCACGTCAGTTATTTGCACATTTTTATTGAGTGCTATTTTTTTTCATTTGGAGGTCACTACAATCTGTTGTATTGTTGGATTATATTATGTGCATTTGCAGGCATAGTAGTTTCTAACATCTTTACACTCTTATTTTAATTAGATTTTTTTTTCAATACTAGAAGGCTAGCGCTTCACTATTGTTTTATTATTCACAGGTGTGAGAGTGGTTCAAGCTCTTTTTTTTTTAGTTTTTATTTCTCTATTAAGTTTTACATTGCAACATTAAAAACATCTGAAACATTAAAAATAATCCTTTATTTAATTTGTAAACAATTTTGCCATGGAGAAACATTTAGTGTGTCATTATAAACTACATTTATAGAATAAAAGTACCTTTTATCTACAGTGCAGATTTACTAAAACTGGTGCACTCAGAAACTGTGCATGGTGGCCAATCAGCTTCTGAAAAAGGAACGTAGGGCTTTTAACCACTTAAGCCCCGGACCATTTTGCTGGCCAAAGACCAGACCACTTTTTGCAATTCGTCACTTTAACTGACAATTGCGCGGTTGTGCGACGTGGCTCCCAAACAAAATTGACGTCCTTTTTTTCCTACAAATAGAGCTTTCTTTTGGTGGTATTTGATCACCCCTGCGGTTTTTATTTTTTGCGCTATAAAAAAAAAAAAAAGCGACAATTTTGAAAAAAACTCATTTTTTGACTTTTTGCTATAATAAATATCCACCAAAAATATATAAAAAAACATTTTTTTCCCTCAGTTTAGGCCCGATATGTATTCTTCTACATATTTTTGGTAAAAAAAAACAAATCGCGATTATTGATTGGTTTGCGCAAAAGTTATTTTATATTTACAAAATAGGGGATAGTTTTATGGCATTTTATTAATAATTTTTTTTTAACTAGTAATGGCGGCGATCAGTGATTTTATCGGGACTGCGACATTATGGCGGACACATCGGACATTTTTGGGACCATTGTCATTTATACAGCAATCAGGGCTATACAAATGCCCTGATTTCTGTGTAAATGACACTGGCAGTGCTTCAACCAAGCTTTAATCACTAGGTGGTGGTGGTAGGGGTTAAGTGTGTCCTAGGGGCATGTTTCTAACTGTGGGGGGCGTGACTGTGTGTGACACGTCACTGATCTCTGCTCCACTCACAGGGAGCAGAGATCAGTGACACGGTCACTAGGCAGAACGGGGAGATGCTTGTTTACATTAGCATCTCCCCATTCTTCCTCCCCGTGAGACGATCACGGGTATCCCCGCGGTGATAGAGTCCGCAGGACCCGCAATCCGACTCACGGAGGTACCAACAGGTGCGCACACGATGGCACGGCACCTGTACGCTCATTTGCTTGTCCGTGGCATTCTGCCAACGTACATCTGTGTGCGCCGGTCGGGAAGTGGTTAACTTCAGCTTGTTTAACTAAGCTTTGGCAATAAAACCTGGAAGCTGATTGGTTTTTATGCAGAAATTAGCCTGATTTTGCACTCTCCAGCTTTAGTAAATAAACCATTATGTGTTTTAAAACTAACAAGGTTTAAACTAGAGAGTGATTGTAAAAATTGCATATTGAGTATAAAGGTGCAAGAGCTGAAGTGATTAAAACAGTTTTCCCACTGTAAAGAATAAAGTATATACCATTTCTTTTACCACTGTCAATGTCTTCAAATGTTGCTCTAATCTAATGCAAGGAAATTGTTCTCCAAATTCACTGCAGAAACCGACCTAGTGGGTGTGTAGTTCCTCGTGCCAACCCCTGCGTCCCTAGGGGCTTGTGCACATGTACAGATATACAGCCATTCCTCTGAAAAGAGATCTGTAGTGGATCTCTTTTCAGAGGGTTGTTGGACAGTCAGTGAGGAGACAATATGTTGCCTCTTCAGTGTCTGCTTTAACCCTCAAAATTCTTAACCACAATGCTGCAACCGCATGCATTGCACACATTTGCAGGATGGTTGTGTTACAGCCCTATTCATGTGAATGGGTCATGTTTATTGGCGGTACCACCTGCCAAATGCAGCATGCTGTTAAATTTTTGCAGCATCAGTGAAACAAAACATCATGGCCACAGCATGGGTACATCACTGAGCGGCTCCTCTTAGCCACCTGTGTGAATGAGGAAGAATTGGTTTCTAGAGAGACTTCAGGGGACAATGTATCTACATTAGAGCCATTTGATGGCGTGGGCAGTGTGGGAGGTGTCTACATTCTTTTTTGAAGGAAGCTCTTCATTGGAAACCTAATTTTAACAACAATCAATTTAATATTTCAACAGTACAATTAATGTAGAGAAATGGGGGATTTAAGTGAAAAAAATGTATTAAAGATGCAAACCTTCTAGATTCTTTCCTCAGATATCATACCGTCAGGGCCGTCTTTAATATTGGTTGCTAGAGATTACTGGACATGTTTACCACTCACTAATTGGTTGCTAAAGATTACTGCACATTATTACTGCTTACTAATTGGTTGCTAGAGGTTACCGCATACACTTACCGCTCAATGATGGTTGCAAGAGATTAGTGCACATAATTACTGCTCACTCATTGGTTGCTAAAGGTTACATCACATCATCTCCTCACTGCCTGACCACCATGGACTGGGGAGGTGAGGGGTCCCATCAATAGACAAAAATCTCCTAGGGATCCTAGGATTCCTTGGAATAGTGGCAATGCAATGCACTTACCACCAATGTATTGAAGAATTTACACCGACAACTAGTAATGGGTGATTTTACATCAACAACCAATAAAAAGGGGATTTCTACACTGACCACCAATTTAAGGGGGGATTTACACTCACCACCAATTTAAAGGGGGCTTCTACATGGACCACCAATGTAAGGGAGGATTCAAAACTGACCATAAATGCAAGTTTGGATTTTTTTTTTACTGATTACCAATATAAAGAGTTTCCACACAGGCCACCAATGTAATGGGGATTTACACTGACTACCAATGTATAAGGAGCATTAACAGTAACTACCAATGTAAGGAGGGAATTACACTGACCACCAATGTAAGGGGCGATTTGCTTACCTTTGCAGAACAGGCTGATGTTAGACTTTATGACAAGCTGTAGGCAGGACTTTCAAGCATGCTCCTTTACCTGCCCAGTGGGCAGCATTCAGCAGAAGTGATGGTGGATATGACCTTAGGGGGGCATAATATACATACTGTATGCATGCTGCCTCTATTTACATATTAATTCTGCCGCTATTGACATAGCAATGCCGGTTATGTACACACAGGGTCTGCAGGTAAGTCATCTGTACATGGTAATAGGGCAGAGCTGGGCAGCATTAGTAATACAACTTCACACTGAGATATCAGGACACAGCACGGGACTAAAACTTCAAGGGACAAGAGAATTTAAATTGGGATAGTTCGCAAATATGAGGCAGCTGCTTTGGGCCCCACAACATTGATGGGGCCCAGGGCACCTGCCCCTTTTGCCCTGCCTTAAAGACGGCCATGCATACCATGCCAGAGGTTTCAAAAGCTTCCATAAGAAGGTAAATTAACCAAAAAACTTCAAACTTTCTGCATTATGGTACAAGACATTACATTACATACATATCTACGCACACATACAATTAAAAAAAAAAAAAAAAAAACTCTTATGCCGCATACACACGATCGGAATTCTCATCGGAAAAAGCTCTGATGGTTTTCCTGACGGAATTCTGCTCAAACTGTCTTGCCTACACAAGGTCACACCAAATTCCGACCGTCAGGAACGCGGTGACGTTCAACACTACAATGAGCCAAGTTCAATGCTTCCAAGCATGCCCCAAATTGTTTCCGAGCATGCGTAGGAATTTTGCGCGTCAGAAATGCTACAGACGATCGGAAACCTTTTCCGTCTGAAAAATTGAGAATATGCTCAATTTTTTGCTGTCGGAAATTCGGCCAGCAAAATTCCGATGGAGCCTACACACGGTCGCATTTTCCGATGAAAAGCTCTCATCTGTCTTTTCCTGGCCGGAATTCCGATCGTGTGTATGCGGCATAAGGTGTACTGTTTAAACCCCAAAGGACATTCTCTGCACTGCTCTGGATTTTGGAGCACTCACCTTTAAAGGTAGTATTTTTTGACATGCACCTAGGCAGCCTATTTTTTATTAAGGTTTACATTATTTTAAATTGTTTACATCCAAAGTTTAAAAAAAACAAAACAAAACAATAAAAAGCCACTGTTTACGTTCAGCACTATCAATCATGTCATTCTGCCTATTTGCAATGAGATGAGCCAGTCCTTTACATGCCCCCCTAGGGTCCACATCGTCATGCAATGAGTTCACAGTATTCTATGACTAAGCTGCTCCCAAACACAATTAAATGATTACCCTTAATTTGTGGAAGAATACCCACTCCTCACCTTCACCGAAGGAGAAAGAGGAAGCTACCATGACATTACCAGACTGGCTAGAAGACTGCAGAAGAAGGGTGTGTATAAGATTTTTTTTTGTTTTAAAAAGCTGGAAGGGAGGGGGCGATTGCCTTAAGCTCCACTTTAACATTTGATCTCATGGCACATATTCTTGTGGCTGGGAACCAAGTCTTGGGCCCTAGGTATGCCTGGCTAGTAAGGAGTAAATGGCGTAAAATTTGGTTTGCTGGACATTCAAACAAACACATAAAAGTTTGCAAACAGTGACGAATCTCACCGTATAGAGATATCAAGCCATATACAAACTTACTTTGAAAACAATATCCCAGGGGACACATCCCCCGCCACAAACTGGGCTGCACACAAGGCCACTATAAGGGGCTCATTTATTCAGTTAGCCTCCAGATTGAAGAAGGCTCGCACTGAACTGATTTCTGCCAAAACAAGAGAGTTTGAATCTTTAGCCAAGCAGCACAAACGTTCCCCTTCACCCAACCTATTTAAGAAGCTAGAACAATCCCGACTGGAACTAAACATATGCCTTACTACAAGGGCCGAAAAACAGCTAAGATGGATGAACCACAAATTTTTTACATGGCGGGATCGTCCAGGATCCCTATTGGCACACAAACTTACTCCCAGACATTCCCATCACACACTCCCCAAAATAAGGCTATCTGGAGGACAGCTCTCACAGAACCCCCAGAAAGTTCTTGATGAATTCTATGGGTTCTATGCCGACTTGTACAAGAAACCACAGGCTGTGGCCCCTTCATCCATCAGGGAATTCCTGGGGACTCTTCCCCTCCCGACGACCATAGAGAACTAGTAGACCAACCATTTACAAGTGAGGAGGTCAATGACGCTATAAAATCTCTCTCACTTCACAAATCTCCGGGTCCAGACGGGCTTCCCAACATTTACTATAAAACGTTTTCTGCACAACTAGCCCCACACCTGACCCTTTATTTCAATTCCCTGAGAGATGGGGGAACGGTCCCACCTGATGATAACAAGGCCTACATCAGCGTAATCCCTAAACCTAACAAGGATTCTACCGATGTACGCAACTACCGCCCAATATCACTAATTAACTGTGACCTAAAAATCCTAACGAAGATATTAGCTCTCAGAATCAATTCCTTTTTAGAACACTATATACATAAAGACCAGTCGGGGTTTGTCGCAGGACGTCAGACCTTGGATCAAATTCGCAGATCCATCGCCCTGATCTCGGCGGCACGCTCCAACTGGGATAATCTCCCCGATCGGGAACTTCTACTACTGTCACTAGATCTTAATAAAGCTTTTGATAGCCTGAATTGGGACTATCTCTTTGTTACCCTTGAAACCATGGGATTCGGATCCACATTTCTCTCATTGATGAAAACGCTTTATAGTTCGCCGATAGAGATTTGAGCTATCAGAGGCCATAAATCATCTATCCTCCCTGTCCAGCGAGGTACTAGACAAGGTTGCCCACTCTCCCCCCTACTATTTGCCCTGGCAATAGAGCCCCTGGCATTGGCCATTCGTTCCCACCCCAACATCCACGGGTTCCAATGTGGCCAACAAGAACACAAATGTGCACTATTTGCAGATGATGTCCTTATGTACATAACCAAACCCCAGACCTCTCTTCCAGAACTTTTATCCCTACTACACCGTTTCTCACTGATTTCAGGTCTGACCCTGAACACACAAAAAACCCTAGCACTTAATATCTCTTTACTCCCTTCTGAAGTACAGCTCCTTCAAAGCCTATACAGCTTTAAGTGGGCGCCCCACTCCCTCCCATACTTGGGAATACAGCTGACCCCTTCGATAGCTACACTGTATAAAGCCAACTACCCCCCTCTATTCAAAAAACTTAAAGAAGACCTTCGTGCTTGGTCTGACTATTCCCTCTCTTGGTTTGGCAGAATCAACTCAATAAAAATGACCTTTTTACCCAGACTCCTGTACTACTTTCGAACACTACCAGTGTCAATTCCAAGGGGAGACATGCAACACATACAAACGGAAGTCCTACGTTTTATATGGGGTAATAAAAAATCACGGATACGAAAGAAAACACTTTACACACCTAAACCTATGGGAGGACTTGGCCTTCCCAACCTACAAGCATACTATCACTCAGCGCAGATAGCCCAACTCATCCACACAACAGCCAGAGGCTCGGTCCCTCTATGGGTTTACATAGAGGCACTGGCGTGCCACCCAATTGCCATAGGAACCCTGATGTGGCTTCCCAACCGTAAACGTCCACCTATAATGTGTCCCACAGTGTCACATTCGCTGGCGATATGGGACAGGACACGACATAGAGCATCCCTTGCATCATATCACACACCTCTAGCACCCATATTCTGTAACCCAGAATTTCCTCCTGGCCTTACCCCACAACAGTTTCAATGGTGGCTTAATAAAGGTCTATTAAGAATTGGGGACTTCCTTCACGGCAATCAAATGCACTCGATTGATTATTTCAAAGACAACTTCTCAATGCCTCCCACTGAGATTTTTAGATACAATCAAATTTCCTCATTTATCACTTCCAAACTTAAAAAGGGGGGTGGACCCGTCACTCTTACCACTCTAGAACTGACCTGTCAGAATAGAAGCAATCAAAGAGGACGAATCTCTGCTGTTTACTCTTCTCTTACTGAACCTGATACTAAATTATCCTACATGACTCAATGGGAGAGCGACCTGAACCTCTCCCTTGACATGTCGGATTGGCAGGACATTGCCCATCGACTGTCAAAAATTTCTATTAATACCACCCTTATTGAAGCAAACTATAAGACGTTGCTGCGGTGGTATCTAGTCCCTACAAGAATAGCAAAAATGCACCCATCTTCCTCACCTAATTGCTTTCGGCAGTGTGGACAGATGGGCACCATGCACCATGTTTGGTGGCAATGCCAATTAGTTGTCAGATTCTGGATCAGAATATATAACTTGATTAACTCAGTCACAGGTGTCAATATTCGACGGTCCCCAGAAAGTGCACTCTTTCACAAATTGCCAGATGAGGTCCCCAAAAAAATCACTGAAACTCATAACCTATATCTTTCTGGCGGCAAGAATAACAATTGCGAGAAACTGGAAACATTCACGCATACCTCTAGACCAAGTAAAAAGCAAACTCAATTGGATCATGATTAATGACAAACTCACTTATACTCTCCATAACAAGTCAGAGATGTTTAACAAGATCTGGGATCCTTGGATCGAGCACATCTCTACCTGAAGAGGAACCCCAGGTGACCCTCCTCCCCTCTCCCCTCCCCTCCTCTCCCCCTCCACCCTATCTCTCTCTCTCCTCTCCTTTCCCTCCTTCTGCTACCCCTCTCTTTTCTCTTTGTTACTTCTTGTTTTTATTTTTATTTTTATTTCATGTTATCTGAAAGTATAATTTATATAACCTGGTTAATGATACCTTGAATAAAACGTTGCAGACAGGGCAGGATGGCCAACATCAGTAGGGACGGAAAACCAACCTGGACTTTTTTATACAGGGTCATTAGTAGCCCTGAAGCCTTCCTACTCTTTTCTTTGGTACTGCAATGCCTGAAAACGATTCCTACACAATCATCAGCGAGTATCATACCCTAATTAAGGGCGTGAGTCATTATATGAAAATGCTGTTTATAGGTTCCTAATTCCTAATAGCTATTAAGCATTATGTTAATGCACTGTTGAAACGTTTATATGTTAAATTGATGGTGACTTGGTTACTTGTGAAACGTTTGTTACTGTTCTGTACTTATCTCAATAAAAATATTGAAATATAAAAGTTTGCAAACCCTGAACATAATGGTTAAGGGGTGAAAAATTAGGCTCTCCCTCTTAGGCAGGTCTTGCTGGGTAGTTCTAAGTGGGTGGAGTTGAGGAGAGCAAGTGACATGGCAGTGCAGTCGAGGATGGCTCTGATCTCTCTTCTCCTTCCTCTGTGGGAACACAGCCAATTGGCATGCTTTCCTTCAGCTACCAAGGAACCTGGGGGGGGGGGGGGGGGTGACTTGGAGTTGGGGTACATTAATATTATTGAATTGCAGTAATTTGAGGGGATGAAGGGAGTGTGGGATGTAGGAGGGGACAGGGTAAAAAGCAGGGAGTGCTTGCTTAGGAGGGTGCATGGATTCAGGTGCACATCATGGTAAGAGGAGGAAATGTCTGCAATAAGGACCCCAGTATCTGGGAGGGCTGCTTTTATGGTGAGTGTACGGTTAGTGGGCTGCACACTCTGTAAGGGTCATATAGTTGGGAGTTTATAATAAAGGGGGTGCACAGTCTGGGGATGGTGGTGTGGGTAGCGTAGAGGCAGGTGGGGCCCCTCACCCTGGATCACACTCTGTGGGCCCCCCTAGGGAGGACTGCTGTCACACTCCCTACTCACCAAGATATACTTTCATTACCCTTTTTTCAGGGGGCAGCCTGGGCTACAGCCCTGTGCCTGACTACTCAACTGGACAGGGCGACTCTGTTTTGACACTGGCCTCTAAAAGTCAGTTGGATATATTAGGCAGCAAGTAAACATGTTGTCCCTAGAACTGATCTGTTGAAAGCAGAAAAAAATGGACATCACCTCACAGCTTGATGTGCATGGTGCTGCAGACTGATCAGGTTACCTTTGCGGACCCGTTGTCACAGCTAAAAGCGCCTACAATGGGTATGTCAGCATCATAACTGGACCGTGGAGCAATGGAAGAAAGTTATCCTGGTCTGATGAATCATGCTTTCTTTTACATGATGTGGATGGCCGGTGCATTTGCGTTGCTTACCTGGGTAAGGGATGGCACCAGGTTGCAGTATGGGAAAAAAAAGCAAGCCAGCAGAAGCGGTTGATGCTTTGGGCAATGTTCTGCTGGGAAACCTTGGGTCCTGCTATTCATGTGGATGTTACTTTACTAAATACCGTATTTAACGGCGTATAACACGCACCTTTTCCCCCTAAAATCAGGGGAAAATCGTGGGTGCGTGTTATACACCGATCCCCCGCTGATTGAGAGGAAATGAGCGAGCGGAGCCGAGATAAACAAAGCCGAATTACACTTAGGCTACTCTCGCAGTCCCGCCCCTGACTGTGAGCAGAGCCGAGTCTAGCCAAAGTAAGCTCGAATTTCTGGATGTCAGCGGCGCTCGCTCCTCTCGCAATCAGTGGAGGTGGGCGGGACTGCGAGGAGGAGCCGAGTAAAGCTGGGTGTACTTCAGCTTTGTGTATCTCGGCTCCACTCGCTCCTCTCCGCTTACAATCGGCGCCAATTTTAAATCAGCAAATCTGCATAGAGACTGGCAATGCTGCAAAGGCACTGGGCAAGGCTGCAGATGGACACTCGGCAAGGCTACAATGATGGACAAGGCTGCAGATGGACACTGATAAGGGTGCATTGATGGGCATTTAAATGTAAGTTTTTTTCCTTAAACTTCCCTCCCAAACTTGGGGTGTGTGTTATACGCCGATAAATACTGTACACATTTTTGCTGACCAAATACATCTTTGTGGAAATGGTATTCTCTGATGACAATGGCCTTTCTTCAGAAGGATAATGCACCCTACCACACTGCAAAAATGGTTCAAGAATGGCTTGAGGAACACAAGTTTGAGTTGATGACTTGGCCTCCAAAATCTTCAGATCTTAATCCATCGAGCATCTGTGGAATGTGATGAAAAAACAAGTCCGATCCATGGAGGCCTCACCTCACAGCTTACATGACTTAAAAAGATCTGCTACTGACGGCTTCATGCATGATACCACAGCATACCGGCTGGGTGTGTCCATGCCTCGATGGGCCGTTTTGGTAGCAATAGGGGGACCTACACAACATTGCGTAGGTCACAAAGTTATGGCTGATCGGTGTATATATATATATATATATATATATATATATATATATACATATACATACACATACATACATACATACACACACACACACACACACCTATATTCTGGTGGAAGGGACTCTGGTAAACCCATGCTACGTCACTGTCTCCAACTCTATGACGAGGCCCATTAGGTGGACAAAATGTTAGCATGGAAGGATCCAGGCAAGGTTTGTTAGTCTCTGTGTGTATAAATTAAGTATATCGTTGACACTAGATTACTTGGATTGTGACCAGGTTTTGCTACTATAGAGCATGCAACTGCCATTTTCTTTTTTTATTTGCTCTTGTTCTCTGGAATACATGTATTTTTCCCCAAATTAACACTAACCCAACCCTTTAAAATGTACTACATTATATAGTCATTATATTTAAAAGAATATCCTAGAACACTTGATGAACTGAGAAAAAAAATTGCTAAATAAAATATTTATTATAAATGATGCACAATTACAGGATCTGTAACAGAAGACAATCCACTGCATGCTACAGTACTTTTTGTGAAATATTAAAACATCCCATTCTATTTAAAATGAAATATTATAGTATTTTCATAATATGTAATGGTAAATACTATTGAGTGATAAAGTATTGTCAAAGTTATGCCTTTTAAGGTCTACCGAAAAAAAATGGAAAAGCAACCTTTGGAACCAAAACACTAAAAAGCTACACAGGCTGCTAAGAGAATAACTGAGCAATCACCTGATTAAGCTACATCTAGATTTTAAAGTAGCTCAACTGTGTTTCTAAAATCTTACAATTGCTATTTGATGATTGCTTAACAGATAGAACAAATGGCTCTCAATTAAAGGGTTGTAAAGGCAGAAGGTTTTTCATCTTAATGCATTCTACGCATTAAAATAAAAAACATTCTGTGTGCAGCAGCCCCCCCCCCCCCCCCCCCTAATACTTATCTGAGCTCCCTCTCTGTTCAGCGATGTCCACAAATGTCTCAGCCATCCAGATTCTCCTTCCTGATTGGCTGAGACACAGCAGCGGTGCCACTGGCTCTCGCTGCTGTCAAAGTCATCTAGCTAATCAGGGGAGAGGGGACAGGGCCTCCATGTCTGAATACACAGGGAGCTGTGACTCGGCATGGGTGCCCCATAGCAAGCTGCTTTCTGTGGTGCCACTGAACAGGAGGGAAGGGCCAGGATCACAGAAGAGGGACCCGAGAAGAGGAGGATCCAGGCTGCTCTGTACAAATCCACTGCAACAGAGCAGGTAAGTATAACAGGTTTATTATTTTTATAGGGAAAAAAACAAGACTTTACAATCACTTAATAAGGGCTCTCTATTAAGTAAGCTACACAAATAGCATGCAGTAGCATCTTGTTGCCATCAACTGAACATGATTATAGCCTTGTGGAATTATGCAAGACTGATCACCACTACACGCTTTTTGTGTAGCTTACTTCACAGGGAGCCATTTGCTACATCTGTAATAGAATCAATTCATATTCCTAGCTATTAAATCGCTAGCTTTATAAGTACCACAACTGAGCTAGTCAAATCTTCTGTGTAGCTCAAGCCTAATGAGGTGACCATCAAAAAGTGGTTAAATCTGTCAGCAGCGAGATTAAAGGATAAAGTTCACCTTTAAAAAAAAATGGACATTTTTTTGCAGGTAAAAAAAAAAAAAAAAGTGCATTTACTAATTTTTTTTTTTTTTTTTTAGGAGCCTGGAAAGCATTGAACCAGCAATCAGCAGATTGTGGGTGCAATGCAGGTCTTCTGCAGACTGTCAGTGTAAGCTGTCTGCCCGTACATTGTATGGCCAGGTAGTTACACAAAGACAGGCAGAAATCAATGAACTACCTAGAACGCTTAACAGTGCCATGGTGGTTCATTTAGAACTACAAGCCGACATCCGCAAAGGATGTCGCTATTTGTAGTTCAGTCATTCACAGATCTCTGTAAATGAATGACGTGGGAGGAGCCCTGTACGGCCATGCCCCTTTAAAAAGTTACAGCTAGTATGGGGAACTTCTCCCCATACTGCTGTCACTCAGAGGGCTCAGTTTGCCAAGCCACTGCAGGAGTAGGAAGATGTTACACCATAAAAACGGGTGGAACATGTTCCCGAAGATGAACTTATCCTTTAAAACAAAAACACAAACAGGACATTGTCCAGAGTATACAATAAAAACAGTTTGAATCCCATTATTTCATGCTATATTTGCAAATGCATCTACCGTATTTTCCGGCGTATAAGACGACCTTTTACACTTAAAAAAACTGGCCAAAAAGCAGGGGTCGTCTTATACGCCGGGTCAGCCCCTCGGATGCCGGCTGGGTGTTCGGTAATACTGTATGTAGCTTCGGCTACATACAGTATCTACCGCTGAGCCAATCCCAGTGAGCGATGTATTCAAATGAATACAGAGCCTGCTCGGATTGGAGTAACAACCTCTGCCAATCCGAGCAGGCTACTCTGTAGCCTGCTCGGATTGGCTTTGAGAGTCAGAGAGGCGCGGGCTGATGATGTCACAGCCTTATTGTGCTCAAAGTGCTTGCTCTGCGCATACATTTTCTATTACCTTTACAAGACATCCCTTTAACAATACTTCTGCCTTTTTGCACAAGTACAAGGTACTTAACCAATACATATTTGCTTCTTCCCAACATGGCAAAACATAATTTTGCTCGTGATCAATATCTTAACAAAACATATTTGCAGCTAAAAAAAAAAACCTCACAACAAAAGCAGTCACTAATATGTCAAGAAAGTTGGAAAAGGCTGATAACTACTGCACTAGAAGACAAGATACCGAGTTTTCTTGATTTAAAAGATATATATATACAGTACAGATTTGTTAATAGTTGTATCGAATCATCAATGATAAGTTCATGTTGGATTATCTGAACATGAATTGAATTATGCTTCGCTTTCCCTAGCAGATGAACTTTGCACTTCTTCATCCAAGAGAGGAACAATCAGGTTATCTTTGGACATAAGGTTATATTTCATTACAAACTTCGTGAACCGATGACACAAAAATGTTTCATTCTATAAAAGGAAAAAAAAAACAAACACAAAGCAACATCATATTCTAGTACTTTGGCTACAGCAGTGAATAATAATACAACTACAAAAATCTACTTTTCAAAAATGTAACTTCTTAGACTTAGTTTAACTTTTTTTTTAGTCTAAAACATAGGTGGTGTACAAATCAGCTGTAAAACCACATGAAAGGGGAGGAATTTCACTTTAACCACTTCAAGACCAGGCCATTTCTGACGCTTGTTGCTTACAAGTTAAAAATCTGTATTTTTTGCTAGAAAATTACTTAGAACCCCCAAACATTTTTTGGGAAAAAACAAAACAGTAAGGTTAGCCCATTTTTTTTGTATAATGTGAGATGTTACGCCGAGTAAAGAGATACCCAACATGTCACACTTTAAAATTGCACACACTTGTGGAATGGGGACAAACCATGGTACTAAAAAATATTTTTCTAAGCGACGCTTTAAAAAATTAACGGTTACCAGTTTAGGAGTTATCGACAAGGCCTAGTGCTCGAATTATTGCTCTTGCTCTGTCGATCATGGCGATTCCTCATATGTGTGGTTTGAACTGTTTGTATTTGCGGGTGTGACTTTCACATGCGTTTGCCTTGGTGTGCAAACATGGGGTAAATTATAATTTTTTTTTTTATACTGTCCCTTTAAAAAAAAAAAATCTGATCACTTTTATTGCTGTCACAAGGAATGTAAACATCCCTCGTGACAGTAATTGGCAGTGACAGGTACCCTTTATGGAGGGATGTGGGGTCTAAGAGACCCCAAACCTCTCCTCTGCACTTATAAGTATTCAAAATGCCAAGATTGGCATTTTTAAATACTGTGTATTTTTAAAAAAATTGCGCCGTTGGCTGCCGAGTAAGCTGGAAGCGAGGTTGCAACGTCGCTTCCAGGTTACCACATCAGACGTGCCGGCTGGTGGCTCATGTCTCCCAGTGGGACAGGAGACCCGGGCAGAACAGCTATAGGACGCCCCTCCCACTGCATGGAATAACTGCAGAGCGGCTGCTTAATCAGTTGTTATTACAAGAAAGCCGACCGTCGCAAAAAGCTGCAAGCATCACTCCAGTACAACCACTTGAGTAAAATGGCGTACAGGTACATGATTTTGCGGAAAGTGGTTAAAGTAAAGATGCCCGCACACTGCAATTTATTTTTTGTTTATGCAGCAGGCTAAACTAAATAAAGCCAACAGATTCCCCCATCCATCTCATTTGCATGAATCCCCCCGCCAGAACATTGTATTCTAACAGTGCGACCAGCCAGAATACACTAATCAGCAGCGGCAGACACTGATTTAGAAAAATTTCCCAGCACGTCCCTTTGACAGCAATCAACCAATCAAACTGTCAAGCACAGATGACCTCCCGCTGTTTGAAATTCATCCAGTCCATGCTGAACTGCATAAATTTCACTTAGTATATGGCTAGTTTAACTGAATCACGAACACAACTGCAAGAGCGACATTCGTAGCTAATAAAGTTCAATGGAGTCCATATCGTTGGTGTTTGACTTACATTTTCCATATTTTTCCCATGGAACTGCATGTGTCAAGGTGACCAACAATAAATTATATGGCTCCCCAACACACCTGTATCCATTGTGTAGTCGGTTAGGCAGTCTACGCAAATTTATGGGCTTGCTTAATGCTGTTGGTACACCAAATTGGACCACCCTGGTATGAATGGGCCCCAAGGTCAAAGCATACCTTTTTTGTTTTTTTCTAATGCATTTTACATTGAATTCAAAAGAAATACATACCTCATATTCATCAAAAATTTGCCGATGATGGAAATAAGCATGTGAAAATATTCTATAAATCCTACGACACACTGATCCTAGTTTGGCGACAGATGATTCCTTTATGCTAACCCTGTGGAAACATTAAGAAGCTTATTTTCTAGATGAATTTGCACAAAAAAGTATTATCCATACAGCCTCAACCCAGAGTTCTACACCTACAAAACCCAAGTTATATTTAAAACTATGAACAACTGTTTTTCTCAAACTCTTCACATCTTTTAATAGTTTGCTAGACAAGTCACCCTAGAGATTACGGTAGTTTCTCTACAGCAGAAAAACAAGCAACCATTTTCTGGGAAACCCTTATAAATAAATTAAATTTAAAACTGAATTTTGTTAGACAACACCTGTGATTACAGACCTATGCACTACAACAGGGGTCTCCAAAGTACGGCCCGCGGGCCACATCCGGCCCACTGGGACGTTTTTCCCGGCCCGCAGGTTGAGTCGCCGATCCGTGATCCGAACGGGCCACCCCGTTCGGATCGGCACACCCCGCGATCCGCGGAGCGCTCCGCGGCCTCGGCCTTAGGAAAGGCCGCGGCTTCGGCCTAGCTCCGGAGCGGCGGCGGCCATCTTTGTACACCCGGCGGCCTTAGGAAAGGCCGCGGCTTCGGCCTAGCTCCGGAGCGGCGGCCATCTTGGTACACCCGGCCACTGTTTAAAATGTGATCGCTCCGTCAAATTTGACGGAGCGATCACTTGTAAACATACCCTGCATTACCCAGCCAATATACTGCATTAACCCTGCATATACTCTGCATTAACCCTGCATATACTCTGCATTACCCAGCCAATACTCTGCGATACTCTGCATTACCCAGCCAATACTCTGCGATACTCTGCATTAACCCTGCATATACTCTGCATTACCCAGCCAATACTCTGCGATACTCTGCATTACCCAGCCAATACTCTGCGATACTCTGCATTACCCAGCCAATACTCTGCGATACTCTGCATTAACCCTGCATATACTCTGCATTACCCAGCCAATACTCTGCGATACTCTGCATTAACCCTGCATATACTCTGCATTACCCAGCCAATACTCTGCGATACTCTGCATTAACCCTGCATATACTCTGCGATACCCAGCCAATACTCTGCGATACTCTGCATTAACCCTGCGATACTCTGCATTAACCCTGCGATACCCAGCCAATACTCTGCGATACCCAGCCAATACTCTGCGATACCCAGCCAATACTCTGCGATACCCAGCCAATACTACAGTGGGGAGAGGATGTGGATATTACAGTGGGGAGATGACGTGGATATTACAGTGGGGAGATGACGTGGATATTACAGTGGGGGAGATGACGTGGATATTACAGTGGGGGAGATGACGTGGATATTACAGTGGGGACTATATGGTGGCGGAATTTTCACAGGTTTTTGCAAATTCAATTATTTGCTGATCAGAAAAATGATCCGATCCGTGACTCCTGATCCGAGGATCGATCCGATCCGTGAGTTTTTTGATCCGTTGCACCCCTAGCCCTGATAGTATGCAGCACAGGTCCCGCAGCCCGACGGAGCATGTCCAACCCGGCGCCTCACTAGTTGTTGATAGGACCTACTGCGCCTCCCGGGTCCCGCCCCTCTGTTAGCATCAGTGTCCTTTACGGCTGTGCTTTTGGCTACAACGTGCCTGTGTAACAGCCGGGCGGGAGTCGGGAGGTGCAGCAGAACAGCGCTGAAGCCGGACACAGATGTAAGAGGGACACAGATGTGACTGTTGGAGGTGATGGGGACACAAATGTGCGGCGGGGGCTAGTTTGAGAGACACAAAAGTGAAAGGGGAGCTCTAAGGGGGACACAGTTTTGCAGGGGGCTCTAAGGGGGACACAATTGTGCTGGGGTCTCTGATTGGGGCATAAATGTGGAAGGGGGCTCTAAGGGGGACACAATTGTGCTGGGTCTCTGATTGGGGCATAAATGTGGAAGGGGGCTCTAAGGGGGACACAATTGTGCAGGGGGCTGTGATGGGGGGCATAAATGTGGAAGGGGGGCACTAAGGGGGACATAATTGTGCAGGGGTCTCTGATGGGGACACAAATATGGAAGGGGGGCTCTGATGGGAATACAAATATGAAAGGGGGCTCTGATGGGGACACAAATATGGAAGGGGGCTCTGATGGGGACACAAATATGGAAGGGGGCTCTGATGGGGACACAAATATGGAAGGGGGCTCTGATGGGGACACAAACATGGAAGGGGGCTCTGATGGGGACACAAACGTGTCAGGGGGCTCTGATGGGAATACAAATATGCAGGGGTTCTTATTCAGGCACAAATATTCGGGGGGGCTCTAAGGGGGACACAAATATGCAGAGGGGCTCTGATGAGGATACAAATGTATGGAGGCGTGTGTGTGTTGACAGTAACACAGATGCAAGACCCTGTGAACACTGGAATTTTAGCCCCAGTGCATGAGGTTACATCGTTTAGGTGCGCCATCAAGCTCTACTGCCGGCAGCCTGTCAAATTCTATTTTATTCTACTGCCGATTCATTAAAAAAAAAAAAATTATTTTTTCGGCCCGCGAATATGTGAAAAATGCACAATGTGGCCCCCGAAGTGAAAAGTTTGGAGACCCCTGCACTACAATACAATATGTTACAATACAGTAGTTTGGGAACTGGTAAATCAGATTATTAATGAATAAAGTCTAATGTAAGCCTTGGTTCACACATCGCACTACTTCAGCACGATTTCAAAGCCGCAGATCAGTGTCACTTGGATCAGCAATTTCATTGCGGCTTCATTTAACAGAAGTCAATCACATCACAATGAAATTGCAGAAAAGTAGTGCAGGAACCTTTTTTTTTTTGAGTCTCAATGATTTGAACGGTTCCATTGTCGAAAATAGGGTGCGACTTGTCATGCAATTTTGAACTGTCAAATCGCATGACAAATCAGGGCCAACAATATTTTTCATTCATTTTATGTTTCAATGTACAAATACAACATGGCACTTCAGAGATATCTGTATAAAACAGTCAAATTTGCCTCTGCAGGTACTCAAGAGTCCACAACTTACAAAATATAATTAGACCATAGTAGGAAAACACAAAAAGGGTTTTGGGGTAAAAAAAAAAAAAAAAACACCTTCCCCTTCTTCAGGGCTCTAAGTGGTGGCACTCTTGACATGACATAATGACCAGGGGTGATTCATAATGGTTTGCAAATGTCCTTGAATCTGTGCAGCATGGGAAAACGTTCTCCTGTTTTTTACAGCAGTCTGAGCCCTGATGAAAGGGAGTTTGTTTTAACCCAAAATGTGTTGGCTGTTTTCTCTGACTGCAAATTAATTGTATTTCATTTCATCATTAAAACTTGTGGACTCTTGTTGTTTGGCCCTTTCCTTAGGTCTTATACACAGATTCTAAACTATGGGTTGTCCTCCCTTTCCTAAGGGATGTCCCTGTTTTGTGGAGTGCTGCCAAACCGTAGCCAGTGTGCCCAGTTATAATTAGCTATTATAAAAAGAAAAATTTTGATCACTTTGAACATCCCTTGTAACAGAAATAAGCATGACTTATTTATTTTTTTTGAAAGGTCTGGGGTCAAAAAGACCTCAGATCTCACATTTACACGCAAAAAAATCATCCCTTTAAGTCCGTTAGGCGGAAGTGAGTTCAGACATCGCTCCGGTTCTCCAAGGGCATAGAGTCGAGTGGGGGCCACCCTGCCCTCACTTGATTTCCTGCCAATGGCTCCAGGGGATCGGATCGTTTGCTCCTTTACCGATGGCTGTGGGAGGGGGGGCACCTCTCACCACTGCGAATCTGTCGCCGGTGTTCTATAACGAAGTGTCCGGCTGTCACTAGGTGTCCGAAGTGTACTGCGCATGCGCAGCACGGAGCATGAAGATTTTCGGAAATTGTCGGAAGATGAACGGCGCCTGCGCCGTGAGTCGAGGTGGAGCCCCCACCATCCAAGTGGACATAGGGTTAGTCAAACTTAGAGGGCCCCTCGTGGGCTCGCTTCGCTCGCCACGCTTCGGGCACAGCCTCGCTGCGCTCGGCTCTTTTATATTCTAACTTTATGTCCACTTGGATGGTGGGGCTTGAAAGCGGACTCATGGCGCAGGCGCCGTTCATCCTCGGCAATTTTCGGAATCAGGGTGTCCTGTGTACCCACTTTTATCGAACCGCCCACTATATAAAAAAAATACCAGGGTTATGGCAGCTAGCTGCTGTCATAAAACGGTATATAAATGCCAAAGTAAAGATGTGTATATACAGTGGGTGATCTGGAAGAGCTTAAACAATGATTACTTTATGTATTGATGTAAGTTAGTGTTAAAGGATAAGTTTACTAAAAAAAAAAAAAAAAAAACAACATAAATAAATGTAAAAAAATTTTGCAGGTAAAAAAAATTGTGCATTTTTTTTATTTATTTTGGAGCCTGTAAAGCATTGCACCAGTGATCAGCAGATCGCTGGTGCCATGCAGGTCTCCTGCAGATCTGTCAGTGTATCTGTACATCCCGTACGGGCAAGCAGATACACTGACAGGAAGACTCAATGAACTACAGCGACGCTCCACGGCTCTGTGGTAGTTCATTGAGAATTACAAGGCGACAGCTGCAAAGGATGTCGGAGTTTGTAGTTCATTCACACAGAGCTGTGTGAATGAATGACGCGGCTGTGTGGGCAGAGCCCAGTACTGCTGTCACAGGGAGGGGGTGGGGGAAATTGGGCAGCGGATGCAGCATTGGGAACATGTAAAAATGGGTGGAACATGTAACCCTTTCCAAAAGGTAAACTTATCCTGTAAACCTATCCTTTAACAGACTCCTATTCCTTCAGATGTCAAAGCAATTCATTTACGGATTACAAATAAAAAGTGGTTCACAAATGTCTTTGCATGGCAGTGAAACGACATGGTCATATTTGTTTACCTACTCATATTTAAAATACCTTAAAGGGTTTGTTAACTCAATATGATAACGTATAACTGTACATGTCTTTTCTAAAAACAAGGATTGCAATACCACTTCAGGCCGGTCACATGACGTTTGGCTGCTTAACCGCTTAAGGACCGCCTCACGCCGATATACGTCGGCAGAATGGCATGGCTGGGTACAATCACGTACCTGTATGTGTCTGAGCTCCATGACCAGCGGACCCGATCACCGTGACCGCGGGACCAGCGGACCCTATCACCGCTGGTGTCCTGCGATCAGGTCACAGAGCTGAAGAACGAGGAGAGGTCTGCGTAAACAAACCTCTCCCCGTGCTTCCTAGCGCGACTGACACTGATCGTCTGTTCCCTGTCATCGGGACAGACGATCAGTGACGTCAGAGCCACGCCCCCCTACAGTTAAAAAAACAAACACACACACACACACACACACACTTAACCCCTCCCCGGCCCCTAGTGGTTAACTCCTTCACTGCCAGTGTCATTTACACAGGAATCAGTGCATTTAAATAGCACTGATTGCTGTATAAATGACAATGGTCCCAAAAATGTGTCAAAAATGTCCGATGTGTCCGCTATAATGTCGCAGTCACAATAAAAATCGCTATTAGTAAAAAAAAAAAATATATATATATTAAAGGGGGATTCCACCCTAAAGTGGAACTCCCACTTTTCGGAACCCTCCCCCCCTCCGGTGTTACATTTGGCACCTTTCAGGGGGGAGGGGGGTGCAGATACCTGTCTAAGACAGGTATCTGCACCCACTTCCGGGCATAAACTCCCACGGGAGTTTACGTCATTTCCTGTCCCGGCGCGCTGTCTGCCGGGACACACACGTGTCCCGACAGACAGCGCTGAGCATTCTCATTGCGCCGCGCGACTCGTGCATGCGCAGTAGGGAATCGCGAAGTGAAGCCACTTCCTGATTCCCTCACCGAGAATGGCGCCGGCTACAGCAGAGAGCCGAGAGATCGATCGGCCTCTGCTGCCGACACCGCTGGACCCTGGAACAGGTAAGTGTACATTTTTTAAAAGTCAGCAGCTGCAGTATTTGTAGCTGCTGGCTTTTAAAAAAAAATATTTCAGTACAGTCCCGCTTTAATAAAAATGCTATAAAACTTCCCCTATTTTGTAAACGCTATAACTTTTGCGCAAACCAATCAATAATCGCTAATTGTGATTTTTTTTTACCAAAAATATGTAGAAGAATACCTATCGGCCTAAACTGAGGAAAAAAAAAATTTTTTTATATATATTTTTTGGGGATATTTATTATAGCAAAAAGTATTTTTTTTCAAAATTGTCGCTCTATTTTTGTTTATAGCGCAAAAAATAAAAACCGCAGGAGTTGATCAAATACCACCAAAAGATGCATAATTGCTGATGCACCAAATATGTATAACCTTTCTGCACAACGTATGTGAATTGCACTGTACAAAGTTCTGTTTATTGTGTCAAATTTTAATAAATTTACCCTTTAAAAAAAAAAAAAAAAATACCACCAAAAGAAAGCTCTATTTGTGGGGAAAAAAAGGACACCAATTTTGTTTGGGAGCCACATCGCGCAATTGTCAGTTAAAGCGACGCAGTGCCGAATCGCAAAAAGGGACCTGGTCCTTTGGCTGCAAATTGGTCCGGGGCTTAATTGGTTAACAGCGCCGATACATGGCTTCTGCAGGAGGGGCCAAGATCTCCCTCTGACTTTAGCCTGGGAGGTCACGTGGATGCTGAGCCCCATCTCGGAGATGTAAAGTGGCCGCGAGTCACGTGTCCGGCCTGAAGATAGCTTTAAAAATGTATTTACAATCCTTGTTTTTAGAAAAAACGTACACAGTGTGGTATGCCTGTCTATAGAGGGGCTGGCAGTGACCATTGTAAGTTTTTTACTTGTACTAATAGCAGCAGGGATGGAGGGCAGAGACAGAGACAAAGCACAGGGAGCTGACAGGCAGGGAGGGAGGGGGGTGAGACGAGAGCAGGGCTGCGGATGACGGAGGGATGTATGCTGACCCTGGTGGTCTGGGCTCAGCAGCCCCATATTATCGTGATCAGCGCAGAGAGACACAGAACAGGGAGATGACAGGCAGGGAGGGAGGGGGTGAGTGGGAGAGAGGAGAGCAGAGAGCAGGGCTGCGGATGACAGAGGCATTAATGCTGACCACAGTGGTATCGTGGTCAGCCAAGAGACGAGGAGGCAGAGACGAGGAATCTGCTTTAAGGGAACAGGATCTCAATTTTTGTTTTTTTGGGTTAACACTTTAAGCTCCAGCTCATTCTGTGTATTAACAGTAACATTTGAGTGCAGAAAGGATTTGTTTCATTCATTATACAAACTTACCTGCTTGGGAAATATTTATTGCTATTCAAGAGACATGCAGCACCATCAAGTGTATGCCTTGTGTAATCTATGGCAGGACACTAAAACACAAAAAACAAAAAACTGATTACTTAAAACACTTAAAAGCAAAAAATCTAATTGGTTGCAATAATAAAAAGATTTTATGCAAGCTCTATTTAATTTTGACAGCAAAATGTCATTTTAGTTTTAGTCGTATGTTAGCCATCTGAATTGTTTTAGTCTACTAAAATCTCAAGTACCGTATATACTCCAGTATAAGCCGAGTTTTTCAGCACATTTTTTTGTGCTGAAAGTGCCCCCCTCGGCTTATACTTGAGTCAAGCACTTTTCTGCAGCAAAAAATTACATTTTCCTACCCGACTTTGCGGCCCCGTATCTCGATAGGAACCCCAAATTTGGATATGTTGTAATGTTGGTTCCACTGGGAACTTCCCCTGAACCTGAACTTCAAACTTGGTAGTTAAGGGTTCCTAGATGCCCCCTAGCTGCAAACCAAAGGGTCCCGAAATGACATTGCTGCAGATGGACACAGTTGACCGACTTTGGGGCCCTGTATCTCGGGGCCACTTGGATCTAGAACCCCAAATTTGGATATGTTGTAATGTTGGTGTTGGTGGGGTTCCTAGCACCAAGTGGCCCCAAGATACGAGGCTGCAAAGTCGGGTTGGAAAATGTCGTTTTTTGCTGCAGAAAAGTGCTCAACATTTTCTGACCCAACTTTGGGGCCTCGTATCTGGGGCCACTTGGTGCTAAAATACAGGGCCCCAAAGTCAGTCAACTGTGTTCATCTGCAGCAATGTCATTTCGGGACCGTTTGGGTTGCAGCTAGGGGGCATCTGGGAACCCTTAACTACCAAGTTTGAAGTTCAGGGAACCTATGGCTGCAAATGGGCACAGTGAGGCATGCAAATGGCACAGTGAGGCTGCAAATGGGCATTGTTGACCCTCTTTTCCACTTACAGTAGCTGCGCATTTCTCACCCTAGGCTTATACTTGAGTCAATAAGTTTTCCCATTTTTTTGTGGTAAAATTAGCTGCCTCGGCTTATATTCGGGTCGGCTTACACTCGAGTATATACGGTACATTTTAGTCAACTAAAATTGAATGGGCTTAGTTAAATTGTAATGCATTATTTAAGCATTTCTCTCGAATTTCCAAAATCATTATATAATCCTGGTAAAGTAAAAATCTAATATTAGATTATTTATGGGATTAAGGTTTGAACATGCACTACAGACACAGATTTAGCCGTTGTGATATAGAATCATTATTGGATCAGGTTTGCACCAGGTCAGTGCATTACTAGGCCTTACTTCACTTTTGCTTTAAGTCATTTCAGAAGCATTTTGCCTGATAAAACATTAAAGTAACAAGTGAGACTCACCTCTTTTGGTGTTTTATGAGCTGCACAAAGAAATATCCATTGTTCTGTTGCTGTCATTTGGGTGCAAGAGTCCGGATGACATTCAGCCTATAAAATGAAAATAAAACCCACATATTAAGCCAAGCTTAAAGAAATCTCTCACCCTACTTTGAAGGCACCAGCTTATCTGTAAAATACTATGTAAACCACAAGAATGAACTTCTCTTATTTTTTGATCTATTAAATACACCATGAAAAGTTTTGTTACATCTGTTTGATAAATTGAAAAAAATATATCAGTCGATCTTGTCAAACTGTCAGCCAATAGCTTCCTATGCTCTTGGCTTGCCCTGAAGAAGAAGAAAAGAAGAAGGAAGAAAGAAGGAAGAAGGAAGGAAGAAGAAGAAGGAAGAAGGAAGGAAGGAAGGAAGGAAGGAAGGAAGGAAGGAAGGAAGGAAGGAAGGAAGGAAGGAAGGAAGGAAGGAAGGAAGGAAGGAAGGAAGGAAGGAAGGAAGGAAGGAAGGAAGGAAGGAAGATTAAACACATACTGTAGTGACCTGCGTTTTACCACAATGGAAGAACAAGAGCATGCCATTTGATCCCTCCTGTATTGCAGTGCTCGACGAATACCAGGCGCCAGGTCGCATTGGCGACTAGAATTAGCGACCTGGCGCCTGGGGCAGCACAGCTGGGGGTATCCTGTCTCCAAAATCCCCCCGCCGCCGCCGCGCGCGCGCGATCGCGATGGGCCGCGCCGGCCGGTAATTGAGGCCCCGGCTTTGCGGCCTTGTGCAGTCCTAGGGTACCTTCTAGAATCTGGCGCCCTCTTGTGGTGGCCGTTGGTATGACACCCAGCAATGCTAATCGAGCCGTTTTGTTTTCACTGTCTGCCTATCTCCTTCACTTAGAACCCCCAAACATTTATATATATTTATTTTTCTAACACCCTAGAGAATAAAATGGCGGTCGTTGCAATACTTTCTGTCACACCGTATTTGCGCAGCGGACTTACAAGCGCACTTTTTTGGGAAAAAATACTTTTTTTAATTAAAAAATAACACAACAGTAAAGTTTGCCCAATTTTTTTTTATATTGTGAAAGATAATGTTACGGCGAGTATATTGAGACCAAACATGTCTCGCTTCAAAATTTTGCCCGCTCGTGGAATGGCGACAAACTTTTACCCTTTAAAATCTCCATAGGTGACGTTTAAAAAATTCTACAGGTTGCATGTTTTGAGTTACAGAGGAGGCCTAGGGCTAGAATTATTGCTCTCACTCTACCGATCACGGCAATACCTCACATGTGTGGTTTGAACACCGCTTTCATATGCGGGCGCTACTCTTCTGCAAACAAGCTCGGCGGGACGGGCGCGTTTAAAATTATTTTTTATTTATTTTAACTTTTAATTTTTTCACTGTTCTTTTGAAAAAAAAATTGTGTAACTTTTATTCCTATTACAAGGAATGTAAACATCCCTTGTAATAGGAATAGGGCATGACAGGACCTCTTAAATATGAGATCTGGGAGTCAAAAAGACCTCGGATCTCATATTTACACTAAAATGCAAAAGAAAATAATTGCCATTTGAAAAAAAAAAAAAATGTCCCTTTTTAAGAGCTATGGGCAGAAGTGACGATTTAAAGTCGCTTCTGCCCTGCAATGACCTGGAGACAGGCGGGGGCCATCTTCCCCTCACTCGTCTCCATGTCGTTAAAAAAAAAAAAAACCTGGCTCCTAACTTTTTTAGCTGGCTCCTAGATTCCAAGCAAATTTGTCAAGCCCTGCTGTATTGAATTGTATTTTAATTGTACTGTCTCCCCTGATGTTGTAAAGCGCTGCGCAAACTGCTGGCGCTATATAAATCCTGTATAATAATAATAATAATAATAATATTTACTGTCACGTTGCTTGACCAATGGATTTTTTTAGCATTTATATGAATGTCTATGTCTGAACAGGCCCTTAGATGCGCTTTCGGTTTTAAAATACTTCAGACTGTACAACACTACTGAGAAGCAGTAATGTTACTTTATATCTGCTCTTCCACATCCCAGTAATATAGCTTTAGCCATCCATACTGTTCGTTTTGTTACCTTTAAGATTCACTGAACCCCTGTATATTCACACACTGAATATACAAAAAGGAACTTTGAAGACTATAGATTTCCTTTAAAGTAAATGTCAAGGCAAAATAAAAATACATGCACATTTCCCCAAGCTTTATCCATTTAAACATTCTACAAAACAGGGGAATAAGTGTGGTGGATGTGCCAGAAATGTAGTACACTCCTACCTTCCTCTTTGATGTGACAACACAGCTCTGAATTCCAAAGCATCTCATCAGCTGTGCCCATTAAAATTGGGGTAATGGCCATTTTATTATTGATAGATTACAAGGACCACAGAGCTCTCCTCATCCCCTACCTCTTCTTATACCGATAACCCCTCCACGTACGCAGGCAGTTATCAGCTCACAAGATTTCTGGTAACATTTTTGCATTTATTAAACAGATTGAACAAAAACACTTTTGAATGGTCTATGTAGAAGACCAAAAGTGAGAAAATAATAGAAGCTCATTTACTTTAGATTTACTTACATCATAAGCTAGCACAAGACAGACAGGTATCCATAGTGACAACCAGACCTATCTGTCCCCACACAGCGATTAAGCAATTAAGACCCCTTTTTATTCAGACCAGTGCAACAAATCTTTTGAGGCAAGCAGAGTGGAAGAATCAATTATGCTGGAATGTGCTGAATTGTAGGAGACGTACTTTAGCCACATTGTAGCATTCTGCATCAGCCCTTGTACAACACCCACACTAATTGCTTTTTGCTTGTACCTTGCTCTCAATTCTTCTAAATATCAGATAGTGAAAATACTACATCAGGTCAGCAATACACATGGGAACACATCAGGAATTGGAGCCGTCTTCTCTCCCAAATGTTCTCTGTGTAATGCACTAAATATTTTTGCAATGATATAAATACTCTGTAAGGAGGACAGGCTCAACTGGTATTGACAGTGGTAATCCTACAAGAGACAGGGACACCCAGAAACAGTCCAAACAGGTTTTTCCAACACTTTTATCCATCAAGGCACCAAACACAGCATCAATGCAGGAGAGCCTTGTACAGCAAGTCCATAGAATAAAAATAAATAAAATATAACCCCTAATCTTCCAAGCCACTAACTAATCTCAAGTCAGTTCCTGACTAGCAACTTGCCCCCAATAGGTTCAATACAACAGGCAGCAATTATTTTTTCTTTTTTTGTGTTCTTTCAGTAGTCTGCCTTTCCACCTAGCAACAAGTTCTAACAGCAGAGAGAGCGAGCCTCTATCATCATTCAGCTCAGATACAAGTTATAAGTATAGGCATGTGGGCGGCTGAGACTAATAGTGAGGTCTGGCTACCAGGTAATGGACATTATTCCTACAAAGCCTCCAGGCCCCAGAACAGAACATATTAACCGCTTCCCCGACTGCCTCACGCATATATACTGCGGCAGAAGGGCATGTACAGGCAGATTAACGTACCTGTACGTGGCCCTTTAAGAGGCGGCTTGCGGGCGTGTGCCGGGAGCTCTGTGACAGTGATCGTGGGTCCCGCGGAACAATCGTCTCACGGTGATATGCTAATGTAAACGAGCATCTCCCCGTTCTGTAATCGGGAGCGGTGGTCGGTGTCGTGTCACACACAGCCCCTCCACAGTTAGAATCACTACCTAGGACACACTTAACCCCTAAAGCGTCCCCTAGTGGTTAACCCCTTCACTGCCCCTCACATTTACACAGTGATCAATGCATTTTTAATCGCACTGATCGCTATATAAATGTGAATGGTCCCAAAATCACGCCAAAATTGTCCGACGTGTCCGCCATAATGTCGCAGTCACGATAAAAATCGCTGATCGCCGCCATTACTAGTAAAAAAAAAAAATGATCAATAAAAAATGTCATAAAAAAACTATCCCCTATTTTGTAGATGCTATAACTTTTGCGCAAACCAATTGCTTATTGCGATTTTTTTTTTTACCAAAAATATGTAGAAGAATATGTATCGGCCTAAACTGAGGAAAAAAAAAAGGTTTTTGATATATTCTCTGGGGATATTTATTATAGCAAAAAAATAAATAAAAACCGCAGAGGTGATCAAATACCACCAAAAGAAAGCTCTATTTGTGGGGGAAAAAAAAGGACGTCAATCTTGTTTGGGAGCCACGTCGCACGACTGCGCAATTGTCAGTTAAAGCGACGCAGTGCAGAATCTCCAAAAAAAACTCTGGTCTTCGGCCAGCCAAATGGTCCGGGGCTTAAGTGGTTAAGATTCTGAAAAAAATAAAAACTTTTTCTTCTTTCACAACAGACTAGCAGACACAAAACCTGGAGCCCCTCACCATGTGTAGATTAGAAACCAAAGTGACACTTGTACAGCATTCAAAATCCTGCCAGCCAGTGCCTCACAGCACTCACACATTTTTTGCAGTTGCTAAGAGACAACAATATATTACCTGGAGTTTAACAGCAAGTCCATTGAGTTCAAGACAAAATTGCCTAAAAAGATGAACATGAATTAATAAGCTATATAAAAGACAAGAAGGGATTTGAAATCTCACAATTGAGAATACAAACGGCTGAAAAAAATAAAAATAAGTAAATAAATAAAATAAAAACACATCTCCCAATGCCCACCCTATCCAAACAAAGGATTGGCTGGAGTTCTACTTTGGACTGTTACAACCAGACAACAACAAAAAAAAAAAAGTAACACAATAAAAAACAGGCTTATACTTACCTGCCCTGTGAAATGGAATAGCAGAGCGGCCCCAAATCTCTTCTTGTGTGCCCTGCCAGTGCTCCTCCTCTCTGGATATTGCCCCCATAGAAAGCGGCTTTCTATGGGGGCACTTGTGCGGGCTCACTCTGGAGCCTTGCTGTCTGCGTCTATAGACACAGACAGTGGGACTCGGCCCCACTCGTTGCTCCCTCATCACTGCCTTTGATTGACAGCAGCAGGAGCCAATGGCTGTCTCAGCAAAGCCAGTGAGCTCAAGATTTGAGGGGAGAGAAGAGCTGCAGGCCTGCACAACGCTGGATTGAATGAGGGCTCAGATAAGGGGGGTGGGGGTGTGAGTGGGGTACCGATGCCTAAACATTTAATCTTTATAGCCACTTAATGCAACCCCACCAGCCCTAAAAGTTATCTCTTAGTGCTTGGCTCATTTTCTTGCCATGTGCTCTATAATAATTCAGTGCACAAGAAGTGTATCGAATGAGATCACTCACACAATGGTAGCCTTCAATGTATGTACTGTATGTTGTCCTGAAGTCAGTTTAGGATTCTCAGTTACCAAGAGGTGTACTATAATAGCGATTTGAGAGAGCAAAATCTAAGTGTAAGCAAGGCGTTAAACAGAATAACAGTTATTACCCAAATAAATTAACCAAGCACTACTGGTTTCAAAACGGCAGTGGATTGTTGTTTCTATAAATCCTACCTTGCAGTAATTATAAAATATACAGGTTTTCCCAAAAGACATATACAGTACCTCACAAAAGTGAGTACACCCCCTCACATTAATGGTTGTGTGTTATTTTGAGGGGACAGCAATTTTACACTGTTATACAAGCTGTTCACTACTTTATATTGTAGCAAAGTGTCATTTCTTCAGTGTTGTCACATGAAAAGATATAATAAACATTTACAAAAATGTGAGGGGTGCATTTACTTTAGTGAGATACTGTAAATGTCTGTTTTCATGATAAGAAATGTATCACCACATACCGAAGATGTTCATACTTCCACACTCCTTCATCTTGACCTTCAGGGGGCTCTAGAATTCGATCAATGTTTGAACAATCAGTTCTTATGTTCTGCTGGATGTACTGCAATTAGATATTTGAAAAATTAGCATAATTTGCACTTTTTAGTGCCCAACCTCTGTACAAAAAAAAAAAAAAAACCAGTCCATGCAAAAATGATGATATCAAAAAAAAATAAATAAATAAAAAAAAAAAAAAGTAAAAATAACCTATATAAAGTTTGAAACAGACTTGCATGGATAAGGGACCTGCTCATAAGCACTTACAATCTAAAGGATGGAGGGGGAAAAAAAAGTAAGGTGACTAGTAAGGATGGAAAAAGGCGCTGTGGCTGTTAATTAGTGTCTAGAGGGAGCAGCAAATATTTGCCGAAAGACTAACGGTATGTAAAATAGGTAAAGTAGAATAATGTTGTGCTGAAGTGCTGATGTGCGTGAGAACTGTTGCTCAATCGTGCAATGATAAAATATGTGTCATTAAGTGAAATATAAAAGTTATGATCATACGGTATTACAGTCATTTTTATGTGTTTTTATACCGTATGATCATAACTTTTATATTTCACTTAATGACACATATTTTATCATTGCACGATTGACCAACAGGTCACACGCACATCAGCACTTTAGCGCAACATTATTCTACTTTGACTAGTAAGGATGGCCAAATGGTTTGGACCGAGCACGAGTTCGGGCTGAACATTGGCTGTTCAGAAGCTGTCCGAACAACCAAATTATAGGGTCGTTTGACCGTTTGTTCGGCCTGGCTAACGACCACAATGCACTGCTACGCCGCACAGTGCGTTGAAAGCCCTGATTGGCTGAAGCAATAAAAGCTTCGCCCAATCAGGGCACAGAGCACTGTCAGAGCCATGATTGGATGCCATCACGATGACTGTATCCGGTCATGGCTCATTGCTCTTAATACAGCCCCACACTATAAAAGTATTCTCTTTCTATAGTGGCCATTTGTAGTGCGATAACGGCGTGGAGAGAGATAGAACAGGGCTCTGTTCAGTGCTATTAGACAGTTAGTGTGCTATTCTGATTCTATTGTCAGTAGAATGTAGGGAAAGTTCAGTCAGTGTGAGTGTAGTGATTAACAGGTTTTTTCTCTGTGCATTACTGCAAGTTTTACACCATATATTTCATTGCATTACTGCAAGTTTAAGGTCATATATTTTTGTGCGTAACTGCAAGTTTAACGTTGCATATTTCATTGCGTTACTGCAGGTTTAACACTATATAGTTCTGTGCGTTAACACTAACCTACCAGGAGTCAGGAAAAGCGTTCGATAAACTCCTCTTTACCCACTTGCTTACTGGGCACTTAAACCCCCCTCCTGTCCAGACCAATTTTCAGCGCTGTCGCACTTTGAATGATAATTACGCGGTCATACAACACTGTACCCAAATGACAATTTTAATAAAAAAAAAAAAAATTCCCACAAATAGCTTTCTTTTGGTGGTATTTGATCACCTCTGGTTTTTATTTTTTGTTAAAAATGTTTTAAAAAGACCAATATTTAAAAAAAATAAAAAAAATGTATATTATATTATATTATATATATATATATATATATATATATATATATATATATATATATATATATATATATATAATTTTTATTTTTTTTTCCTTAATATTTTTATAAAATTTTACAAAACAATGTTCATTGATGTACACTGATGAGGCTGCACTGATGGGCGGCACTGGTTGGAGTGATGGGCACTGATTGGCACCACTGGTGGGCATTGATAGGTGGCACTGGCAGGTGGCAATGGCAGGCGGTACTGATTGGCACAGATGAGGCAGATGTGCCTCCGTCCTCTTTGGGACCGATGTCTCTTGCACATAAGACGGTGATCGGCTTTTTTTTCTCCTCACGCTGTCAGCGTGAGGAAAAAAAAAAAACAATTACCAAGCTTTTTTTTTTTTTTTTTTTTACACACGTGATTAGCTGTTATTGGCTGACAGCTGATCACGTGGTAAGGAGCCGGATCTGTAATCACCCGAGTCTTGGTGATTCGGTGAGCACAGGGACGTATGGGGAGTGCACAAAGGGGAGGCCATCATGACGGCCTCCCGGAAATTCAGGTCCGTGCTGTAGCCATCATTCGGCTATAGCGCGGACGTCAAGTGGTTAAGGTGTCCTCAAGAGATTTCATCATCTGCACTCTCTGTGGGGACGGGATGAGTTCTAAGACTTCCCCCTTATAAAACGGTTGCCAACAAATAGTGATCCTTTCCCTTTACGCCACATATCCTTGGGTCCTTTTGCAGGCTTTAAAGCAAGAGGGAGCCCATGCACCGCAAATTTGCGGAGGCATGAGATGCAGACTCCTCTGAGTCACTGAGGATTACAGTATCTGGAACTGCCTCCCAGCCACGTACTAGTACTACTCCCAAGGGTTCTGGGGATGAAAAACCATCTCTTACTGTTTGATGTACGTCTTCCTCTGCTTCAATGCCTCCGAAACTGACAAAATTCTCCTCCTCCTCCTCCTCCTCCCTCTGCTCTCTCTCCTTGTGTGTTCTGTGGCACAGGAACAATGGGGTCTGCATAAAATGAGCCTTGAGAGGAAAGGATGTTGTCCTCTTTGCCCCACTGCTATGCCTCGAGTGCCCTTTCCATAATGCCATGCAGAGTCTGCTCCGGCAGCAGGGATTATGTCACTGATGCATGCATTGTCACGGCCTTCTGACCTCCTCAAATGGTGACAGTATAGTAATGCATCTTATATGAGCAGACATTGGCAAGGGGTCAAAATATTTGTGCCATACTCACACAGGTACTCATTGACGGCCCTCTGCCACATGTGCAGCCGCTGCAGCATTGTTAAAGTCGAGTTCCACCTGGTGGATATGTCACAAATTAGATGGTTTACGGGCAGGTGGAATTCCTGCTGAATTTCAGCCAACCGAGAACTGGCTGTGTATGATCGCCTAAAATGGTTACAGACTCTTCTGGCCTGCTTTAGTAAATCTTCCAACCCTGAGTACCTATTTAGGAAACGCTGCACCACCAAATTGAGGACATGTGTCAACTTTCCCTGTCTAAGGGCATGGACCACCTCTGGACCTGTCTCTGCAGAGGTGCAAGAATCTCTCCCTCGGTGTGGTTCCTGTCCCCTAGACACACCAGCTGAAGCACTGCATGACACCGTTTAGCCTGACTCATTGAATAGCCATTTGATTGCTTAGGGGGTACTTGAGGTTCATAGGACAATTCAGCAGAGGAGAGCATGGAGGAGGAGGAGGTAGAGCTGACAAATCTTGCATCACCACCAGCTGTATGGAGACGTGGGGGCACAATAAGCTGCAGCACTGAGCCCTGTCCTGCATCCTTTCAAGTTGCAAGCAAATTTACCCAGTGTGCTGTGAACTAAATACATCGTCCTTTCCCAGGCTTGGAATGGACTTGCGTGAAAAGAAATAGTGACTTGCCATTGTGGTACAGCACGTTCTGTAAATTCATGGAAGGGGGCGGAATGCACCAGGAGGAAAGGCAGAAGTTGTAGAGCCAGCAGATTTGACAAGCTTGCATTTAGACGCTGGGCATGTACTGTCAAACAATTTTTCCACACCTGTTTGACAGGTTCATATCATTACAATTTTTGACAGCAAGGCCAAATCTTGCTTTTTTTTTTTTTATAAATTCTTTATTTTCATTTCACAGGTGCATAATTGTACATCTTGACAAACATATTTACCTCATTAACATCTTCCTTTTCTATTTTAAATCAAAATATGAGACACTAATTCTCCTCTGTCTTGTCTTCCAGTTTGACACTTAGTGTTCTCCACTACTCAGAGAGGCAACAAAAAAAAGAGGCACCATTTAGCCTTTCCTCTACTCCTGTGATTTTATTTTCCTTTTTTTAATATTACTCCCCCCCTCCCTCCTCACCTTCTTCCCCCCGGGGGGAAAAAGGTGTATCCCATTAAAAAAAAAAAAAAAAAAAAAAAACACCCCTACTTAAACTGGATGGGTATGCGGACCCCCCTCCGCCCCTCCTCCTCCCCCCCCAGTCCACCCTCTTTGTTTCCCACGTACTTTCTCACCCATGAGGCTGTTGGCGGTTTTGTTCCCTATATCTAATATAGGGTGTCCATTTCTCCTGGTATCTATCTTCTTGTTCTCTAATCTTCATAGTAAGTTTTTCCATTTGTTGGATTTCTGATATTTTCGCTAACCATTGTGCTCTTGTCGGAGCGCTAGTGTTTTTCCATAAACTCGGTATGCACGCCTTCGCGGCGTTCAGCAAATGTCCCACTAATGAGTTTTTATATTCTCTAATAGGTATCGGCGTATCATGTAACAAATATGCTGCTGGATTTTCTCCCAGTGATACTTCCGTAATTTCTTCCACTGCTTCCCTTACATTCTCCCAGAATTCTTTGACTCCGGGGCATTCCCAGAATATGTGTCTCATAGTTCCTACCTCCCTTTGACATCTCTAGCACTTGTTGTCTACTTGTGGATATATCCGGTTTAGCATTGCTGGTGTTCTATACCAGCGTGTCAGTATCTTATATCCACCTTCTTGGTATTTGGTTGCCCTTGATGTCTTATGTGTGAGGTGGTGATATCTTAAGTTTCTGTGATTCGGGGAACGTTATCCCCAGGTCTCTTTCCCATGCCTGTATGAATGTTACCTCTTGTGGCGCTCTGAGTTCTACTAATAGAGAGTGCATAACAGATAACCCATGTTTCCCTGGTTCCTCCCTTAGGCAAAGCCACTCGAATTTAGACGTTGTCCTTGCTTCTCCTATTTGCGCTTTTATTGCTCGGAGATAGGCCTTAAGCTGTATTCTCCTAAAAAAGTTAATTTCTCCTGCAAATTCTAAGTCTACCTCCTCCCCTGTCATCACTCTGTTCTCTCTAGTAAAGTCTTGAAGCCTACTGACCCCTTTTCTCCTTAGGTTCCTAAACTCTGCCTCTACTAGGCCTGGCTCAAAGCTTGGTGTGCCCAGAATGGGAATCATCGGACTTGGGAATTTTGATATCTCCGTTTTCCTGAATACCTTTTTAGTCACTTGGATTGTTGCCCCTATTGTGGGGTGTCTTTTTATCTGCTGGGGGATCTCTATGTCCGATATCCATGCTATCCCTTCAAAAGGGTATGTCAGTTATTGCTTGTTCCATAGATAGCCATGGTTTGTCCTTTTTCACTGTGCACCACTCCATCACTCTCGCTAAATGGGCCGCTTCATAGTAATTCACTGGATCTGGGAATCCCACTCCTCCTCTGTCTTTGGGTTGAGCCAGGATATCCCTCCTGATTCTTGCCAGTTTCCCTGCCCATATAAATTTTGCAAATCTCGTTCTCAGTTCTCTCAAGAATCCTGGGGGGAGTTTGATTGGTAATGACTGAAATAGGTATGTCAGTCTAGGCATAATATTCATTTTGATGATGTTAATTCTGCCAAACCATGTGAATATTTCCTTGTCCCACCGCAGAAAGTCTACTTTTATTCGTTGCATTAGGGCTAGAAAGTTCCGTTCAAACAATTTCTCTAATTTCTTTGTTATTTTGGTTCCCAGATAGCTTATATGGGAGTCCGTCCATTTAAACGTGAAGTGTTTAGTTAATTGTTTTTGAAGTGCGTTATTTATTTCTATCCCCATTGCCTCGGATTTACCGTAATTTATCTTGAAATTAGAGACCTCGCCGTATTTACGTATTTCCACTAACAGTGAGGGGAGCGACGTGATTGGGGAGGTAATAAAGAATAACAAGTCATCCGCATATGCAGCGAGTTTCTGTTCTTTTCCTTGGGTTGGTATACCTTTAATGTCTGGGCTGGCTCGTATAGTTCTCAGAAAGGGCTCCAATGTCAAGATAAATATGATAGGTGAGAGTGGACATCCCTGCCTTGTTCCATTATATATAGGGAAAGGTTCCGATATTATGTCATTTATTTTAACCCGCGCTCTTGGATTTGAATACAGGCTTTTGATCCAATTTAACATCCCGTTTCCCAGTCCTATATATTGCAACGTTGCTTCCAGGAATGTCCAGTCCACTCTATCAAAGGCTTTTTCTGCATCTGCAGAAATCAGGACCATAGGTCTTTTATGGCATTGCGCTGTGTATATTGCGCTTAAGACTCTTTGCGTGTTTTCTCTGCCTTCCCTTTCCGGGGTGAATCCCACTTGGTCTGGGTGTATTATGTTTGAGATATGTGGTAGTAGTCTAGTTGCCAGTATTTTTGTTAGGATCTTTAGATCCACATTTAATAAAGAGATTGGGCGGTAACTAGCGCATTGTGCTGGATCTTTCCCTTCTTTTGGGATTACTGTGATATGTGCCATTAATGTCTCTACTGGTATCCTTGCCCCTTCCCTAATTGAGTTAAATGCGGCAACAAATTCTGGTGCTAGTTTTTCTGCAAATGTCTTATAATAGAGCAGAGTATACCCGTCCGGTCCTGGTGCCTTACCTATATTCAGTGATTTAAGGGCTTCGGTAAATTCTTCTAGTGTAATTGGGCCATCCATCTCCCCTGCTTCCTCTTCTCCTATCTTGGGCATCCCTGCTGTTTCTATGTACTCCTCTGCCATTTCCCTTTTTTTTTTTTTAGTCTTTTTTCTTCCGAAACGTTACTCTCAATTTGGTATAGTTTGGTATAGAAATCTCTGAACTCTTTCGCCATTGCTTGTGAGGAGTTAACCAGTGCATCCCCTGCTGTTTTTATGCAATCAATGTGGTTCCGTGCTTTTGTCTCTCTGAGTGCGTTTGCCAGCATCCTACTAGGTTTATTTCCATATTCATAAAATACTCGCCTGCCATGTGCCATCTTTACTTTTGCTTTGTCCATTAGCAGTAAGTTTAACTCATCGCGAAGGCGTGTTAGTTTCTCTTCCGTTTGTATTGCCACAGTTTTTTTGTGAGCCTTTTCAAGCGTCCGTATCTCACCTAGCAGGAGGTCCAGCTTGGCATTCAGAGAGCGTTTTCTATGTGCCCCTAATGATATTAGGACACCCCTAATGTAGCATTTATGTGTTTCCCAAATACATAAAGGTGTTAGTTCATCTGATTTATTCTCTTGAAAGTATAATTCTATCTCATGCGCAATTTTTTCCTCATATATTGATTCTTTTAATAATGTTTCGTTGATCTTCCAATGCCACTCCCGTGTCGCTTTCTCTCCCCATTCTATTACGCAGTGAGTTGGTGCATGGTCTGATAATGTGAAAGAGCCTATTGAAGCATCCAGTACACTCGAGAGGGCATTCTGGGATATAAAGACATAATCAATTCTGGTATATGTCTTATGTCTTGTTGAGAAGAATGTATAGTCCCTCTCGTGTGTGTTCCGGATTCTCCAACTATCCACTAGTTGTAAGTCTTGTAACATCTTTCGCTTTTCGAAGTTTTATGTAGGATATGTGTGAGGTTCCCTTTGATGAGTCTAACAAGGGCTCTAATGCCATATTTAAATCTCCTCCCATCATTAGGATTCCTTCTTTGTTTTGGTATACTATATTTAGATATTTCTCCATAGCTCCTATTTGGTCCACATTTGGTAAGTATATACTCACTAAGGTCACTTTTTGTTCCCCTATTTCTCCTTTTACAATAAGAAGGCGTCCATCGTCATCTGTAATTATTTTTATCTCTTTCCATGGTATCTGTTTCGCTAGAATAATAGATACCCCATTTGCTTTTGAGGTCTGTGAGGGACTATGATACACTGTGGGAAATTTCCGGTTACCCATCTTTGGGATTTTATTTTTTTTGAAATGTGTTTCCTGTAAGAAAATAATCTGTGATTTAAGTCTCCCTAGTTCCGCCAGCAGTCTCATGCGTTTTTCTGCACTATTTAAGCCCTTTATGTTATATGAGGTTAATGTTATTTTCGTCATGGTTCGATCCGGGGGGGGGGGGGGAGGAGGAAGGCGGAGGACGCCCCCAGTCCCAGATAGAGGGGAACAAAAAAAAAAAAGTTCAAAAAAATTACCCAGAAACAAAAAAAAAAAAAAAAAAAAATGAAGGAAAAAAAAAAAAAATAATAAAAAAGCCAAATCTTGCTTTCATCAAGTCTACCTACTCTATAGGGTTACGCTGTGAAGGCGCCACCAACACCCAAAGAACAATTTTTCCGCACCCGTTACAGAAGTAGAAATCCAAAGTCTGAGGTAGAGACACCAGAATTTATCCCAAAAATCTCTAATGTTGTTCCCCGTGCACTACATTGGGGCCTCATCATACAGACTTCACGTTAGGGTCCCATAAACTTCAATGGGGTTCATTATTCGGTTCCAAACTTTACCGATGTTCGAAAGTTCTGGTGCGAACTGAACAGGGGGTCGTTTGGCCCATCCTTAGTGACCAGCATCTGTATGCGATTTGTAAAAAGGAGTTGTGCTTTTTCTGCTGGAAATTGGGTTGGTAGAGAGTACTTCGGGGAAAAAAGAAAGGCAGCTCACAGGCTTGGAGTTTATGAGAGCGTCTTTAAATTATCAAATACTACCATGTAATTTAAAAGGGCAACTTCACTACTCCTATGAATGGCTGTATCATGCAAAGGAGTAATGACCCAAGTGAAATTATCCATTAATGTGAAAGACACATTATGTTCAGTTGTCTCCCTTTCCATCAGAGGAGTATACTGAAGATCTAATCTAACCTAATTAACCAATAGCAGGGATTTTTTTTTGTTTTGTTTTACAAACATTCTGAAGTTAGACTATTTTCCGAAATAGCAGAACTGAAGATGTGAGCTAAGAAGGCAAAGCATGTACAGGGGGTCCCCGAGTTACAAACTCGTTTGGGACTGCCCGCCTGTACGGAAGTCGGAAATGTTCGTAAGTTGGCCGCGCATGCGCAGACCGACAAATACGGAGATTTCCGGACATTTCCGATGTTCCGTCTAATGCCATTCTGCGCATGCGCGGTAAATTACGGACATTTCCAGCATTTTCCGAAGCTCCGTATGGCCGCGCATGTGCAGAACGGCCGAAAGACGGCGAAAACGAGCGAAAAATGGCGGAGGGTCCCCGCAGCGCCCCGTTCGTAAGTAGGGGTTGTTCGTAGGTCGGGCGTTCGTAAGTCGGGGACCCCCCTTTAGTTCAGTGTTAAGAAAGGAAGTCAGACACATGCACACGGGTAAATTATGTGCAGTATTTACGCAAATTTTTTTTAAATTATGCGTTTACAAGAGCATAGCCACGTAAAGCCATTCACTTTTCTTTTCAAAGTTTTTATTAGAACAAAACATAAAGTACAACAAGAAGTAGTCATAGTTGGTGAATAAACATTATTCACGTTGCATGCAAAGTATAACTGTTATAGAACAACAGAGAAGGTAACATAAGTGCTATTATTGGTAGCTGATAAATATGAGGAGGTATATCATCACGATGAGGTCAGCATGTATCAGCTAGGGGAGTTCCTAGAACTACTACAGTGGAACATTTCAGTCGCTTGGAGCAAGTACCTAGGTAATCTACTAAGTGGAATCATATTCATGGAGGCTTGTTCTTGTTGGAGAGGTAGGTGAACAGAGGTTCGGGTAGAATTTGTAAAGAGGGGGAAAAGGAACGGGGAAAGGCAGTAAGGAGAGGCAGGGGAGGAGAGCAAGAGGGAGGGGAGGGGATCGGTGTCGGCGAGGCTGCGGTGTGGTCAGGGGGACCACCGTATATGATGGTGGGGGTAAGAGAAGATTATGGGGTAAGGAGATTGTGGTCAAAATCTGGGGGCAAAAAATTGTCCACCCAAGGGGTCCATATTTTAGTATGCCGGGGGACCCGGTCCAGTATGGTCGCCTCAATTTTACTGTGGATCATGGCTTGGGTTACTCTGTTTTTCATTTCTATTATGTGGAGTTTCGGGGTTTTCCAGGCCTTAGCAATGGTTTGTTTGGCAGCAGTGGTCAACTGAAGGAGGAGACTGATCTGATTTCTGGTGTATTCTCCCTGGATATAATTTAGTAGGGCTAGGGCAGGATCGGGGAGTACTGTTTCATGAAGTATTGTGGAGATCATTTGAAAGATAACTGTCCAAAATTGTTGAGCTATCTGGCAAGACCACCAGATGTGGAGGTGGGTACCAGGTTTGTGGCATCCACGGAAACAATGTGATGGATAGTTCGGTACAAATTTGGATATTCTAGCCGGAACCAGGTACCAGCGCATTAATACTTTGTAGTTCGTTTCAAGTGCTACCACGTTTTGGGAAAAAGATTTGGTAGTGGTCCAGATGTCGGACCATTCCTCAGGGGTGAGGGATATACTTAGGTCTTTGGACCACTGTGCAGCATAATGGGGGAGGTCAGCAGGTGGTGTGGAGAAATGGTTATATAAGTTAGATATAATACCTGGGGCATGGGGGTCTGACGTGCGAATTTTTTCATATAGAGACTGGGTATTCAGACCGGTACAGGGACCGACTACAGTTTTGGCAAAGTGGATCACCTGGAGGTATCGGAAGGATTCCGAGGCTGGGAGTTTAGCACTGGACTGAAGGTTCGTGAATGTTTTAAAGGTGGAGTTAGTGGTAAGGTCACGTATTCTAGTTATACCTGCTTGAGACCAGCATGAGAAGGTGCTAGGTTGGGAGTAAGCGGGGTAGAAGGAAGGGTGGTGTAGGAAGGATAGTAGGGGGTTATGTGGGGAGATTAGTTTAAAATGTTTACATAGTCTGTCCCATAGTCTTAAGGAGTGACAGGTGATGGGATTGGTTATATGACCTCGAATGGGAGGGTGTAACCATAGTATATTATCGACCGTCAGAGGGTAGAGATCTATAGCTTCGAGGGAGACCCATTTTGGGGTTTCTGTGAGTGCGTGTAATAGGGTAAGTTGGGCCAATTGGGCTGCGTGATAGTACTTAATGAAACTTGGAATACCCAGACCCCCGTGAAGTTTGTGTCGAAGGAGAATAGTTCTAGGGACCCTGGGCTTAGTGGAGCCCCAAATATATTTGAAGACTCTAGATTGGATGATCCTGTGAAAGTAGGAGGGGACATTAATTGGGAGAACTCTATATAAGTATAGGAGCTTAGGAAGCAGGGACATTTTAACAGCTGCTACCCGACCTAACCAGGAAACACACAGAGGTTTCCAGGAGTCCAATAGGGATGACAGTTGCGCCAGCATGGGAAGATAGTTGGTTTGGTATAGCGAAGTCGGGTTACCAGTCAGTTTTATGCCTAGATATGGGAGAGAAGTGTTAGTCCAGATGAAAGGGAAGTTTAGTTGTAGGTGGGTGACTTCTTGGGGTGAAAGAGACACATTGAGGGCTTTAGATTTTGCTTGGTTGACTTCCAGACCTGAGATGGAGGCAAATTTATCCAAGGTGTGGATAAGATTGGGAAGGGTGGTGTGGGGTGATGTGACAAAAAGTAGTGCATCATCCGCGAACAGACAAACCTTATGTGAGGTGGAGGCTATTTCTAATCCTTTAATGTTGACGTTTGATCGGATCAATGCTGCCAGTGGTTCAATAGCTAGTGCGAAGATTAAAGGGGAAAGGGGACATCGATGTCTAGTACCTCTTGCTATAGGGAAAAAGTCTGAACGAAAACCTGAGTATCTGATATAGGCTTGCGGTTGGTTATAAAGGGAATTTACCCATTGTAAAAAATGTGGGCCAAAGCCCCAGCGTTTAAGAATATAATCTAGGTAAGGCCAGGATACTGTATCGAATGCCTTCCTTATGTCAAGAGATAGTAAATGCATTGGGATATTACGGGATTTTGCAATGTGTTGGAGGAGTATCACTCGCCGAATATTGTCGCTAGCTTGTCTTTGGGGGATAAAGCCAACCTGGTCCCTGTCTATTAGAAGCCATTCACTTTTATGACAAGCTGTGCGTGGCACATGCAACTCCATGGGCGCAGGAAAGCACAGGGAAATTACACTAGGTATATAAAATGCCTGTATAAGCCCTGTGCGCATTAACCCCAATAGCCTCATACACACAATGAGAATATCGGACGAATGAGTATTTTTTTGCATTCTAGTCTCATATAGAAAATCTCATTTCAAAAGAGGTTACTCAACCTATGAAAACTCTCGTATGATAGAATACAACTTCAGAAGTGATGTATTGTATTTTATTTTCAGACAAATACTGTTCTGAATAAACGGCAATCATACAATCCGGTATCGTATGAGAACATTTTCGTGTTTGTCCCTTTGGATAATTTCGGATGAATTGTCGTGATCAGCTCTTGAAAGCTGTGTACTAAATGATCAGATTTTCGTACAATCGCTTAGAAAGCCATATTTTTTGCCCGATTTAATGATCGTGTGTACTAGGAATTAAAGTAGTTAAAGTGGAGGGCACACAAAAAAAAAAAAAAAAAAAAAAATTAAAAAAGTCAGCAGTTACAAATACTGCAGCTGCTGACTTAATAAAATCGGACACTTACCTGTCCCGGGGTCCAGCGATGTGGGAGAACGAGACCCCCCCTCGTTCCCCTCTCCGCGGCGCCGGCATTCTTAATGTGGGAACCCCGCTGTGGCTTCACAGCCGGGCACCCACTGCGCATGCGGCGCCGTGATTCGACGCTCACTCATCTGGGACACATGACAGGTCCCAGATGACTGTGCGGCGCCTACAGGAAGTGATGTCATTGCCCGGGCAATGAAGGTGGCAGACTACGAGGGACC